>OZ007572.1:42055087-42072587 GCA_963931925.1 Onchidella celtica | reverse complement strand
TTGTGGATATCATGACAAATATGATGCTGCTGCTGCTGATGATGATGATGATGTTGATGATGGTAGTGATGATAATGAAGATACTGCTGTTGCTGCTGCTGCTGATGGTGATGATAATGATGTTAATGATGATGATGCTGATGATGCTGAAAATGCTGACTATGGCGATGATGATGATGATGCTGATGATGGTGCTTATGGTGCTGATGTTGATGTTGATGACGGTAATGATAGTGATGTTGATCATGATGATGATGATAATGCTCCTGCTGCTGCTAATGATGATGTTGATGATGATGTTGATGATGATGTTGATGATGATGTTGATGATGATGTTGATGATGATGTTGATAATAGTAATGACCAACGTTGGTAACTAGAAGTGCTGACGATGTTCAGGCCAAACACAACTCTAATCTCAAGATCTTGTTGACCTGAATTTGAATATGGGAAAGTTGAAGTAGAAATATGGAAAATGACAAAACACTTCATTCTGACAACAGACAACTCGATTCAACTTTGTGCTTCATCAAAAGTATGGGCTTCAACGAGAAACAGGTCAATGACCAGCCCGGTTCCCTCTGTCATTAGACGTAAGGCATCCTTAAGTCTATTTACTACAAGATGTTGTAATGTAAACGATCAACTGGCCTGGCCCCAAATGCCACAGACTTGGACATAACAGAACTTGGTGTAAATGCTAAAGGTGAGCAGCCTCAGTTCCTGGTCTATGTTTAATTTACACATTCCTTACGTATTTTTCTCTGTTATGTTTATAACACGCTGGGATTAAACCGTCCTTTCGTTAGAAATTTTGCAAACGAGTAAAGCGCAGCGCCAAAACATGCCCCATGTCTGATTTTGGTATACTTTTATAATACAAAGGCTGAAATTCATCTGGGTATAATTTTGATCCTGGTCTTAAAGTTTCCCCCAATTTCTCTGTTAACGCACCACTTTTCAACAAATGATTTTTAAAGGAATTTCAACTCAAAACGTCATGAAAAAGTACATTGAATTAAACCTCATTTATCTGGCTTTCTGTGTGAGTTATTTTCAAACCTGTGCAATACATCAGTGCGACGCTCTGAGACCCTTTGTTAAGAGAGGGTCAAATCGCCATACTCGGCTCAGGGCGAAAACGGCCAGACTATGTCCTGTTCAAGCAATGTGTGAAACTGAAAGTTTGTATGGATGAGAGTGCGTGTTTTAGTATGAGATTTGGAAAGTGTATGCATGAATCATTGATGCAATGTACAGCGCATTGAGTAATAATTTTATCAGAAATGCGCTATAGAAATTCTATTTATTATTATTATTATCAAAAACACACAGCTACACACATTAAACAATTCAAAAGATAGTATATTTTGCCAGAGGAAGAACTGAACTTTATTTTGATATAGGATACACGCCGTTTTACACAAACACACGTCTGTAGTAGCCTTGTTGTAATGTTGGCTTAAACTTATGCCAAAAGTGGGTCATTTACGAGGATGAGTCTTATGATCTATCTCAGATTATGCCGGGTATGAAGACAAACAATATTTTTTTGTTGTCTCAACATTTATGAGCTTCAGGCCAGCCTAATCGAGGCGGATGGTATGTGTCTGGGGTAAATGATGTGAGAACATTATGACATGGGGCAACAGGAGCTCAGGGGGGAGGGGTAGCAGGGTATGGGGCTGTGTAGTGGAGAAATTAATATAGGGAAGGAAGGATATAATGTTACACATCCAGAAGTTTTCTTTTGCTCACTTTCTGTCAATCTTTCCTGGAGCTTTATTTGTTGGATGTTGTTACATGTACGTATGTACGTTTTTTTGCGGTTAGGGTGCGTATTTTAAAGCCTTTGGTTAATCCACAGTTAGAAAACTCCTCCGGCAGGGGGAAATACTCCTAATAACAGCCTTAATTAATTAATTATTTATTAATTACTCTTTCAGATTTTCTTTTTGTTTTCCTCCTATTTTTTTGGTTGAAAGGGTTGTCGGCAGTTTAGAGATTCGATAAGGTTTTGGGTTGAGGATAAGGACGGGGTTAGGGATAGATACGCAGACACAGACAGATAGACAGATAGATGGGTACACAAACAAACATCAGTCACAACTATTTCGAAATGGAAAAACTAATCAGGAAACAACAAATAAAAGACTAGGGACAGGGTCCTTAAACGCTTGGGGTACGTAAGTACTTACAACAACAGCCTTTTGTTCTGTCTTTTGATTGGTTTTTCATTTCGCGTTAATTGTGATTGTTTCTTCGTGCCCATCTATCTCTCTGTGTGTCTGCATGTGTGTGTGTGTGTGTCTGTTCGTCTCCGTGTTTCTGCGTGTATGTGTATGTCTTTTCATATGACCGCCCCTCCGTCCATCTGTTTGACTGTCTGCGTGTGTTTGTCCGTGTATCCATCTATCTATCTATCTATCTATCTGTCTGTCTGTCTGTCTGCCTGCCTGCCTGCCTGCCATTAATTTGTCTGTCCCTTCGTCCGCCCGTCCGTCTGACCTTGTGTCTGTCTGTCTGTCTGTTTGTGTTTCTTTTGCAGTTAGGTCATACCTGTCTTGCTCTCCTCATGATAAATTCACACGCTCAACACTGTAATTAATAATTTGTTTCTCCCCGTTTCACCCGAAACTCACCAGTGTGATAACTCCTGGCCCTCACTCAAGATGTAATCAAACGTGTGATCTCCGGCCTGCCAGGCATCTGAGATTTTTTTGTTTTGTTTTGTTTTCATTTCATAACGTAAACAGCGTGAACAAACTTCAGGTAGACCGTTCATCTTTCCCACGTCCAAGGGTTCGAGTGGGCATGGTGGACTCATTAAGCAAGGCAGGTACTTGGGTGTATAGAGTAAGAAAAAGAAATGTTCCCGATAGACAGGTGGCCGCTGGGGTAGAAGATAAGAGGACAGAGTAAACCTGTTATATGAGCCACCCTGTCACTGGTGACCACCTTCCAGTATTCAGTCATTTTTTTTTTTGGCGCGTTCTTTACTGTTTTCTATGATCTCCGTCAAGAGGGTAGGGAGAGTAGGAACTACCAGAAGCGAAAGAAACCACTTTTCGTGACTACAGGAATGGGCACCGCCATTTTGGATGAAATGCAACTTCACCTGATTTGACTTTTTTTTTGGACAGTTTCGCGATGTGGCGGATGTGAGATCTCTCTGTAAATACATACTCGCTGATGTTACATTAAACATCGTTGTGCACGTGGCCAGTTACGAACAATGGGTCTAAGCCAAAATGGCGCAGGCTTGTCAAAACTGATGACGTATTCCTGCCTTGTGTCGCTTCTGGTGGTATCCTATATTGTGTGGGGAGGACAGGAGAGAGAGAAAATTACAAAGAGAGAGAGAGTGAGAGAGGGGGTGAAAGAAGGAGAGAGAAAGAGAGAGAGAAAGAGAGAGAGAGAGAGAGAGAGAGAGAGAGAAAGAAAATGGGTGAAAGAAAAAAGGGAGTAAAAGTGAAAGACAGAAAGAGAGATAGCGAGACATAGACAAAACAGACATTGAGAGAGAGAGAGAGGGGGGGGGGTTAGGAAAGAGAATGAGAGAGGGGATGGGGGGGGGGAATAGGAAAGAAAATGAGAGAGAGGGGGGGGGGATAGGAAAGAAAATGAGAGAGAGAGGGGGGGGGATAGGAAAGAAAATGAGAGAGAGAAGGGGGGGAATAGGAAAGAGAATAAGAGAGAGAGAGGGGGGGATATAGGAAAGAATAAGAGAGGGGGGAATAGAAAAGAAAATGAGAGAGAGAGAGAGAGGGGGGGGAGTAGGAAAGAGAATGAGAGAGAGAGAATAGGAAAGAGAATGAGAGAGAGAGAGAGAGAATAGGAAAGAGAATAAGAGAAAGAGAGAGATATAAAAGGGAGAAAGGGCGAGGGAAACCGAAAGAGAGACAAATAGACTGACAGATAGAAAATAGATTGACAGACGAGACTGGCAGACAGAAAGGCGGGGAAAAAAAACGCTTTCATTACAAAATCAGTGCGTGCAAGTGCCTGCAGCAACAGGAACTTGTCTACAAGTTTTGATGAGAGATATCAAACATACTGGCCACATAATGATTCTTTCAGGTGTCTGAGCTGATCTCATACCTGGACTGGCAGATTGAGGACAGAGTACAGATTTTCATAGTGCAACTTATCATTGTGTCTGGTGGCTGGAACAAAAGATGGGACTTGGTAGAATAGACGTTTATTGATTGTATTTTACATGTGTACTATATAGTGAGTAGGTTGAGTTCGGCTTTGGGTTTTACGTCGCGTCAGCACGATAACGGCCACTTTGCGCCCTTCATGGTCTATTTGGGTACACTTTCGTGATTTGCTTCGTATTCAGAGCTGTTAAGTTTAACATAGAATTGAATGCATTCTGCCACACGTTAGGAGAGCCTGAATTCAACATCACCAGGCAGGCTCTGGTCTGGAACCCACAAGGAAAGCGGAAAATGGGTCGACCAAAACAGACTTGGCGCAGAGGTATCGATGTTGAGGTGAAGCATTTCTTCTGCCAACTGCTAGAAATGAGCAACAGAAACAAAAATCATCAGCATCATCAACAACACTGCAACAACAACGACGACAACGACAACAGCAACAACATCAAATGAACCACGTGCCACTTTTTCCAGTAAACGGTTCATCCTCAAGTGCTCGGCAATTCGTATCCGAAACACATCACCAATATCTGGTCTCCTGTAGGTGGAACGCATTTGAATTTATCAACGAAATTAATGGTTTTGTTTAGTAAATATGTATTTATATTTCTGCATTCGTCTGACCATTTTAAGTTAGTTTTGCAAGATTTAGAATCGTTATTTTGGCCAAGGGAATATATGGAGGGATGCCTGCACAAACAGCGTAACTCGAATTTTTTTTATTTTTTTTTGCATATTCTGTTTCCCCTTGGTAAGTGCTACATTTTGACATGATGTAAATTTCATCATCGAATTAATTGAACCAAATTGTTGATGAGGGTTTAAAGGTCGTAACAGGCGATTGATATTTTATGTCAAACTTTCAAATCGCTCTCCTGTAAAATTTACAAAACTGGGGATGTGCAGGCACTCTCGATATATCTGGGCTTTAGAAGGTTCAACGATCGGTAAAGTCAAAGTGTTGTCCTTACATGAGAAAAAAAAAATAAAACGAGGAAAAATCTCTGTTTTATTTGATCATACCACATGCATGTAAAGGGCACCGACAGACAGCCTGCAGATGTAGTTGTTGCTGTTGTCTGCATTGTCTGCCGATGACACCATCATCTGTCCACGTCATGCTAGGGGCCATCTATCAAGTACGCGCTCTCGATTTTGGCGATGTTTGACCACCCACCACAAAACAACAACAACAACAAACAAACAAACAACCCACTCTTTCATCCCGCACGCTTTTCATATTCTGACAACTCCTTCCCATTTGCATGAGCGAATGGCCACTAAAGTGTTGAATGGGCCTGATAAAGCCTTGATATTCTGAAACTGAATATTCTGGCCCCTTAACTGTATCATTACGAAACAAAGCCTATATCAAACTGATTTTCATATCATATTGCAGGGTTTTCCTTTGTTGTCACGGAACAAATGTCTCGCGGCCACGTGAAATGACTCGGCTGTCAAATGATGTCTTATTAAGGAAATCGGACTTTAGTGGTAGTGGGTCGAAATATATCGAATTTTTGTTGTTCACAGAAACATAGTTACATATCATAAAATGAAGATTTTATGCATCAAATCAACTGTTTTTTTTTTTGACGTCAAAGGAATTTGTTTATATACCTCAATGTCTTCAAATATTCACATCCCACTCATTTCACCCTGACGTGCGACAAATATAAACAAAACTAAACTTTTCAATTCATTAACAGCCTCGGTGTGCAACAGTCTAATTTGATCGACCAGTTTGTTGGATGGTGTCGTCAAGGTATTTGAGTTTCAATGAGACCTGGCCGCTAATCAGTTGGATCTCATTGACACTCGATGTCGTGACATCATCAGCCAACTAGTTGACCGATCAAATTTGGTCTGTGCGCACCGCGCGGGCCTAAAACTAAACTTTTAAATTCATGTAGTATAAGACAAAAGCGTGTATTTGTTTAGCACCTCCCCATTCTTCCACCCCATGTACATTTTTCATACTCCGGAGGTACTCACCCTCCTCTCTCCCTTACTCACTCACTCACTTTCTCTCTCTCATTCACTCACTCTCTCTGATTCATTCTGTCTCTGTCTCTCTCTCTCTCTGTCTCACTCTCTTTCTCTCACTCACACTCTCTCCCGCCCACCCCCTCTCTCTCATGCACTCTTCTATCTGTCTCAAGCATCCTCCCCGCTCTCTCCCCTTCCCTCACTACCCAATTTCAGTCTTCCTGAGTCACTCCCTTTATTTCCACGCTCAAGCCCTCTGTCTGTTGGTCTTTCACACCAGCTAATCCCCTTTTCTCGAACTTTCCACGCGATTTTAAGGACAACACAAACCTATGACGTCATCCATGACAAACAGCTGGCTATCCCTGTTCAGAGTTTAAGTACTTTATGTATGGCCCCCCTGACTGTTGGGCCGGCCCCGGGTGTTGTAGTCTTCACATCATTCTACACCATCTCAAAGACACACCGTCTACCCACGAGCTGACACCAGGGTGAGTAAGTAAGTGCTATCTGCACTCAACATGCTCACGGTACCACACCCCAACCTCGGCAAGAGTGGACCCCCGCCCCCCTAGAACTAGTCAGACTGAAAACATACGATCTAGAAATAGCTCACACTAGGTGTGAAAATTTCACTTGCGCTGGACGTTTGTTAAGAATGGCCAACAAACAAATCATTATTATAACTGTTAGTTTTCCTTATCATCTCACTATAAATAATGCACTAAGTGTCAACATTGCAGTTGTCCTGGATGTTTATTAAGAAAGGCAGCAAACAAATTGCGACTTTAGCTCTTGTTTGTTCCATTTCCACTTCTTGCATAACTGACAAATTCAACGTTAAACGTTTGCGGCTTCAGTATTATAAAAAGGAGTTGGAAAAAAACCGGAAATCTGAAACAGCTTGGTAAGTGACTTTGGGACCAAAAATGATGAAACATTACGCACTGCCTCAATTTTTGACGATAAATGACGTAGACACGTCCACTCTGGACAAAATTCATGTATTTAGGATATTCTGAGCTGCAAAAAAAAAGAGGTTCATTTTCACTGAGTAAAAACAAAATCGAAAAATATGACCGGAAATTTCGTTGTTCTTCGCCTCTCTTTACACATTGCTGGTCGAAAATCAACTTTGTCACATCTGTATATATTGCAAAGAATTGTGGTGTAACAGTATGTTCTGTTTGTCTTCGCATCGAATTCAAGTATTAAGGTGACCTCCATCTAGATCACGGGTGGGCTTGAAATAAAGAATTATTTTGCAAGATTCGGCTCGCTCAGATGGGGTAGTTTATCCAGAACTGAAACCAGTGCCTACAGAGTCATCCCCGGCAACGTCAGGCACCACAGCTAGTCACTAATATAAAATATAAATCATAGTTAATGGCTTGGAGGTTAGTTCAAGCGGTCGACCGCAACCCCCCCCCACCCCTGAGTTACACCCCCCCCCCCCTCTCCCTTTTTCGTTTCAGAATATATGGCCATGCATAACTTTAAAAAAAAAACCCAAAAAACCGTACGATGATTCAGTTTCACACTGAGGAAGGAAATGCTTTAAACAGACAGGGATGAGTCTGAGATGACTACTCGCGTCAAAGGGATTAGCACAGAATTGCCCACTCCCATTTCATTACCACAGGCTTTTTTTGTTTTGTTCATTCTGTCTTCAACACTGACTCATCCTCCCTGCCCAGGGTGAGCAGGTATCGATTAGGGGTAATAAAAATTCTATTTAGTATTATGAGATGTGCATGGCTGACTTCCATTTAAAAAATAAAGACAAAAAAAAAAAAAAAAGGCTTAGCTATGTTGCGGTTACATTTTTTGATGTTAAATTTTATTATTGTTAAGTCATATTTCAGTATGTTTTACCACGTTGTTTGCTCTTAGGTTTGGTGTCAAATTAAACTTGTCCGGTTGATATGCCCATGAACACACGACGGCCCTTTTTCCACTTTTGTTGGAAACTGAGATAACCCTATGTCTTTTTATGGAAATATGGTCTTTTTAATAGAAAAGTGGTCCAACTCCTCCAGGACAAATTAAATTAGTAACGACATAGCTTTTCTCTCAATCTTCCTTTTAAATAAATTATAAAAAAAACAACTACCTGAAGATCTCAAATGGTTGAATGGAAGGATGTGATTGTGTATGTGTGTGTGTGGGAGGGGGGGGAGGAGAGAGGATTGACAAGACATGTTGAATAATCAACTATTTGTCATTGATGACGTCATAGGTTTGTGTGGTCTGTAAAATTGTGTGGAAAATTCGAGAAAAAGGCGATAAGCTGCTGTGAAAGACCAGCAGACACTGGGACAGAGGGATTGAGTGTGGAAATACAGAGGGTGACTCAGGAAGACTGAAGGGAGGAAGGGGGGAGGGAGAGGGTGCTAGAGTGAGTGAGTGAGTGAGTGAGTGAGTGAGATTGAGTGAGAGAGAGAGAGAGAGAGAGAGAGAGAGAGAGAGAGAGAGAGAGAGAGAACGAGAGAGAGAGAGTATAAATGGGAAAACCCAACTTCAGAAGGAACGGTCCATTACAGAAACGACTGTGACACATCTAGAATATTCTGGATGTGGGAGAAAAACAAAAGAGAATAAGACAGTGGGGCGTGGGTCAGGACCGCAACTATCGATGAAATCAGGTGATGGGGCGAGCCCTAAACTGCTCATGGCATGACATCATCCTGCGACCACAGAACAGAGCGAAAAAGAAAAAACCCTAGACAAAAGAGAATCAACATAAAAAAATCCCTTGCATATATCAGAAACATCTTGTACTTAACCCGTTAAAGCTCAGACAAAGATTGCTTTTTCAGAAAGAAATTACAAAACAAAAATAAGAACAGCTGAATTTTACAAAACTGATTTAACTCATTCAGTGCCAATATTATATAATATAGACGACTAGATGACGCACAGGGCATCGCCTGGAATAAACCTGATTTCTCTCTCTCTCCCTCTCTCTCTGTGTGTCTCTCTCTGTCTCTGTCTCTGTCTCTCTATCTGTCAGTCTCTCTCTCTGTCTGTCTGTCCCTCTCTCTTTCTCTCTGTGTTCTCTCTCTGTCTCTCTCTCTCTATCTGCCCATCTCTCTGTCTGTCTGTCTGTGTGTCTGTCGTCTCTCTTGCTCTCTGTGTTCTCTCTCTCTGTCTCTCTCTTTCTCTCTCTCTGTCTTTCTCTGTCTGTCTGTCTGTCTCTCTGTCTCTCTCTCTCTCTCTCTGTGCCTCTCTCTGTTTCTCTCTCTGTGCCTCTCTCTCTTTCTCTCTCCCTCTCTCTCTCTCTCTAATAATCCGCAGTCTGGCTTCAGAACTCAGGCGCGCCAGGGCACTGCGCACCAAATTGAACGCTTGATATGGTTACTTTTTATGATGCGTAACAGAATAGGGGCAAGATGGAGAATGAAAATTAATTAGAACTGTTGACAGCACGATGAAATAAATACAAATTCAAAAACAAAACCAACAAAAAAAAAAAAAATCCAAACTTCTGCGCACCTTCCACGGTATTTGAAACATAATTATGTTCAATATTTGGTTACTGTAGGTGCCCTTTTGCGTTCAAGGTGGAGAATTTGCGAATGACAACAAGCTGCACGAACCCCTGAACCACTGCCCCACCCGTCACTTTCTACCCTCTCTACACCCTTCTCGGCAAACCTAAATAATTCCCAAAGCAAGCAGCAGAGTATTCTTGTGTACTAATTATAGCTGCGAGCAGGTTAAGTAGTGTAAATCAGCCGGCACGAAGTGTCCAAGCCATGGGCCATGTGCTCGTGAAAAAAGGGGATCGGAAGTGAGCAATTAGCGACACAAAGCACACTCAAAGAAAACAAAAACCCAGTAAAAAAAAATCCAAACTTCGGTGCACTCTCCACGGTATTTGAAACCTACGTACAAAATTTGGTTGCTGTAGGTGGCCTAATAGAAAAGTCCTTTGCGTTCAAACATGGAGAATTTGTGAATTGTACATATAATAATAGATGTCGGTAGTCAGGGTTGTGCACGTCGCCGATTAAAATACGATGTCATTGTTTCGTTACTAGGGTTTTAGTCAAACTGTTACAGTTTCTCTAATGCTTCTCTATAAATAGTAATATACCAGCAGAGTACAAGAATAACGTATTACAGTGCCTTGGCACAAACCTGGAAATCTCCCTAGCACAGAATGAGTTAACACAGTCAATCAAAATAATGCTGAAAATGTACTAATTAATATGTATAATTGATCTCGAAAAATGATTGGTCTATAGTGTAGAAAGTGTTCCTAAAATAAAAGTTGGGCATCATGTGACCTATTTCGAATCGGAAGTTTAGGTCCCTAAAAGGTTAAACGTATCTTACGACAGCATTAAATATAATCATGACTCATTTTCTATTTTTATACTGTGTATAGGGAAATGTTTATTGTTAAATTCGTATCTGGTCCAGCTGAATTATTATCAGCAAAGTAGACGGGGGCGCTTTCAGCTTGCTTGTCATTTTGTGAAAGCTTATAGCGCTTTTTTTGCATCAACAAATGACATACGATGAAACGATATCCAAAAGCTGAGGCGAGACGGGTGTTGTGTAAAACGCCTAGATCAGTGGTTCTCAACTTTTTTTCACACAATCGTCCCCTTAGGTTCCACCTGCTCTGTCATTGCCCCCCCCCCCCATAACCTTACTAACAGCCAACAGATAGACATTTCACAAGAAGACAGACTACACACAAATAATGATGTTAACTTTTTCAAAGCCTAATTTATGGCTAGGATTATTCAATACAAGGTTAAAAGAGGCGCCCAGCACGGAACACCCCCCCCCCCCCAAACTACTGCCGCGCACGTCCCTTTCTACCATCTCTACATGCTATTCCTGTGTTCTAATTATTTTAGTTGCCAACACGGTGAATAGTTTAAATCAGCCGACAGCTGTGACTTACATGCGACAGGGTCATCATGTCATGTGCTCGTGAAAAAAAAGGGATCGGGGGCGAGCAGTCAGCGACACAAAGCAAACTCAAAAAACACTGACAAACAAAAGCAATTTAAAAAAAATCCAAACTCCGGTACACCCTCCACGGTATTTGAAACCTACATGCAAAATCTGGTTACTGTCGGTGGCCTAATAAAAAGCCTTTTGCGTTCAAAGGCCGAGAATTTGTGAATTATATTATATTAGTTATTACTTATTAGATGAAATAAAAAACATTCATTGTTGTCAAAGGCACCTTTTTCTGTTCATAAAACCCATTTACATATGTTATTGAACAAGTCAGTGGCTGCCCTGTATTTGCTCCCAAATCGTCGTCAATTCATGTTTTCGACCCTATCGCCCCCCGCCCTACATCGTGTTCGCTCCCTTGTCGCCCGTTTCCTCGTCCCCCCCCCCGGAAATGAAAATCGCCCCCAGTGAGGGAGATACACCCCCCCCCCACCTTGAGAACTACTATCCTATATTATTGTTGTCAGTATTTATTACATTCGTTGTCAGCAAACCGCAACCTTTTCTAGACATGCGTGAATCATTATTCTGACATGTTCAAAGTTCTCACCCCTACAGAGTTAAGCATTTGTTACGTGCCCTTAGGCCAGGGATGTACAAACTACGGGCCGCGAGAACTTGACATAGAACCCACAAAAATAATAAAATATCTTATTATCACTGTGCAAAGAAATATATAAAAATAGATATATACAGAGTGGGCCAAAAGTCGGGTTACAGTTTTAGATATAAATTATAGTGTTAACTGTAACCCTACTTTTGGCCCACCCTGTATATGATAGTGTTGATAGCAGCCTACTTCTGTATTAAACAATAAGGCATGCACAATATACGATATATAGTCTACAGGGGGAAAACGTCAGTGGTCATAAAATGAAGGTTTGGAGAAATTCGCATTTTAAAGTTTGAAAGTCCATAGGTTGAAAAGAGGATGCTTGATCTAAATTTGCTTCTATTGCTGGAAAACGGTTGTTTTTCACTTAATCGGTATGAGAAGAACAAAGCAAAAGATATTAGCCAAGATCCGAGGAGGAGGTAACCATAAAACTCGCATTTTGTGACAACTGACGTTTTTCCCTGAAGTCTTCATATGGAATTATATTATTGACAGTTTTTTGTGTCTTTTTTAGTGAAAAAATGTTAAGCTTTGAGAGTTAGGTTTTCAATGCAGCCCATTTTATTTAGAAATGACGCTGGTGTGACATTCGGTGGGGAAAAAAAACTTTGCCCATCACTGCCTTAGTCTTAAGAGTGCACTCGTTGGATGATGACGTCACGACATTGACTTTCAATGGGCCCTCGTGCCCCAGCCAACTATCTCGTCCTTGGCTCTCACTGAAAAGATCAATGTCATGACGTCACCACCCCAAAAAGTTGGCTGATCAAAATCGGTTTGTGCGAGCCACGAATATAAATATATATTAAAAAAAAGAAATCTAATTAACATTTTCATGATGTGCATGGATGAATAATCCTAAAGAAGTTGAAAAAAAAAAATTAATTAAATTTGCTTATATCATCATCTGCCATTGATCTGAACACCAAGGCCATGTGGTGATACTTCTGAAATAATTTCTGGGAAATCTTCAGATTAGGTAACAAAACAAAAACAAAAACTGCCTGTTTTGGAAGAGGGTGCGCCATATATTTTCCTGTCATATTTCGTCGTTTCGACCTGTAGATAATTTCTTGTAATTTCTCAGATTGAAAAACAAACCAAAACTAACACAAAATTGCTGTTACCCCGCCCCCATCGCCTCCTTTCTTGTGCACTACGCAATTTTTAGGTTCATATTCTGTCATTTAAAGTCGTGGATTGTTGTTAGCAAAACCAAACCCCAAACTGCAGTGTGGTAGGTCTGGGAAAGAATCTAAGCTGTCTCCACCCCATCCCATCCCTGTTCACACGTGACCTTAATTCTGATTACTCACGAGCTCATCACAAGGGCTAGACCTGTCTGTACCTACCCCGTAATCCAAGGGCGTCAGCCTGCACATTTACCGTCGGTCCTACTACAAAGAAACGGTTGGGGGAGGACCAGGGGATCCCAACCTTTTTCGTCTCATTTACCCCTGTCAACTTTGCGAAAGTAAATTTACGCACATCTTGATTTGTTCAGTATACCGGAATATGCAGACATATTCGAAAATACAGGAAATTGACAAAATATAATAAAAAACTGTAGAAAATCTGTGGGGTCGAAACAAGGCTTGAGGCATGGTCAAAATGTGGCAAACAGAAAAAGTGGTATGTAGCAAAGCCTCGAGTAAGAAATGGTACAGAAAAGATACAATAAATTGCAAAGGAAAAAGGAAGACAAATCAAGCTGTAGGTATATTCTTTCTTCATGAAAAAAAAAAACACAAATAAATTGTACAGTACAGAAAATTAAACCAATTAAAAAATGATAATCATCGACCGTTTAACAAAATTTAATGCGGTTGCTTATTGTCAGCGAGTTCCAGATTTGATTCTCCGAACGCGGTCCTCCCGCCATTGTATGGTGGCGCGAAGGCTTTATGACATAATTATAAGATATTAACTTTTTGTTTTTGCCACATTTTGACATCGAAAATAAGAGGGGGGGGGGGGAGGGGGATGCTTGGGGTAAATAGGAGATTACAGAAAATATTAATCAGTTAAATTTTTGCAAGCATGGATAACATGTTCTATATTTCTCTTTCCTGGATATATTCTCCTCTGAATTATACTGCTACATCGACAACACGGTAATTAAGAAGCATCGTGAAGTCCAAAATAGTAAAAAGGAAAAAAAAAAGTATTTTGTTCACAAACTCACAGGCCTACTTCAAATGTTCTTCTCAACTTAAGATACATCATTACATGTGAGTGGATCTGGCGAAATCGGGCATAAGGTGAAAGACTATATGCCAGAGGAAACCCCTCCAAAGGGGAAAATGTTTCTATGGATTTTCTTACAAAATGAAAAACTGGCCACTTTTCTGCATAGAGTTAATATAGTTTGCCTGAAATCGTCTTAGAAATATATTATTTTGATTTTTTAAAGAGTATACACATTTCACCATGAGCTCCAATTCGCCAGACCTACTCACATTTTTATTTTTCAAATTATAATTTAAAAAAAACACAACAACTATACGTATACAAATCCAGAATCAGCAAATCTTTACTTCCTGGGCACGCGAACCAAATCTATCCCAGGTTGGAAACCACTGGAGTAGACTAGACCATGAGGTGGGGTGGATCTGTTTCCTCATGGGCTTGGCTTGGTAACTATTTGCCTTTCTTTCCATGTCACACCGCGATCTTTTCCTTTGCGTAATCTACTTTTCACACGCCTTCTCTTATTTCTTTTACTCTCCCTCCAAATCTTTTTTTTTTCATCCCTTTTCTTTGATCCATTAAGATTGGAGAAGAGATTTTTTATTGTCCGTGAAAGTTCTGAAGGCGCCGCCACTTCCGATGTATTTACTGGCACCTGTGAAACAACAACTGGCGCTCGCCATCATAACAAGGAAAAACACTTCCTCAAAAATATTGCTCGTCATCCTGTACCAGACCTAGAAGGTGAATATGTTCTATAAGACACCTTTAGGTACCGCCACTGGGATGTTTTTTTTGTCGTGGTAATGCATCATGGCACGATCGGCTCTTCCCGAGAGCACCGCACCATTTCGTAAAGTTAGAAGGATATGATAGAACTAGACATAATTATTATACAATTTTTGAGAACTTTGACAGTTGATAACTTTCGTTCTTTGCCTCTATTTACACAAAATAATATTTCCACACCTATGTATTTATGCATTAAATTTTAATGTAACAATAACTTCCATTTGTCTTTGCATCGAACTCAGGCGCATCGAACGCAGGGAACATTATGACTGTGACTTAGCTCTAGATCTGCAATAGCGCTTGATACAATGAATTTGCAAGATTTATCAAGTTGGGGCCGGCTAGTTTTACATTATTATGAAGGTGTGATAATTTCCTGGAGACAAACTAGGTCACTGTGTCTACGCCCTTGGCCCTCGGCATCTTCTCTTTCTCCACCCTCTTTTGCCCCCTCGTAAAATAATGTAACCCGGCGCTCAAAAACACGAGTCAGAATTGCTTTCTCACACAACAAAGCTGAAGCTTTGATAAGGCTTGCCTCACCATTGCCATCTACCCTCGGCTCACTTGTTATCCCTCCCAGACAGAAAGCAGACAAGACCGCCCGCGGGTACCCGTGAGCACGATGACGTTCTACACTGACATACTGACACATTAATGAAATTAAACTGATACACTTTTCATGTCAGCTTAATCCCGGCTTTCACCATTTCTTGATTTGTTGTTGTTGTTGTGTGTGAGTGTGTAAGAGACAGAGAGAGAGAGAGACCGAGGGAGAGAGAAAGAGAGAGAGCGCAAGACAGAAAGAAAAACGACGGAGGAAGAGAGGGAAAAGGAAGGAGGTAGAGAAAAACAGAAAAAGAAGAAAGAGAGAGAAAATGAGAAAGAGAGGAGAGAGAGAGGAGAGGGGGAGAGAGAGAGAGAAGGGAGACAGAGACAGATGGAAACAGAGAGGAGGAGAGGGAAAGTGAGAAACAGAGGGTATGGAGAGAGAAGGAAAGTGAAACAAGGAGAGCGAGGGAGAGGCAGACGGAGAGAGAGAGAGAGAGAGAGAGAGAGAGAGAGAGAGAGAGAGAGAGAGAGAGGATAAACAGAACACAATACATAACAGAAGATCAGATGCAGAAGAAGCCCTCACGCAGACCAGTACACACAAGGACTTAACTGACACAAACAGAAATACATGTACAAGTGAATGAAAGACGAGTTGCATTAAGACAATGTCCAGGAAATTACCGACGTCTACCAAGTTGTCACAAATTGGCTGTTGTTACTTGTACGTACGGACCAGACTCTCTGGCTCTGGAATCTCAAAAGGCATTAAAATACGTACCCCTAGCGCAAAATACTTGGGGTACGTACGTACAGATAACAACAATTTAACCAATGACAGAACCTATTTTGTTTTTTTAACAAAACAGCATAATATTTCCAAAGTGAACCCCACGCAGATGTTCTAGGTATCTCAGGATGTGGGTCGGGTTAAAACACTCTATTAACAAACTACCTACACACGGGTATAATAATAATCTCTACCCGCTCCCGTCCTTCGTCATGGAAGCGGCCAACTTCCACAATTCATTAGTTGTATACAATTTTCATCCTAGGTTTCCAAGAGTTCTCTCCCCCAACATTTCACGACCTCTTTTTCCTAGGAGAAAGAAAAATCAAACTTCATTTCTTTTTTTTTTTTGATTGTTTTTTTTTTAATGTTTGCCAAGACATGTTTGTTATGAGAAAGTTTTGGGTTTATCGTGAAAGAATCAGCTGTTCATCCTATCGTCCTTACGTCCGTTTTATTGCGTATAACCGTTTACGGGTCAGACGTGACGTCAGTGTTACGTTACCCCTCTACGCAAAAAAAGGTGGGTGGGAATGGGGGGATAGATAGATAGATAGATAGATAGATAGATGGGTAGGTAGGTAGATAGATAGATATGTAGATAGATAGATGGATGGATGGATGGATGGATGCATGGATAGATAGGTAGCTAGATAGATAATAGTCTGATAGATAGATAGATAGATAGATAGATAGATAGATAGATAGATAGATAGATAGGTAGATAGATAGATAGATAGATAGATAGATAGATAGATAGATAGATAGATAGATAGATAGATAGATAGATAGATAGATAGATAGATAGATAGATAGATTCACTGTGCAAGGCAAATTAATCTATAACGGATGCTGATTGGTGGAAGACGTGGCTTCGAACCCTGTGAAAGGATAAAAGATTATACATAGATAAGGTTTGTGGCCCACCTCGTGAAGTCTGTCTTACGACTGTTTTGACGCAGTGCGGGAAGTCTCACATTCCAACATTTGGCCCAAAACAGTTTTGATGCCCCTGGACTAGTAAGTGAAACAGAATCATTTCAATCTCGCCAATGTGCGAGGTCCCGGCTAATGCCATAGTTCACACCTGACTCAGTGGGCCGCCCCCAACCTTTAAGATTTACGTCTCCGTACACCCTGGTAGGACGATGCAAAGACACTGTTGTTTCTCCCCCCTCACCCCCCCCCCTCCTTTTTCAAAACACGCACTTTAACTTTGTGCTTTTAGCACTTGTGCAACGCAGTGCTTTGCACCCAGTTTCTCTATCTCTGTGTTTTAAAGACACCGCACTTTGTTTGCAGCATATCTGTAATTCCCTCCCCCGATGAGATGAATCAGACGTAATCTTATATTGACAAAAATGTGACTTGGCGTCGTGTAAAAGGCAGCACTAACAACGAACCCAGTGAGCGATCCTACGTCAA
>OZ007572.1:41700087-42045087 GCA_963931925.1 Onchidella celtica | reverse complement strand
AAAATATGAGACAAATCCCAATTTCCAACATGCCTGCACGGCCCGGGTTTCGAACCCGGGACCCTTGGCACGAGAGGCGAACACCTTCTTATGGAAGTATTTCTTAGATATTTAACAAATTGATAGGCACTTCATCTGTGCATATGATGCTCAACTTTCTATTCTAATAAATACGAACCTTTGCGCATCCAATGGAAGTACTTCCAAATGATTAGAATGGGGTTCAATAGGGGTGTGCCCATCCACAGAACCACTGCTTGAGGAAGGCCTCTTAGTTACCAACGGGCAAGTTGGTAGCAGTCTGAGATGCCCTTCGGTGGCGTGCTGTCGCACACTAAATCGATCATGGGCTACGGCTGTCCCCCTAGGTCGACCTAGCCGTGGGCCATCGGCAACAGTTGCAGTGGCATGAAACTGCTCTTGGAGTCTTCTGATGGTGGTCGTATGGACCCCCAAACCTCTTGCCACACGATTAACTGACCACCCCGCCTGCAGCTTGCCAATAGCAATATTCCGCTGATCACCTGAGTACGATAGGGTTTTTCAGGATCTAGTAAGAACATAATAAATATAAGCGGTCTTGTCCACAGCGTCCGCTCTGCTCCCATATTTTACGGAAAATGACGTATGAAATAGTAAAACATTCTTTGCCTCTGTATAGTTGTCTACAGCATCCGTTCCGATCCGCTCCTCACCACTATAGAGGCAATGAGTGTTTTTCATACGTCATTTTCCGTAAAAATAGCGAAGCGGATGTTGTGGACAAGACCACTATGAAGTTATAGTGTACACTTCTTATCTGCCAGCAGCTGTCTATGCCGTTCTGGGCTTAGTATGACCCCCCAGGTTTAATTAATATGAGATGGGTACTCATACATTTCATTTAGTTTTTAATTCCTAGCATTTTAATATGGGCACTTCTAAGAAGCTTTCTGTCTTTTCCTTTTCGTTTCCTTCAAGGGGAGAACTTAGCCAAACTTAATCTTGATCTTAACCCCAATTCAAAAAGTTTCTTTTAGTTTTAAAAATCCAAAGTACAAGGGAAACCCAGTATGACACACATCCGTTTTTTTCTTTTACATATATACAGGTGCTGTAGCTTTGAAAAGTAATGTTCTGAACACATCTTATTTTAATTTGATGAGTTCTGACTGGCCAACCTCGTCCCATTTTTCTGTTCACCATGACCTTCATTTTCGCGTTTCAAGCATGGAATTGGCACTCCGACAGCTGCTCATCTCTTAATTACTGACAGCTGGCAGTGCTGGGTATGTGGATATAGTGTGTGGGCCTATGTGTGAACATTGTGATTGTATGATGAGCGCATGATTGTGTGTGTTGCATGAGTGTTTGTTGTGAGGGGGGATGGAGCAACACGTGATCCTGAGTCATTCAACAAGCTTTTAACTTCAGAAAAATTTCTTCTCTCTTTCTACATCTGGAGAAGGTCAAGTTGAGATCAGCCCTCGGTAAAACTGGGAGCATTAACTTTTTTTTCTGTTGTGTGTGTCTTTTTTTCTCCTTTCTCCGAGAGGAAAATGAAGTGGAGTGAAGTGTAGTTTTTTTTTCTCCCAAGGAGTGATTGAGTTAATAAAAATAAATAAAAGATCGGCAGTCAGATAGTTATAGGATAGATCATTGACAGATAGACTGACATGTAGACAGACAGACAGACTGACGACGGACAGATAGGTAGATAGACAGACAGACAGACAGCCAGCCAGCCAGACAGACAGACAGACAGACAGACAAATAGATAGATAGATAGATAGATAGATAGATAGATAGATAGATAGATAGATGGATGGATAGATAGATGGATGGATGGATAGATAGATAGATAGATAGATAGATAGATAGATGGATGGATAGATAGATAGATGGATGGATAGATAGATGGATGGATGGATGGATAGATGGATGGATGGATGGATAGATAGATAGATAGATAGATAGATAGATAGATGGATGGATGGATAGATAGATAGATAGATGGATGGATGGATAGATAGATAGATAGATAGATAGATAGATGGATGGATGGATAGATAGATAGATAGATAGATAGATGGATGGATGGATAGATAGATAGATAGATAGATAGATGGATGGATGGATAGATAGATAGATAGATAGATAGATGGATGGATAGATAGATAGATAGATAGATAGATAGATGGATGGATAGATAGATAGATAGATAGATAGATAGATAGATGGATGGATGGATAGATAGATAGATAGATGGATGGATGGATAGATAGATAGATAGATAGATAGATAGATAGATGGATGGATGGATAGATAGATAGATAGATGGATGGATGGATAGATAGATAGATAGATAGATAGATGGATGGATAGATAGATAGATAGATAGATAGATAGATGGATGGATAGATAGATAGATAGATAGATAGATAGATAGATGGATGGATGGATAGATAGATAGATAGATGGATGGATGGATAGATAGATAGATAGATGGTGCCCCAAAGGACAAGGCAAGAAGAAATGAAGAGCCGGACATCTAGGTATTTAAAAACTACGACTTGATGAAAGAATCTGCTGTCAGGACACATTTCCACACCCGACTAAGGGTGCGAAAAGGGATAGGGTGGAAAAAAAGGAAGAACTTATTTTTATCTTCAGACCCGATCTCGACTCCAAATTGTTCTGCTCATGAAGAATCCGATAATAGACATACATGTATATAAGAGAGAGAGAGAGAGTGTTAATAGGGGACTGAAGTCCAACGACAAAACCGAATAGAGAAAATTTTAATATTGGGTTGTGTTCACTGCTCATCCATAGTTGCTGTGTAAAATACCACCCAGACAGAATACAGAGACGTGCCATTCCTTCTCCCACGACATGTCCACAAGTTGTGCGCATATAAAGGTGAGTACCTAGCTCTACTCTTTTTCGTTCAATTATGAAGGGGTGGGGTGCTCATTGTTGCATTATTGACATCGATGACACATAAGCAAATCGACGGACGGATATATGACCAATTGATTCGTCTCATTACCCTGTGTCTCGGATACTACCGTCAGCTAAGAATAGTTTTGGCTTATAAGTTATAACGCGGTTTCGTCGTGGAATCTATACAACATGTCATATCAGCGTTTCACGGTTGTCGGGGTTTGTCTCGCTCAAGGACGGGAAGTCACCAGAAATAGGCACTCGGACCAAATGTAGGACACGCTCGAACATCTCGGTGTCCTGACGCCAAATTTACGAGTTTTGACACCTTGTAAAGCTTGTTGTGGATAACGGCGTCGTCTTCTACGCGTTTGTGTCAACAGCGTAACCAGTCCTGTCTTACGTCTATAGTTTACGCGTACTCTTAAGGCTTGTGGCGTACTGGTCCAAGTCTATTTTACGTCCTGTTTTGACTCAGTACGCGAGGTCTCTCTGTCCTCCAGCTGCCTCAAAACAGTTTTGTCGCGTCTGAACAAATGAGAAAGAAATGTTTGACTTTGACTCGGAATGCGAGGGCTCGCTTTCCGCCAGCCTACTCAAAACAGTTTTGTCGCGTCTGAACAAGTGAGAGAGAAATGTTTGACTTTGACTCAGTATGCGGGATCCCTCTTTCCGATAGCTGACTCAAAACAGTTTTGTCGTTTCCGAACAAGTGAGAGAGACTTGTTTCAGTAGCGCACACAATCTTGTTTGTTTTTAACTCCGTTTCAATATGAGATGTGGACTAAGGAGTTAAACAGGAACTTGCGCATCGTTGAGGCTGAAAGAACAAGCTCGCCCCACCAGTTCGGACACGTCAAAACCGTTTTAACCCTCTAGGCACCATCATGTACCACCAGCGATACCCAGGCATTTATCACTCGGTTGCAGTTTCCACAAGAACTCAGCATGAGAAAAGTAAGTCAGTTCAGTGTTTTCTAAAATATACACAATGAATCAACTAAATAATCATGAAAAACACCCTGATTATGCCCCTAAGGACAAATTCTCACGAAATCAGGATTCGCCCACAGGCAAAAAATTGGGGCGGAGCCTACAGGGTTAAGTCATCTGGCGGGAGAAAAAAGGAAGTAGCGAGAAACAATGTCAAAACTAACTGGGCACAATGAGCCACCAGTCTTATTAATCAGTAGTTCCCGATGTTTTTTTTTCGGAGACGCGATTCCACCCCAAACTCTAACCTTGACTTCGGTACTAAAAAAACATAAATGTAATGTAATGTAATGTAATAATTACATAAGTTGTATAGCTCTCATTATTCACTAAAAAATGATGTGCTCTAAGGCGCTGAACTAAAATTAAAGACAGGGTTAACATAGAACAATTCATCGTGTTCCCACTCACACACATTAACAAACACTTGATCTACTCCCATCCTCAAATCCCTGAGACCAAAAAAAGGACATCATTCAGTTTCAGTGAAAAACAGTCCTAAACAATTCAGTTTTGAGCCTGTTTTTAAATGTGACGATGTTTTCACTTTTCCTGGTGTCAACGCTGATGTTGTTCCACATTATTTTAGGCCCGCCAATAGAAAACGCCTTTTCACCTAGCGACAATTTAACTGGAGTTCTCAAAAAGTCTCACGCCGACTGATCTTAAAGTGATTGATGGCTGGTGTGATTCCACTAGCTCGGAAAGATATTCTGGGAAAACCACAGCATCGGTATTGGCATTTCTGGCCGAGGTCAGGTATGCAGGAGGTCAGCCTGGTCAAATGTTAAAAAAAAAATCTCATCAAATAACACATTGATCACTATTAAAACACAATAATTATAGAAAAATTTGGCCTCCCATGCAACATTACCTCTCAACAAGCCAAGCGGATACGACTTGCCAGGTGGGTGGATACCCAGGGTAGTTACCCGTGCGCATAATTATTACACAGGTTGTGGGTGAGGAGTGAAATGACCGGTCGGTTATTTGTGATGGTCAGGTGAGAATTACCTGACAGGGCAGGTGTGAGAAAACCGGAAGGAATTTCATGTGGGGATTGTATTAATTCTGACCAAGACCTCACATGAACATTGACCTAATCACCGCCCCACCCTACCCCAACCCCCCCCCCTCTTTGCGCCAGACCCTCAAGGTAAGTAGATGGTGAAAACAACGAAGGAACATATGTACACGTAAATTTGCAGTAGCATGTACACAAAGATTGTGAACTGTAATGCACATACAAATAATGCAATGACTTGCACACCAAGACAGGAGTGTACACACAAACAGTGCAATGAGACGCACATTCATACAGTGCAATTACTTGCACACAAAGGCAGGGATGTACACATAAACAGTGTCATGAGATGCACACTCAGACAGTGCAATGACATGTACGCAAAAATAGTGCAATGGCATGGACCAACAAATCTGCAATGATTAATGACACTCATAGATGTGCAATGATATGCACACATAGACTGCACACGTTTACCAGCACACGCAGGTAGTACAAAACCATGTACAAAGAATACAGAAATGGGTAAGGACCACATCTCACGCTAAACTTTACGCAATCCTCTCACCAGGTCATTTTCCGAGCGATAAGAAATTCCTGACATTTGTTTTCCCCTGGCTAACCAAAACCTATGTCAAGTTGTAGTTAAACAATAGCGGAGGTCAAACTGAAACTATTTTACAAAACAACAACGGCAATGACAAGTTACAACTTACAACACATCAAGGCTACGCGCACAGAACTTGTAAGAACGAGCGACATACAAAGTCTTGTGGTGATGAATTGTTAAAAATTTCAGATAAGAAAAAGGTGGGAGACTCGCTATAACCCTGCTCCCTGTGTTAATTTTTAAAAATGGGGCTTTCAGGTACGTCCACTACAACCCATTGCAAAATACATCTCACACCACACTACAGGTTTTACAGAAAACAGCAACGACTACAATTATTATTATACCCGGAATCTCCTTTGCAAGCCCATACAAAACCTGGCAACAGGCTCAGACCAGATGAGAAATTTTAATGTAGGATCCCCCAGTTGCAAAACGGCTGTATACGAATTTGTTTAATCAGTGCTAGATCTAAGTACATTTATCTTTGGTTTGTCTGGATTAACATTGAATGAATCTGCTTTAAAAGATTACTAATTTTGTGTTGAAGAATGCCCCTTGATTGTCTTATAATGTCAAATTCCTGTATCCTTTACGAGAGGGAAGGTGCTCGCCTCTCATGCCGAAGGTAACGGGCTCGATCCCCGGTCGGTGCAGGTATTTTGGAATTTTTTAATTTTTGGGGGGGGGGGGGGGGATTTCCCGTCCCTGATCCTATGGTAGGCAGGGTCCATGTGCTCGCTGCGCACGTCAGAGATACCTTGACAGTTGCAATTCGAGAATAGCTGAGACAACAAAAACGTTCACACCTCCTGTTTCCATTCCACTGCCTTTGTGACAAGTGATCCCATGTGACGACTTCTCCGCATACTGGCGCCATCTCTCCACGGCCCACCGGAAATGTAACCTGTCAAATGAGTCAAAACGAGACGAGGCACGCCATCTGTCGGGGATTCCCTGACCACAAGGGAGGTAATGAGCCTGTCGAGTGAGAGTAATTTGATTTTCCAGCGATAGTTCAAAAGTTGTTACCCTGAGAGATGCTAAAGCCCTTGATTTCTTATAGCTTGGAATGTGGCTTGTGGGTGGCGCTTGAATAGCTTCTTGGAATGCAGAATAACACAGTGTTGACGGCTTACGATTTCCGGTTTTTTAAGATAGATAGATATAGACAGGCAGCCAGTCAGACAGACAGACGGACAGACAGGCAGATAGATAGACAGACAGACAGACAGACAGACGGACGGACGGATGGATGGATAGGTGGACCGTCAGGTGGACAGACGGACATACATACAGACAGATAGACAGGAAAACCGATAAGTAGACAGAAACACAGACAGACGGGTAGAAAGGCAGGCAGTCAGGCCGAAAGAGATGATAACTAAGTAGACGAATAGACAGACAGACAGACAGACAGACAGACAGGCAGGCAGACAAAGTGGCCGCACGGACAGGCAGACAAACGGGCCGACAGACGGGACGATAGACGGAGAGACCAAATATACGTGTACCTTTAAATGAAGTTCAAATATCTATGTCCGCTTTATATCATGGATTTAGAATATGACAAAAACAAATAAAATTAAAAACGAACACACGATGGATATTCAAAAGCTCGTGCCAATATCGCTTGAACAAAGGCAGTTATAAGTACGTAAGCATCCCAAGCATTTTGCACTAGGGGCCCGTACATATACGTACCTATCCCCAACCCTGTCTGTATCCCCAACCCTGTCTGTATCCCCAACCCTGTCTGTATCCTCAACCCTGTCTGTATCCCCAACCCTGTCTGTATCTTTTTATTGAAAAAGAAAAACTTGTGTACTCAAGATCTTAAAAATTATAGACCTGTGTCTAATCTATCTTTTATATCAAAGATCTTAGAAAAAGTAGTTCTTCATCAGCTGAAAGATCACCTTGATATGCATAATCTTAATGAAACTTACCAGTCTGCCTATAGCCCTGTCATAACACAGAAACAGCACTGCTGAAGGTTCAAAATGATTTACTATGTGCTGCTGACGAGGGACAAGTGTCTGTTTTGGCTTTGCTAGATCTGAGTGCCGCTTTCGACACTATCGATCACAAAATTCTTTTAAATAGACTGAGTGCCGCTTTTGGTTTGTCTGGAACTGTTTTAAACTGGTTTGAAAGCTATTTACAAAATCGCACTCAAAGAATTTATGTGAACCACACTTTTTCCAAAGAATTCCCATTACAGTTCGGAGTCCCGCAGGGGTCCGTTCTTGGTCCTTTACTGTATACTTTATACACACAGCCTTTGGGCAAAATTATTCAAAATTGTAATGTTAACTATCATAAATATGCTGATGACACCCAGCTCTATGTTTCTGATGAACCATCAAATGTGTCCATGCTGGTGAGCAAGACAGAAAACTGTATCTCTCAAGTTCAGTCGTGGATGAATGAAAATAAATTGAAAATGAACGAAGAGAAGACTGAAATTCTAGTATGCCATGGTAAGAATAGACCTGACATAAACGTCGGTCAAATGACTATCGAGCAAAAAATGATTAAAACATCAGTGAAAGCAAAGAATCTTGGTGTTATTTTCGACTGTAACTTGTCAATGGTACATCACATCAATAACCTGTCAAAATCACTATATTTAGAATTACGTAGGTTAAGTAAACTATCATTAATACTCCCTAAAGAGTCAATGCAAGTTTTGGTTTCATCCTTCATTTTTTCTCGTCTCGACTATTGCAACTCTCTCCGTAAAAACCTTCCAGCAGAACAAATTAGCAAACTTCAGAGAATTCAAAACAATGCTGCTCGATTAATACTTAAACAACGCAGAAGAGAACATGTTACACCTTTGCTTATTGGTCTTCATTGGCTCCCTGTAAAGGCAAGGATAGATTTTAAAATTGCAGTGTTATGCCACAAATGTCAGTACAACAATGCTCCTCTTTATCTTATAAACTTTATTCATCCGTATAAACCATCTAGAGCATTAAGATCTTCTGATAAAAAACTACTAGAATCTAAATTTGCTAAAACAAAAAAATTTGGAGAGAGAGCGTTTTCTGTGTGCGCACCAGCTGTATGGAACTCCTTACCACCAAATATTCGAAATATAGAAAGCGAGGCACTTTTTAGATCTGAAGTGAAAACCTATCTCTTCAGAAAACACTTTGATGTGTAGTCTGATATGTATTGGTGTTTTGTGCGTGTGTGTGAAGGAGAGAGAGAGAGAGAGACAGGAGGGAGAGATAGTGTTTGTGCGTGTGTGTGTGTCTTTGTGTGTGTTGTCAGTTGCTAGGAATGAGATTTGTCTGTTTCTGCATGTTTTGTAAAGCGCATAGAGCATCTTTGGATATGCGCTATATAAATGAACTTTATTATTATTATTATTATTATTATCCTCAACCCTAAATCTTGTCGAATCTCTAACTCTGCCCCCCACCCTTCAAACCAAAAAAACAGGAGGAAAGAAAAATAAGAGAAAATTTGAAAGAATAATTAATTACGGCTGTTGTTAGGAGTATTTCAGGAGGAGCTCTCTCGCTTTGGGGTCACAAAAGGCTTTAAATACGCTCTCCTAGCGCAAAAAAAAAAAAATAAATAATTAGGGGACGTACCTACTCGTAACATTCTTGATCAAAATGCTCGGTTGATCTTCAAGGCGTACGACACTAAACTTGTGGGAAAGTGAACAAAAAATATTTGAACAAATTATCTGAGAGATAGACTGAAATTGCCATTAATGACACTTAGAAATAACAAACATCAGAAATCCTCCACACGAAAATCTTAGCAAACACTTAATTTGTGTAACTGTAATCTATGGCAAATAAAATCAAATGGGAGAACTTATCTCCCTTGTCGACGGAGAAACCGGTAGTGACGCAACTGAGGAATGCTGCACAGCTTTTGATGATGCAATTGTGGAACGCTACACAGCTTTCGATGATGCAAAATGAGGCTTGAGGTTATCAGATGCGTCATGAAATGTTGACTATGCTCTTCAGTCTAGCGTCTGGGGACTAAATGTGTCAATTTCCAATCAATGTATCAGCGTGACACTGACAGGCTTGTTTTATCTCCTACAGCGGCGGGGAAAGACTTGTGGGAAATTCTTTCCCCTTTGCGCGTTGCCCTCCACATTAGTGGTCTCGTCCACCAGCATCCGCTATCTTCACGGAAAATGACTTATGAAAAAGTACATGTAGAACACTATTTGCCTCTGTATACTTGTCCACAGCATCCGTTCCCCTCCGCTCCTCGCCGATATAGAAACAAAATAGCATTTTCATTACTTTTTCATACGTCATTTTCCGTAAAAAATAGCGGATGCTGTGGACAAGACCACTGAGAAGTTCTCGCCGTTAGCTGTCAACCCAGACATGCATGATGTAACTGGATACCTGAGGATGTTACTCTCCATCTATTTGGTTGAATAAACAATAAATATTCCCACGAAAGAGAGATCTGAAAAAAAGGAACCGTTAATTTAAACAACAACAAGAACAGCAGCATCAATAGCTACAACAACACAATGGCAACAAGTTTCACTCTTTGTGTGCCATGCATTTTTCCATGTTTGCCAACACAGGAAGAAAACACTGGGGGGGGGGGGATGAATGAAGACAACTACAGCAACATCTATTAGTATTAGATCTAATACAAAGTCGACTTTCTTTCTTCCCGAAACAAAATAGCCTAGCATTCTTGTGCACCGATACATAGGTGACTGGCACAAACGTGACCAGTGGAAGAACCGATATATCGGTGATTGGCACATTAGAGTTAAAAATAACAGACCATTTCCTCTACGATAGAAATGCTACATTTCATACATGTACATTTAAAACAACAGCAACAACAACAACAACAACATCAACAACAATTTATCAGTTCCGCCTTTCAAAAATATTAGATGACTGTTAATAAAGGACTGCCGTAGAGTAATCACAAAGCCGAATAGAGAAAGTAATGAGACAGAGCTAGTATTTGTGTTCCGTGTCCATTTTCTCTTACTGTGTGAAACACCAGGGTCCTTTAACAACACAGCCAAAATATCATGTTTTCCACTGCATCTTGAGTGTTATCCGAGACACTGAATACCGAGGCAGACAATTCGTTATTTCACTATAGAGTATATCCTAGTAAAGTAGTATATGTCCACAAACTTGCGCGCGCATGAACACGGTGAGTACGTTACTACACATAGAGCTCTGTGGTACCAGTCTTTATCGTTCATCAATTATTATGAAAGGGTGTGGTGCGAATTGTTGCGCTGTTGACATGGATGATACGCGCCCAAGACGAGGAGGGGCTGGGTGGGGGGTGGGCGGAATTTGGTGAACTGAACCGTCCTTGTATCCTGTGTCCCGGCTGTCTGGCGACTGTTTTGACTCAGTACGCGGGATCCCTCTTTCCACCAGCCAACTCAGAACTGTTTTGACGTGTCCAAACAAGCGAGGCAAAAATTGTCTCAGTCTCGACAGGGGGGCGAAGTGTCGTTTAACTCTGTGTACCAATAGCCGATGAATAGGTTCTTCCGCTGGACACGTTTGTGCCAATCACCGATGTATCAGTGCACAAGAATGCTAGGCTTTTTTGTTTCGGGAAGAAAGAAAGTCGGCTTTCTATTCATAAATATTCCTGTAGTTAGATCTAGTCTTCATTTATCTTCCCCACTACTTTCTTTGTCCCGGCAAATGTGGAAAAAATTCATAGCACACAAAGAGTTAACTCCACCTCTCACACTACAACCGAGACAAAGCAATAATTCCAACATTGACAGCTACATGGCAAGATTCAGTAGTGCGCACGGAGAACTATATTCAGTGAACGCACTCGTGGGTATCCCGTTAACCCGGCGGCGAGTTATCAGTTCAATTATTTGCGCATTGTGCGGACTGTTTCTCGGTCAAACCCACAGAATAAATAAAAAAATATCCAGACTGGAGGATCCCATTGTGTGACGTCACAAAACAGCGAAAGGTCATTAACCATCCGCCATTTTAGGTTGACGGTAGCGACCGACGCTTCAGCATAACTACAATATTGAATGATACCATTTTGACGCGCCTACTGAACGCGGAAGTTTGGTTCCGCACCAAGAAATTAATACATGTACAACCAATCTTGACAAATAAAAAGAAATTTCTACTGCAGATAGAACTAGAATCGGAATTTTCCAAGCGGCGGCCATGTTGGTTATACGGTCGCAGCTCGGGAAATTGCGTAAAAAACGACACAGCCCGAAGCTCGTGTTTCCAGTCTGGTTAATTTATAAGTCCGTGGTCAAACCTAATTTTATACCCTCTCTCATAATAATATAGCCTATATGGTCAGCAACATGACTGCACTTCTTCAGGCCAAATTACAGAAAGATCGGTACGGCAATTTTGGAGTTTGTCCATAACAAAGGTGGTTTCTTGTACTACTACTAGTATTTACCTGATGTTATTGTTACCAAATCCGTAAGAATGTTCAATGATTCATTGTTTGAAAATCTGTAGCGCACGAATACATTTTTAATTTCTATAGTTCTTGATCAACATTTATAATATAATAGACACGAAATGTTCAAATACAGGCAGGCAATGAGAACATGATAGATTAACAAAACAAAAAAAAGTGCCGAAATGTCGTATTTGACTTCCGTCTGGGGTCGGTCCAAGGGGAATAACACGATAAACTATCTTATTCCTTTTCTTGTGTCCCTTTTCTTTCCATCCAGGTGAAATCTCAACAAATGATTTTTAAAGGAATTTCAACTTTAGACACGATGAAAAATGCATTGAATTAAACATTTATCTGGCTTTCTGTGCGAGTTATTTTTTCAAACACCTGAGCTACATACGCGCGACGCTCTGCGATCCTTTGTTATGAGGGGAAAGGGGGGGGGGGGGTTAATTTGAAGTACCTAGTTCAGTAGTTGGAGTCGGACTATCGTGCAATTTGCAAAAGGTGGTAAATTCGAGGTGTTTTTTCACTTTTGGAAATGCCATAACCTTCATATCATAGGTTTAAGCCAGAATAAATTTGATATCAAAATTGTTGGAAAATCAAGCTCCATCAGACTAGACAATAACTGGTGATATATGATTTAAAAAAAAGTAAAAATCTGTTTGGGCTACCTAAATAGTAGGGTGAATAAAAATGGCCGTGACAAAAGGCCTCATTTTACACCGAAGCGTCTCTTTACAATGGACAGATTCATAGCCAAAACTGTGAATTTAATATTTATTTAAATATAATTTTTCGCTTCATCATGTTGAAGAAAAAAATCTAAACCGTATTGCCATAATTGAAAGGCGCACGTACCGGAAGCAAGCCCCCCACCCCCTCTCACTTTGCAATGTTATCGTACCCAGGGAGCAAAGCCCCTCTCCGAGTGCACGTACTTTAGAGATGGCCGTTTACTTCAGAGTCGTCTGGTTTTTAAATATTGTCAACACGTTCCCTGAATGACAAGGTTCTGACTTCAATATATTCCACTTTTTTGGCAGAGCTGAGTACTAAGCACTACTTCTACTAGTTCTACGGGCCTTTTCCATTTTGTCAAAGTATCAAATGAATTCGGTGTGCAACTAAGTGTAGGTATTATTAAAACTAGATCTAGCCGACTCCGGGAATACACAAATGTGGATTTTAAAGTTGTTTCCATCATAATCGTGTAAATTAGGCCTAAAAAGAAATTTCCTGTCATAGTTTTTAATTCTACTCGAAGAAAAAAAGTCTCGTTTCCCGGTTCAAAACGTCGGAACACTTTCTTCTGTTCAACTCAGTTGTGGTTCAAAATCAACAAAGTATAAAGAAATATAGCAAACTTCAAGACCTTTTAAGAATAAGATATGTTCACGCACACCTGTACGCCTCTCCACGCATAATAAATTAAGCCTCGGCTGTTAAAAAAGCCTTACATGATAACATTGGATGTCTTACTTCCGTTATAATGTGAAGGAAAAAAAAAAAGTATCTCTATATAAAAGCAGAGCAGATGAAACTTCAATTTTTTCAGAAGAACCTTGTCATTGTAAGGGGACGACATGGCTTAAGTAATAAAACTGACAACTTCAGCACAATGAACTAATGAAACAAGGTATGTTTTTTTTGTCTGGTCTGGGAAGAAAATTAAATGATTGTCTCAAGTCTGTGTGTTGTGTCCCTGTTAATCTATGTAAAGTGCATGTAGTCGGGCTGAAAACCCATACAGGCGGCACCGACACGACACCGAGACGAATCGAATCCCGCCGTTGCAAATCTCCGAATAACACGAAACGACACCGATAGTACCGATACCGAGATGGATTTTCTGATATGGATTTTCAACCTTTCTACTCCCTTCCCTCCTTCCTAAAAATCAGATATTTGCACACAAACACACACAAAAGTAAAATCATTCAGGAATCACACGCGGCGGTGGACCTACATTTTTAGGACTCTGAAGCTTGAAGTGTCATGAGTATTGATACCCCATTGCAATCAGCAACAATAGGGCAATACCCAAAATACATTTAAAAAAAAATTCTCTCAGGCCTTTCCAGAATTATGGGCCCCGAAGCTGAAGCTTCACAGTAGATCCGCCACTGACCACAAGGACTGAAACATGTACGAGGTACTAAAAGAAAAAAAACAACTCGTGTTTTACATCCAACCAACATCCAGCATCCAGAAAAATCATTAAATAGGTTCGTCTCCTTCCCAGCACTAATTGATTGAATCTCCACGTCAGCGCATTTTGAGAAACTCATTTGTAAAGTTTTGTAGTTGAATTACAAAGTGTAAGAAAAACTTTTGTCAGCACTGCAGTTCTATTCCCATTGGTAAGATACGTTCATGACGTTTTCAGGAATGATAGAATACATTATCAAGCTGTTTTACAGTCCCGATTTATTCTAATTCCTTATCATAATACTAAAGCCGCAAACGTTTAACATGGAATTTCTCAGTTGTGCAAAAAGTGGAGTTGGAACCAACAAGAACTAAGGTCGCGATTTTTCTGGATTAGGATTTGGATTGGTATAGCACAATGTTTAATTCAAGTGAAAATACATGTATAGCAACAATGAGAAACATAATATTACGCTAAATCAGGAGTTCCCAACTATTGTTTTGTCCCGTTTACCCATGGCAACTTTTTCTGAAGTAAATTTATCCCTACACTATTTTGTTCAGTACTAAGTATAAAATGTGGATCGTTTAGTCGAAAACGGTAAAAAAGAAAAAAAAAAAGTCCTTGAAACTTCCTCTCAACTTCAGATTTTTTAAAGGTTATTATTTAAACAATATGTATACAAATCCATACTAACAGTAGTAATAATGTTAATAATAATGGTATTAATAAAAATATAATAATAATATTAATATAATAATAATAATAATAATAATAATAATAATAATGTTAATAATAATAATAGGCTCTTTTCGTCTTGGCAGACGATCTAAGCAGCTATATGTGTCCTACTTCTGCAGCTACGCTCGTGACTGATTCTGCCTATATTCGACAGGCACGCTCTGTCGCAGAATCTGCATATGAGGGAGGTGCCATAGGGCAATGAGTTATCTTTTCTTGTCTGGCGTTTTGCCTCAAGGGCTGCAACAATGTTTTTTTCATGGTGTTTTATGCCAGAGTACACTGTTAATAATAAATAAATAATAAAAACATTTTATCCCGTAATATAAGCTTTAAGCCCCTAACAGTCATTCTACCACTCTAAAGAACATACCAAAACGTGACAACAGCCAGAAACAGAATAAATATAGAATCTGGTTGTGTTGTATTCCATCAAATGAAGAGGTGTTTTTTAAGATGTTTCTTGAAAATTTCAATATTCTTTATATCTCTTATCAGGCAGCAATTTCCAAGTCTTTGGGCAAATATACCCCCTGGGTGGACGAAATCTAGCCCCCTTCCCCTGTAACCCCCCCCCCCCCACACACACACCCCGTTGGGAACTCCTGTTCGAAATCTTGGAATTGGTCTCCTTCTATGCTATCATTGCTGTAATATTCTGTCTATCCTCTTGCTATTTCCAAGCACAATGTAGCAGTTCATGGTGCCCAGCTAGATGAGGAATTGGGTTCACTGGTCCATTGTGGTTGTCCTAGGTCTCCACATGACAGCATTTGGCTTCTGGATGTGAAGAAAACAAAACATTTTGGAAAAATAAATAACTTTAATTGAGCCCCAAATGTGTGGCATGCAATTGTCAACAGAACTATCAATAAAGGATATTTTAACTGAATGTGTAGACTTCATGCATATCCGAAGAAGACACTATGCCTGCGGATCCATGAAAGAATTATTTTTTGATGCGACCCACAGCTCATCCAAGCGACATTGGTTCTTGTTTGTTCTATCTTCATTTTCTGATCTTTTAGCATGTAGAAGAGATATAACAAATGCGCATTTCGACACTTGTTTGAAGTGCATTGTGGCACTTAAGCTGTTTCACACGTCCGATTTATTCTAACTCCTCTTATCATAATACTAAAGCCGCAAATGTTTAACGTCGAATTTCTCAATTGTGCAAAAAAATAGTTGGAACAGACAAGAACTGAGATCGCGTTATTGGCATCGCTACCGCTGAAAACATACCTGACTCGTCGTGGACAATCACAGTTTCTCAAAACATGATGTGTGATACGCGTGTACTCGCTGATTCTCAGTGAAATCTGAATGATTCATCACTCACATCTTCATTTGGGTAAAACCTGGACTCCTCACAAGTCAAGTTTTGCAGAAAAACTGGTATCAAGTTGCACCGTCGGGCACAAAAAAAAGGGCTGAAAAAAGAAAAATACTGGCGAAAGACTAACAGTCATCACACTTTCAAACGAAAACGGTCGATCGAAAGGTATAATTTCCATGTTACAGTATTATACAGATTCTGCCTTTTCAACTTGTCTTTAGTAAACAATATGTGAGTGGATCGAGAGAGTAAGAGAGAGAGAGAGAGAGAGAGAGAAAGAGAGAGAGAGAAAGAGAGAGAAAGAGAGAGAGAGAGAAAGAGAGAGAGAGAGAGAGAGAGAGAGAGAGAGAGAGAGAGGGAGAGAGAGACAGAGAGAGACAGGGAGAGAGAGAAAAAGAGAGAGAAAGAGAGAGAGAGAGAGGAGAACAAAAAAAAAAAAAAACAACTCAGTTCCTGAGTAGAAAAAAAAACAACTTAGGACTAGAACTAGAAATACCGGAAGACGGAAGAAAATGGCAAGCGTAAAAAAAAAAGGGGCGGAGGTAAAAAAAAAAAAAAGGTAAATGTAAGAAAAAAAGTTAAGACACGAAAAAAGTTTAGCGTTTAAACCAAAAAGTATTTTTAAAAAGTAGAAAAAAGTTAAGTGTTAATAAAGGCAAGCGTGAAAAAGGCATTAAAAAGGGCAAGCGTAAAATCAAAACAAAAAGCTGCGACTTTAGGAAAGGGATAAGTCTCCTAATCCTAGATGAGTGGTTTTATTTTATGTTAAAAAAAACTAATGTTAAGTGACTTTCTTTCCTTTTCACTTGATTTTTTTCCGCTTGCCCTTTTTTTCCCGGCGTCTAAAATAGACACTTGCATGAGAGAAGCTATGAAAACTGCAATGGTGGAAGCATAACTGGTGACGGAATGCCGTGGTCTAAAATTAGAGATGAGTTTCGTACGTCCCGACCACCCACTGATCCCAAAGCCTATCCATAACCCCGTCCTTTTCCCTAATCCTAATCTTAAGCTCGACTCTAAGCCCACCATTAACCTTGTCCTTGTCTCTAATCCTAAACCTGCCAGTAACCCCCATCCATATGCCTAATACTAACCCTACCCGTAATACAAACTATGCATAATCCTATCTTCAAAAGCTTTGTCCTTCCTCAACCCTAATCTTAAACCTAATATCATAATTAATCCTGCACCCTGAACTTATCCCCAACCCTAAACCTATCTGTCGCGATGTGGGTTACATGGGGATATTTCGACTGACACTCTTTCGAGGTCCGCTCCCACAATCGACGAACACACAAAAATAAATACTTGCACTCTAAAAACTAAATAAATCAATTGCTTTCAATTTTAGCAGAACTGTAGGGCAGTTTAATTACAGGAATTAATGTAACAAATATAATTATAAATATATATATCAATTCAAAGGCAACTGAATCTAACTAATGGAACTACAGCTTTTATAAAGACTAACGAATTCAATCTAACTACTTGCAGGTCATATGAGTTATATGGCAAATAGAATCCGCGCACGTGGCGACGGATATAACAGTTTAAATTCTATTAATTCAATGAGACATGTTGGGATATGGACATTTCCTCTAGACACGCCATGGAGAATGCTTGTACAACCATGCGTTGTCTGGCGGTAGCTCTGAAACTGTCTTCAAAAGTAAGTAGAACGGTTCACTTTCATCATTACAAATTAGTATAGACTCTCACCATGCGGCCCTCACTGGGAGTGAGAGCGCTGGATGTAAACGCTGTGGGTTTATATCAAACCAAGTAGCTTAGGCTCTGGAGCTTTAAATCAGGCCCCTCACAATGGACTGCTCAACTGCGTCTCTATGTCTCTCATCTGGCTGAGGACTATCGCCGTCCACCTCGTAAATGGATTTTCTACATGTGGCCCAGAACTAAGTTCTGTATGGCCTTAAATACTGGACTGCATCTGCAGCTTACCGTCTAATTCCTGGATTGTGATTGGTGCAACCACTTCTAGCTCAGCTGCCGAACTGAGTTATTTTAAGTAACAGCCCTACGCAACGACCTTGGGTCGACATCAAAGGTCGAATTACTTCATACAATATAATGTAAATTTATAGCAATAAATTCTTAACATGTTCAAAACCCCGAGCTTTTACTCTGGATCACGGTATTTCTGTACGTCAACAGACGTCTCAATAACATTTAATTCCTACTCACCCCTTCCCTCTTTACTAAACCTAGTTCAAAACACGAGATGTAAAAAGTGCTCAGTCATGCACACCTACGCTGTCCCTCTATCCTTCCGCACCTTCTGTCTATCTATCAGGGAAAAAAACTGTTCAAAACACATTGTTTACGAGACCAGCTCAAGGCCAAGTTATGCTGGCTCGTACAATAATTACGTTTCTAAAAATTACTTACTGCTCTCGCAAAAATTTACTCTTATGAATTAAATCTGCTCTTGACACTATCCTTAACCCTAAAACTATTCATAACCCTGTCCTTTCCCCTAATCCTAAACCTATCCCTAACCCTGACTTTATCAGTAATCGTAAACCTATCCCTTACTCCTTATCCCTCATCCTAAGCATTATCCTTAACTCCTGTCCTTTGTCTAATGCTAAGCCTACCCGTAATCCATTCTATCCTTAATCCTAAATCGATCTTCAACTTCATTCTTCCTAATCCCTAATTTTAAACCTAATCTCATCCCTAATCCTGTCCGCATTTCGCAACATACAACTTTTTCTTTTTGCCCGATGTTAACATTGCTTATAGTCCTGCTGCGACCCCACAGTTTTTCTGTGGTTTTTATAATAAACCCTAACCGTAACCCTAATCCTTCACCCATCCCTAACTCTTGTCTTTATTCCCAATCCTAAATCTGAACTTATCCCAAATCCTAGACGTACCCCTGACTCTGTCTTATCCCTAATCCTAAACCTATCCCCTAATCCCTTATCTCTCATCCTAACATATCCTTAACCCCTGTCCTTATGTCTTATGCTAAATCCATCCCTAGTCCATACTATCCTTAATCCTTAACTTTGTTCATTGCCACTAGTCTTAAAACCTAATCTTATTCCTAACCCTGCCCCTTGCCCTTTCAGCCAGAAAACAAAAAGAAGAGTATTGTCTATAAAAAAAGATAAAAAAACTGTCCAGAGTTGAAAGTAGTCAGGACGCACGGAATTCTTTCCAAAAAATTAAAAAGTTAACCCAATTAAAAAAAAAAAAGGAAACAATTCTCGAATTCCTTCCACCCCCCCCCCCCAACCCAGAAAAAAAAAATGGACAACCTTGCTTCCCACCCACCATGATGAGTTGCTGAACTTGTACATACTCACAGATCCTCCCCCCTCCCACTGACGACCTGAAACAATGGCAACAGATCAAGGCTGAAAATCAAGACCACACACACCGGCAATTGAGATAAGACAGACAGAGACCAGAAAGCCAAAGGATGCCGGGTATCACAATGAGATGTGTGCAACACAATGTACATTACACCAGATTCAGTGATATGTCTCGAGTTTTTCAGAACTGGAGGTGAGACTTTGTCAAGCCTTGTTCGATTCGGAAGCTTAAAGATTTGTCGCATCCTGAAATGGGTTTGCCCACCGAATATCTCCCCCCCCCCACCCCCAATAAAAAACCCCAGCACCTATAGAACAGTGGCTTTAAAAAGTCCCAGCCCCCCTCCCCCCCGCCATCCCAAGTTTCCTTACCCCCCTCCCATTTTAAAATTTTCAACTGATAATTTTTCATCATTAGACTTTTACATTGGTAATTATTGAAACAATTTATGTAACTAAATTCCTTTATTAATTGAAATCAATTGGAAAAAAAAAAATCCCTATTTCAGTGGATCATCACAGTGAGTACATTCTTTACCGGTTTGGAGTTCCTATTCTGACTGAAACAGAGCTGCCGTAATGCATGGGCACACTCGGCAGTTGTCCAGGGGGCTCAAGGGTTTGGGGGGGGAGGGGGGGGGGCATGCATGCAAATTTACATTGCATTTTGAAACGGGGAAGAAAATCCTATTGCTATTCCCAAATAATGTTAAGACTGCCCGGGACTGAAATTCCTCCCAAATTCCTCCCTTTAGGTTTGAATTCCCTCCCTTGGTAGCCAATGCCCTTACTCTGAGTGTCACGAGCGAGTGAGCGAGGATCAGTAGTTACGAGAAGAGGGTTAGAATAAAGTTAACCCACGGGCCACGGGGTAAGGGAAAGCGTGCATGTTGTGAGTGGTGGGGGTCTGAATGAGGCGAGAGCGCTGTATTACTATCACTGCACACTAAGACGTCTAAGAAAGCGGACGCAGGAGGAAGCCCCAGAGGGCGAACATAAGGAGAGCAGTCGGAAGACTTGGGAGTAGTGTTTTTCCAGTGATGACTGGTAGGTGGAACGATGATTGATAGTTATGATTGATGTATTATATTCGTCTACGACCATGATGTAAATAAGTATATGTGAGGAATGTGGAAGTCCTTGATACTGTATATAGCAATGTGCGCCATGAGCGATAGATGTAAGTTAAGTTCATGGATTTGTAGCGAGAGTGAGTATTGTGTACTACGGTGGAGGTGTGTTACCGTAGGATGTGTGGCGAGTGAAAGGTGGACTATTGTGCGTACGCTTCATGAGTTGTAATGAGGGGTGAAGTGAATAGGAATGGTATGGTATTATACCAATGTAATGTTATTCTTGTAGGTGCCGGGGACGGGCCGAAGCGCCGCCTACGGTGAGCACAGGGGATAGGCCAGCATAGGGCCGAAGGCCACACATAGGCCAGGAGTGACGCTGTCGTGTAGGACAGTCGCAGCACATGAGTCGTGGCAGTCTGGCCACCGACAGGGACGTATATATGATCGTGAATGTGCTATTGAAATGCTAATGTGCTATTGCCATGTGAATGTGCTATTGAAATGATAATGTGCTATTGCCATGTTGATGTGCTATTGAAATGCTAATGTGCTATTGCCATGTTGAGGTGCTATTGGAATGCTAATGTGTGATGGCAATAGGAAGGGGCTATTGAGAGACTGCGGTGCCAGTGAAATATTAATGTGCTATTAAGACCCTGAGAGGAGAGGCTGAGGCCGAAGTGTCTTTAGAAAGTAACTACCGGGTTGTGGACCCGAGGAAGAGTGCATGTGGGAATAAGGCCGTTGGACGGTAGTAAATTCAATAGTATAGTGTATGTAATTGCACTTTTATCTGTATCTTATTGTATAATAAATGTGTGAGTCTGATGGGTTGTTCTGTTAAGTGTTATACTTGTTCGTTCGTGATTGTTGTCTTGTTATAATTATTACATCTCCCAGTCTGGGATTTGTGACACTGAGAATCATCGCTATGGAGATTGTTGCACGCAGCAATGGCAGGGGCATAAGACCCGTGCATCCATTTCAGGGGGTATCCAATCAACGAGTATCTTGGCAATATACTTGAGTCTTGGGGCATACAAATCAAGGACTTGTCCGCCCCGGGCATGACAGGGCATCACCAGACCTCTGCACGCCATTGACACGGAGCCAACATCAGATCATACGGCTTGTTAACTCTTTGCAGTTCGCTCATTTTTTACCTTTTCTGAAATCCAACGAGGGTTGTCTCACACGAGTGCATGCTTGTGTCAGCTTGTTTACGTAAAATATAGACAAGGTCAATGGAAATATTCACACCAAGAGCGTAAAGTTTGGACAACTTATTGAAATAACACGCAAGACGTTATGTAACACGTTTAAGAAACGCCCGAAAACACGCCTTTTAAATGGATGGAATGCGACCATATCTGTTTGTGACCGTTGTCCCATGTGCTTAGCATCTTCTTTGAACAGGCGAATTGAATATGAGTTGAAGAAATTACTCTTTCACAGGCTTAGGCCTTACCTTTTGAAGGGATAACGCGGTATATAAAATTAATATTTATCATTAGACATGCAGCCCCCTGTTTTGTTCAAAGCTTAGACCACTAAGGGGGATCCCACCAATACGAAGCCTCGACCTGTGTGCATTTCGAATTTAACTGGCTATCTGTACATTTGGCTGTTCACTGTTTAGTTATGTTTTTTTTTTACACCCTTATCCCGACTGCCAGACGAGAGCCCAGCAAGAGCAAAATTTTAATGTGGACCTTTGTGCATTTGGATTTGCCGACTCTCTGTGAGTGGGAAAATTATCTGCATAACTTTCCCCTCACCCTGCCTACTAAAGGAGAGCCCAGAAATACAGATCGTGGCCCTTTGTGCGTTTTGCCTCAGCTGATTGAGTGGGAAAATCGTGTCACACGTAGCTGGTACGTTATTTAGTCGTGTTTCCTTCGATCCGACTACTGAGCAAGGCCCAGCAACACGGAGTATGAAACCTTTGTGAGCATTTTGGACGTCCCTGCCTGTGAGTGCGAAAATCATGTTACATTTAGCTGGTACACCTTTGTGCGTTTTGGCTATCTCTGTAAGTGGGAAAATCGTATCACATGTAGCTGGTACATTGTTTAGCCCTGGTTTATAAGTGCACAGCATTCTCTCCCACCCCGACGAACGAGCAGAGCCCAGACGTACAGAGCAAGGCTGCGGTGCATTCTTTCTTCTGAGTGGACCAGTGTCATAAGTAGACTTTGGTCATGATCGTTCTTCGTTTCTCTAGGGCCTCACTGTAAGGACTTTGGTGACGAAGAATTCACAATTTGACATATTGATTCTGTCCATTTTCCCAAATTGCCTGCACAACTTTTCTCAAACTTCGGCCACCAATTGGTAATTCAGCGGCGCAAAGTCCGGATGGTTTAGTATATTGTGCAGGTAAACAGCCGGCACAGCACAGCACAGCACCGTGGTCCACAACGACAGAACGGGCATATTCGCACCCACGGCGTACACGTCTGGACAGCTTAACTATAAGAACACTCAACCCAGCATGTACCACTTTTCAGAAACGTGTGAAAACGCACCTTTAGAATTGTAGAATGTAACCACAGCTTAATCTAAAATGCACAAAAGTTGCACGGGCATTCTTATAAAATACGAAACAATCTTATTGCCATAAGAAAACCCTTAGGAACAATAAAAATTGTCCCTATGGAAGTTTCTCCATAATTATGAGGAACACTTTCTAATAAATTTTATGAATATTAGTCTATGATCTCGCACCAATTCTGATCCGTTCTCCTATGGTGCGCATATGTGCGGGACTTGCAGTGAACAGCAGTCCGTGAAGTAAATATCTAGTTTCAAATGTTCCCTTGACACACACCTAGATCCAAAACAAGTCAACAAGTCACCTTTAAAACCTTTTATTTTCCAGTTTTATTTGATTCAACAACCTGGGCGTGCCCGTTCCCCATTCTCCTTCGTTCTTCTTCCGTTCAAAAAACATAGCCCACAATCCCCTATTTTTTAAATCAACCAAACATGCCAGTTGGCCTTTGCAAACAATGCCAAATTCTAATTACCGGTTATGCCAAATTCTCAACATACTCCCCCAGGAATGGGCAGAGTCCATTTACAAAATAAACAAGTTCATCCTTATATTTAATCATTATTATAATTAATATTACCACAAAAATAATCCACATTGAAAATGAAATATCAATGTATACAGTATCAAGTATACGGTGTCTTACAATAAACCAAGAGATTGATCATTCCAAGAATGTGACCTGATTCTGTGCAAAACCAACTGGATCTAACTAGCATAATGGGGTAACAAATACTAATACCAACTCTGCACATGTAAAATAAATCTGTTTGCAAACCATGCCATCAGGTAAAGTCCATACAATGCAACAATTTCTGGGAGAGCTATTTAGATGAATCCAAACAAAACAACCATTGTATGAACTCTCCATCCAGCATTGTCGTCAAAATCTTCAAAACCCAAATACATAGTAATCATTAATTTACATGTAAACAAAATTAAGGATGCAGTTATCGCGCGGACATAACCTGCCTTTCACACACTCATGCAGACACACGTCTATTTATACCCCGGAAGGCTGCCGGAAACAACAAATTAACTACTAATATCAATAGTATTATTATTAGGTAACAATGTGAGAAGCCCACAGAGAATAAATATTTACAAGTAAAAAAAGATATTTTTACAAGCTCTGATTGTGCAAACACATAAATTAGACTGTTACTGGTTTCACCAATAGACAAGCATAAATACCACAATACATGAGTACAATAATTGTAAACTATTTAGAGCCTGAAAGAACAAAATTACAAATCTAGCTTTTGTTTAGGCTTGACGGTTCTACCTCTTTTTGATACAGTGGCTTGGGTGGTCCCAGGGACCTCGGTACAGGAATTTGATTTTCCTGATTCGTTCTCTTTAGATACTATAGGGGGTTTACTCTTGGTGGGATTTAAGAGATCCTCATCAATAGGATCAGCTGACCGGTCTTCCATCAGGCAAAGATGTTGAATAGACCTGACTATTAAATGTTTTGGTTTTAAGCTGTGCAGCTCGGACCTTCCCATCTCTTCCCTCATACAACTTCACAACTCTTCCCAAAGACCAGAACATCCTAGGGCTTTTCTGATCCTTAATCAAGACAAGTGAGTCAACCCTTAATCAGTTTTACTGGCCCTACCAGTTAATGGAGGAAGATTTCTCAGATACTCATCCCTCCAAATCTGCCAAAACTGTTCTGTCATGGACTCTTCAAACTCTAATCTATTTGACAGATTCACAGTGAGCTCAAAGTTTTCCAACTCTACAGATGTCAGGGGTGTGCCCCGCCCAATGAGAAAGTGAGATGGAGTCAAAACATTACCTGTCTCAGAGATGTACAACAATGGTCTAGAATTGACACAAGCCTCAACTTCAGTCAATAGAGTCCAGTTCTGCCGTGTTTACTGACTGCTTACCTAAAGACTTTTTGAGAGCCAATTTCACAGACCGCACAAGTCTCTCCCACCAGCCACCCCAGTTAGGACTAAGTGGACAAATATTCTTCCAGCACACAATCTCCTTACCGAAACGAGCCTGCAAAAGGGTGCTAGCCGCCTTAAAAGTCCTGGCATTGTCAGAGTAAATAATGCTGGGTAGGGCTCTACGGGAAACAAACCTGCGAAAAGCCAGGACAAAGTCACCAAGAGATAATGAAGAAGTCATCTCCAAATGTAACGCTCTTGTTACAGCACAAGTGAATAAAACAATGTAAAACTTTCTCTCACCTGTGTCTCTGCAATACAAGGGACCAGCACAGTCAATGCCAGTAACAGAAAAGGGGGGTGCTTGTGTTACTCTGTCTTCAGGTAATGGGGCAGTTACTTGGTCCATGGGCCGGCTATCATAGCGTCTACAACGAACACATTGACTCACCACCCTTTTAGCTACACTTCTGACAGCTATGATCCAATACTGGCAGCGGAGGGAACTCATCAAGGTGCCTACGCCAGCATGCTTCAACAGTTCATGTTGAGATCTTACCAGAAGAAGAGAGACATGACAACGTGGTATAATCACTGGATGCTTTTCATCATACAAAAGGTCTGTTGCGTGTTCCAACCTGCCCTGAGTTCTAATCAAACCGCTGGTGTCCACGAAGGGTGACAGCGATAACAATGAGGAACGTCTACTCACCTGTCCATGTTTGCGTAAATCTTCAAGTTCAGCACTGTAATGTCTTTTCTGCAGATCTCTCAGAACACATAATTTGGCTTGAATCAATTCTCCATCAAAGGAACGTGGCTGAACAGGGGGTCTGTTTGCTTTCAGTTTTCTAACAAACTTGAGCACTAGGGCCATCACTCTCAACAACTTACCAAAACTGCTGAATCTTTCATAATCAATGACAGCATGGGTTTCTTCACGGGCCATAACACACACTGCATCTTGAGAATCATCTACAGTTCCATCCTGCCATTCAACATTGCGTTCTTCAGAGACAGGTTCCTCGATCAAATGTTCAGGACCATTTAACCAGCGTGTTGATTCCATCAGACTTCTGGCTCCTATTCCTCGTGTTAGCAGGTCTGCAGGGTTTTCGCTTCCTGGGCAATGTTTCCAACTAGCAGGATTAGTCAGGCTTTGGATTTCTTCCACCCGGTTCCTCACAAATTGCTTCCATCGACAGGAGTTGCCCTGGATCCAACACTGGGTTATTTTTGAGTCCGTCCAACAGGTGTAAGGAGTGTCATGAGGTAATTCCAAGGCATCTCTTACAAACCTGAGTAATCTGGCTCCCAACAAGGCTGCCAAAAGTTCCAATCTAGGTAACGTTACCTTCTTGAGAGGAGCCACTCGAACTCTTGAAAGGATAAGTCTCATTGTCCCATTGCCACAGTTGTCAGAACCAGCCAGATAGATGCATGCCCCGTAGGCCTTTTCACTAGCATCTACAACCACAATCAACTCTACATTTTCCATACCTTGCCAGTCCAGATTTGTGATACGACGAGGGACTTCCCAGTGTCGAATTTCTTCAAGGCCTGCAATCCAACGATTTATCTCATCCTGATATTGTGGTGGCAGAAGCTCATCCCACTCAAACCCAGTTCTCCATACCTCTTGAAACAAAATCTTTAAGGAGACAGTGAAGGGGGTAAGCAGACCCAACGGGTCAAACTGTTTGGCAATTAGGCCCAACAACAATCTCTTGGAATATGCTATACCTGGCTGAGTAGCAGTTTCAAAGAGAAAGCAATCTCTTTCAGGATTCCATGTCAAACCAAGAACCTTGTGAGACTGGAGCTCACCTTGATCAGTAAATTGTCGTAATTCTGATCTTACCTTTGGACTATTTGAAGTCCATTTTGAAAGAGGAAATCCACCCTGCTTCAAGATCCGAGTTGCCTTACCCATCATGTGAGTCAGTTCCTCTTCTGAGTCTGAACCCGTCAACCAATCATCTACATACAAATTTGTCACCAATTCCCTGACAGTGTGATCCTCAACAAATTTTGAGAGATGCAATTTTATGACAGCATTCAGCATGAAAGGGCTACTAGCATTCCCATAGGTGACACGCTTAAAACGCATGTGTCTTACCTGATTGTTGACGTCAAACAACAAGAATCTGTGCACATCTCTGTCCTTTTCATCTAGTTCAATCTGCAAAAAAGCCTTCTGAATATCGGCAGACAAACCAAACTTCCACCTACGGAATCTCATTAAGATTTGTACAAGGTCTGGGGTCATCTTGGGTCCAATCTCCATGCAATCATTCAGGTATATACCGTTCTTACCTTTTGCACTGGCATCAAATACTGGCCGGATCTTCGTCGTTTGGCTTTCATCTCTTACTACAGGGCGATGGGGAAGGTAAAATACAGGGTTAGTAATAGTATTAGTAGCATTGGCTGTGGAAGAAACTTCTTCAATAATACCCCTATTCTCTAGGTCTACAAAAACCTCTCGGTACCCTTGCTTCAAGCTGGGATAAACAGACAATTTATTATCAAGAGTTACCAATCCTTTCAGTGCCGAGCTTTCATTAGTCACTAACTGTTCCCTAAGGTTCTCACTTTTCCAGGGTAGTCCTACTTGATATCTTTCCCCTGTAAACTGAACACCCCGATTAAACTTGTCCAAAACTAAAGAGTCTTCCTGACATTTAGTACCCTCCCCCAGGATACCAATTGAGTCTAAATCCCAACATTTCCTGATAGTAGCCTCAGTAGGATAGGTAGAACCAGCAAGCAGAGATGTTTGAGCATTAGGTCTAACACTACCCAACCCCGCCAAGGAATAGCTACCTGATATCATCCAACCCAACAGGGTACGCTGTGCCACCAACCCATCCTTGATAACCCGTTCAGGACCCATGAAATCATGATAAAAGTCTAAACCTATCAGCATGTCAACAGAAAGGCTCTTCTCTTGGGATAGGTCTTCCATCATCGGGATGTCCTTAAACAGTCCGAGAATGTCAAGTGGCACATGAGCTCGAAACAAGGGTTTGGTTATGGTCTTGAGAGATAACATTTTCATGTTAATGCCCCCCAATTGCAGGTCATACACGTTGTGAACCTGCTCTGCCAGGTAGCCACCAAATGATGAAATGACGCCTTTCATCTCACCCGATTTCTGAAGTCCAAGTTTCCTGGCAGTGTGGTCTGTGATGTAGGAGAAGTCACTGCCAGAATCAAAAAACACATTCACGAGCTGTCCTCCGGCGATAGTTCTCACCAACTGCATGAGGGTAGCCCTGCCCGTTGTTGTTGATTGCGCATAGCACGCTGCTGACTCAGATGTGGAGGAGGCTCCCCTGTCAGTAAGGCTGTTGTTTCCAGTGCGTGTAGACCCAGCTGGAGCGGTATCAAAGGACGGCAGATTTTCATTACGCTGAGTGGCTGTGGGGTTGCTGCGTTTGTGCAGCACGCTGTGGTGTGAGCCTTTGCAGTGAAAGCGTTTGCGTTTGCACTGCGACGCCTTATGGGTTTTTGATAAACATTTAAAGCACAAACCCATGCTGTACACCTTCTGTTTGCGCTGCTCATGGTCTAGGTCGACGATCTCAGGACACTTATCACTGAAGTGATCTTGCGAGCAGAAGTTGCACTGTCGGTGGCCGTCTGGGGAAAGTAGGGCAGCACCAGTTGGCCTGTTCTGTCTGCTGTTCGAGCGAGCACCTGTGAAAGCAGACTGTGGTTCCCGGCTGTCCAGTTGGGCCGACCGCTCTCTACGTTGGATCTCCTCATACAGGAAGTCAAGAAGATGTTCGACATCTCCTTCTTTACCTTCACTCGTGCGGGCCCATTCCAGGCGTACGGCTGGAGTCAGTCGATGCAGAATCATGGGCGTCAGGACCAGCCCATAATTTTCTCCGGTTACACCAAGATTCGCCAAGGAGCGGACGTGTACTTGAACCTGATCGTAGATCTTCCACATTCTATCGCTGGCGGAGATATTTAGGAGTCTCTGAATGTGAGCTACAATCACCTTGTCCTTTTTCCCAAACCTTTTGAGCATTATCTCCTTAGCTGTTTCATAATTGGCCTGGGTGAGGGCCAAGCCCTGCAGGCACGCCCTGGCTTCACTACGCAGTAGTGACTGCAGGTATGAGAATTTATTCACGGCACACAGATCATTCCTGCTATCGATCAAGGCCACAAACTTGTCCCAAAAAGATTGGAATTCAATTATGTCGCCTGCAAACACCGGCAACTGCAGCTTCGGGAGATGCACTGGCTTGTTGGTGGCCAAGCTGCCTTCACTCACACTGGCATTAATTTCCAGAAAATTATCACCTGATACGGATGCTGTTGGCGTTGGAATAGATGATTTATTCACTATTTTGATGCGAGTGAGGCATTCCTTCGCCTTTACCAGCACCTCTGTTTGTTTGGCTCTGTAGTCACCAGCCACATCTACCTCGGCCTCGATCTCATCTTCAGTTTCTAAGTTCAGTTCGTACTCACTTTGTTTCAGATAGTATACTTTCAGTTTCTCCTCTAGATCTTTGATCGAAAACTCACATTGTTCATGTGTAATATTTGTTTCCTCCAGCTCCAACAGTTTATTAAGATTATTCGCCGACCGGGTAAGGCAGGCCTTGGCTTGGGCCCTAGCCTTTTTCACGTCACTCATTTCTTTTTTCATTCAACTAACACTAAATTCTAGATCCAGGCAGTGATCCCGGGTTTTTCCCACCATGAAGTAAATATCTAGTTTCAAATGTTCCCTTGACACACACCTAGATCCAAAACAAGTCAACAAGTCACCTTTAAAACCTTTTATTTTCCAGTTTTATTTGATTCAACAACCTGGGCGTGCCCGTTCCCCATTCTCCTTCGTTCTTCTTCCGTTCAAAAAACATAGCCCACAATCCCCTATTTTTTAAATCAACCAAACATGCCAGTTGGCCTTTGCAAACAATGCCAAATTCTAATTACCGGTTATGCCAAATTCTCAACAGTCCGTCATGACCTAATGGCACAACGCCACAGCCAGTTGCTGCCAGCAAAATGTACACCCAAGAAATAGTGGTAGAAATTGACGTGTCTAACCGGGCTTTGCATGATAGGGTCTCCCTGGATTTACTAAAAAAAATATAGGAAATTATGGTGTGCACTTCGTGTCTGCCCGTGGCTAACTGTACCGTTCCAGGATTAGAATACTACCTATCCCTCCCAATTCTAGTTCTTCTGGCCTAAAAAGTTGACATCAATCATACACCCTGCGGGAAAATTTTTATAGCGGAAAAAAAGAGAAAACATTCTTTTTTCAAAGTCCAGTGTAAGATGAACTATTATTCCTAAAAATTACGTTTCTCTATCGTCTTCGACAGCGAACGAGTTAGCGGAGAACGCCTCGGGAGTCCACATGAATAATAAAAATGTCCCTGGATTTCTAACGTCCTAAGTAAGCCAAAGTCTGGGGGTGGCTCCGTGCCCTACTGCTCTCTGTAAGTGTAATAAAATTTGAATATATTGAATTTAACATTATGCCCAGTAGCACCCCTTTTCAGACATATTCAATTATAAAACATTTATACTCAGTTACAAAACTCTTTTCAGATCCATACAAAACAACTTTTGAGAATTTTACCAATGTGGTAAAATTTAAACGGAACTATTGAATTCTATTTGCGAAATTCAGAAACTCTGAACTTAGTCTTAATAGACCCCCCCTCCCCCCGCCCTCCCCTGTGCTATTTTGAGTCTCTCATGTCGCAAAGGCGACACTTCTTGCAAAGGAACCACGCATGGGGGATGTCTAAAGGGGAGATTGGATTTACTGGCAACATATTTGCCAATATAATGCCAAATTCCTTTTATTCTACTTTACAGTTTGATAGTAAACAATTCTTTGAATTAAAAACGTACACATTTTTTTAAAAGGACTAAACTGACACTACTTAGATTACATTTAGAAAACTTCAACAAAGCATTGCAAGTACTCGAGTTAATGATTCGCCTTCTCACATAAAGACGTGGTCAAACTACGCCCCACACTTGACAATTTGTACCCCTGCGCTTAACCTAGCTCCGCCCACACCAGGGTGCAATGTAAAATAATACGGAAAAAAAATGCACTACCGTATTTCTAAAGAATTAAAGGGAACCCCGATCCAGGAGTATACTGATGGATATTATCGAACTGGTGCACTGTTAAACCCAAAGTCAAACTCTCCTTCCCCTCCCCCCCCCCCCCGCCCAGCCGCACCGCACCCCCTCCTCCCACCCCAAAAAAATCCTCCCTCCTCCCGCATGAACGTACGAACTATTTTGTAGGTAGCCTAACTATAGTTCGTTCAGAAATCTGGGTCCTTCTGCCGAAAGTGAAAACTTTAGAACTGAGTATTTTGGAAGTTGGTATGTGGATCACCGTCGCGGAGAACCACTGCTTCAGAACAAATTTTTTGGTAATATTTTAGAAAAAGATAAACGAAATTCGCCGCTTTGAAGAAATTCACGTTGCTTATGGATTTACCATTCAGAAAATCTTAAGGTCATGGAAAATCTCAGACTGCAATACAACATTTGCTGTTTTTTGGTAATCTATTATAAAAAAAAAACTCGCTTTTTTTGTAAAAGCCGTAGCTCGGCTATCTGTGCACCAATCGAGCTCAAATTTTGCATACAAATTTCCTTTGGTCTGAAGTTGATTCCTTGCTACACTCATTGCTGAACACTCTCCGTAAGTATTTTTTTGAACTACGCAAATTTGCATTTGTTCCAAATAAATACCATCCGGGCGTGAGTTTTTATGTGGCATGACGTCACTGAATTTGCGGTCCACCGTGCGATCTCAACGTCCGGTTCCCCAAATTTTAAACCGTGCTTCCGAGTCCATCCATAACATTCGTGGTTCTTGCTGCACTTTGCTGTGCCAACGGTCAAGTAATGCTCCCTCCATTGCAGCCACCCCCAGACCTACTCACAACACTTTTCACTCCCCCCCCCCCGCGAATTTCGCGGGTTCAATACTTGTATTTAAGAAAATGATCAACGGACCGCCGGGTTGAAAAAAAATCACGTTGCTGATGGATTTACCACTCAGAATACAGCTCAGTTTCATCTCTATACGACTTTGTAAATGGACTACGGTCCCCTACCACCAACCACTACAACAATCGGTTTTCCAGATATTATAAAACCCCACAGAAATGACGTCACTTCGAGCCTCCACACAATGGCGGACTTGCTGCACTGCGGAAATACAAGTCAGTACTCGCAAAAAGTCGTCGTGTTGATTTCATATTCTACAAATATCTCGATGGTGTCAGGAGCAAACCGGCCAAGTCGAAATAAGCAAATTTTACAGGAGAAACAAAAAATTGCCGCTGAAAGTAATGGGAAATGGACCTAGCCGGTTTGATCACGTGTTTTCTTTGAGTATTTCTACTGGATAATGGCAACAGCTACTTTTACATAAATTATAATGCAGGATTCCAGGCTTTATAAATTGGTACTATATAAAGTAATATGAAATTTTTGGACTTGGCCGGTTTGCGCCTGACACCATCGATCTCATTTTCCACATTTTTTTTTTACTGTTCGATTATTTTATCTGTTCAAATGTTCCATTTTTTTCTGTTGTTTTTCTCCCTGAAGAAGTTTAACTGAAATATTGATTTTTTTTTTTCTGGTCTCTTTTTCATAGCGTTTTTAAAAATTTTGTTACAGGTACGTACGTCTCCCAAGTTTTCTTTTTTTTTTTCGCTAGAGGTACACATTTTAAGGCCTTTTGTGACTTCAGAGGTAGAGAGCTCCTCCCGAAATACTCCTTGACAACAGCCTTAATTATTCTTTCAGAGTTTCTTTTTGTTTTACTCCTTTTTTTTGTTGTTGAAAGGGTGGGGGGCAGGGTTAGGGATTCGATCAGATTTAGGGTTGAGGATAAGGTCGGGTTTAAGGACAGGTACGCGCCCCAATCACAAAACGGGATGCGTACGTACTTGTAACAATGGCCTTTTTTTTTCTTTTTTATCCTGTATGTTTTTTTTGTTTTTTTTGCCATTTTTTAAACTCAAGTTTTCGAGAACATTTCAAAAGTCTGAGGGCACTAATTTCTAAACGAACTAAACCTTAGCGATGGACAAACACATTCAAGGACTGGACAAATCTTAATTCTGAGCCGAAAAAAACTCCACAAAGCCGCAAGTCCAGTTGTGAAAGAACCCGAGACATCTCACTGAAGCTCATGCAATGTCCACCACGTTACACATACCCCATTATGATACCCGACACCCTTTGACTCTCTGCCCCCTGCCTGCTCCACCCCAATTCCCCGTGGGTGTTGCCTTGATTTCCACACTCAACCTGCCCCATTGGTTCAGGTGGTCGAGAGGGTGGTGAGAAAGTCTACCAGCATGTACAAGTTGAACAACACATCATGAGTAGGGAGGAAGCAGGGGGTATCCATGTGTTTTTCTAGGAGGGGTGTGGGGGGAGAGGAATTCGAAAGACAGGTTTATTTTGATTGAGGTTGTTTTCTAAATTTTTGCCTGTTGGGGGGCGGAGTTGGGGGAGGGGTGGGTGGGAGTTGGGTGGGGTGTGGGATGGAGGGTGGAGGTGAGTGAATTGGGTTGTGGGGTGGGAGGACTGGGTTGAGTGGGGTATGGGGATGGGGTGGGGTGGATTGGGGTATGCAGGGGTGGGGGATGGGAAGTGAGATCGATTGGGGTATGCGGGTGGGGGTGGGATGGATTGGGGTATAAGGGTGGGGTGGAGTAGACTGGGGTATGCGGGTGGCATGGATTGAGGTATAAGGGTGGGATGGAGTAGATTAGGGTAGCGGGTGGGGGTGGGATGGATTGGGGTATCGGAGTGGGAGGTGGGGTGGATTGGGACAAGGGGGTGGAAGGTAGGGGTGGAGTGTGTGGGTGGGAGGCTGGGAGTGGATTGGAGTATTGGGGTGGAAGGTGAAGGTGGAGGTGGATTGGGGTGTGGAGGTAGGGGTGGACTGAGGGGGTAATGGTGAGAGTGGGGAAGGGGGGGGGATACTTCACTTGTTTAGACTTCCCCTGCTGCAGTTTTCATTGTCCTGTCTACCCAGCCAACAAGCCTAAGAAAATCTAACGCATGGGATTGACGCCAGTATTGCATATAGTAATGACATCGTTTCTACCTCGATCCGCTGGTGTATGACTTTTCGATAAGATAAGATAAGATAAGATAAGATAAATTTTATTCGTCCTTGTACAAGGAAATTTGTTTTGATCATTGAATACATAATACAGTTACAGAACCAGAAAGTATGATACATAGCGCGCACAGACACATATATACACACACACTGATAAATTAACTAAATTAACAAAATTAACAGTGCACACAATATGCTTCCCTAACTAAAACACATTGACCTGACACGCAGGACATAATTCAACTATGCACAGATTACGATCAAGAAGACATTATTGTAACATCCTAGTTGATGATGGAATAAACGATTTAAAGTAGCGCTCAGTTTTAGTTTTCTTTGACAACAGCCTTAAACTTCTTACAGATCTTATATATTCCTTGTTCAGGGGATGTTGGGGGTCATTTATAATAATATTAGCTTTTTTAATACAAGCACCAGTGTACAGCCCCTACTATTATCCAACTAATCCTATGGAAATCCTATACAAATCTACGTTGGATTGACATAGGGATGTTGGCTGGGTATTGCCGTGTTAAGAAATATACGGTATATCCCAATTTAGGTAAAATTCACATTTCAATATCAATTTAGCAAGAAAAGTGTTTTGTCTTTCTAACTGGGTTTTCTAATTTTGTATGACTAATAGTTTCTTTTGGTCACCACGGAATGGAAACTGAACTAAGAGTTACGTACGTCCCGACCACTTTGAATTCTTACAGTTCTTTATGAATGTTCTTTTTGTTTTCTGGTTGAAAGGGTTAGGGGTAGGGTTAGGGATACTATTAGATTCAGGGTTAGGGATAAGGACAGGGTTAGGAATAGGTTTAGGGTTAGGGATACGTTCAAGGTTAAGATAGGTTTTGGGTTAGAGATAAGTTTATGGTTGAGATAAGTTTAGGTCAGAGATAAGGTCAGGGCTAGAGATAAGTTTACGGTTAGAGATAAGTTTAGGCTTAGAGATAAAATCAGGGTTAGGATAGGTTTAGGAATAGGAATAAGACCGGGTTAGGGATATGTGTAGGATTAGCGATAAGGACGTAGGAATAAGGATGGGGTTGGGTGTAGGTTTATTATTAGAAATAAGGGCAGAATCAGAGATATGTTTAAGATTAGGGATAAGGAAAGGGTTAGGGACAGGTTTAGGGTCAGGGATAGGTTTAGGGTTAAGGATATGGACAGGGTTGGGGACATGTTTAAGGTTAGGCCTAAGGACAGGGTTTAGTGATAGGTTTAAGATTAGGGATAAGTACAGGGTAAGGAATATGTTTACGATTAGGGATAGAGTGTGTCACAAATCCCAGACTGGGAGGTGTAATAATTATGACAGGACAACAATCACGAACGAACAAGTATAACACTTAACAGAACAACGAACCAGACTCACACATTTATTATATATAAAGATAAGATATCTGTGCAATTACATACATTACAGTACTCAATTCAAATACCATTCAATGGTCAGTATTCCCCACATTCATTCTTCTCCGGGTCCACAACCCGATAGTTACTTCCTAACTATGCTCTGGCCTCAGCCTCACATCCATATATATACTACTTGCTGGCCTCTCTTATTGGCTCCTGCTCAACCTAATCTCCGTATCTCAATCTCCCCTCGATGTCTTAATAGCACATTAACATTTCAATAGCACACTAGTATCTCAATAGCACAGTAACATCTTAATAGCACATTAACATTTCAATAACAACGTCCCTGTCTGTGGCCAGACTGCCACGACTCATGTGCTCCCGCTGTCCTGCGCGACAGCTTCACTCAGGCAGGCCTGTGGGTAGCCTTCGGCCCAACCCCGGCACAAGTCCGCTCACCGCGGGTGGCTTCTCTGCCCGACCCCGGCACCTATAAGAATAACATTACATCTGTATAACACCATACAAGTACTATCCACTTCACCACTCATTACGAACCATCAAGCGTACACACAATAGTCCACCTTTCACTCACCACACATCTTACGGTAACACACCTCCACCGTATTACACAGTACTCAGACTCGCTACGAATCCCTGATCCTAACTTACATCTATCGCTCATTGCGCACATCTCTATACACAGTAATCAATGTCTTTCACAGTCCTCACATATAACTTATTTACATCATGGTCATAGGAGAACATAGTACATCAATCATCATAATTATCAATCATAGTTCAACCTACCAGACATCACTGGAAAACACACAATCTCCCGACTGCTCTCTCACGTCTGTCCCCTTGGACTTCTTAACTTGCAGTGATCTGACTATTCAGATTTTGCCTCTACTACGCCTTAACTTCACTCACAACATGCACGCTTCAAGTCCCTTCCGCGCACTTATTGACCCTCGCTCACTCGCTCGTGACAGAGTGGTCTTGACTCTGTGGTCTGGACGTACAGAACCCTTTCCTAAATCACGCCACAAAGGGACTTTTTTTTTTTTTTTTTTGCAACCTGCAAAATTTCGGTTTTTTCTCTATACAGTCTTTTGCCATGGCACGGCAGCCTGCCAGTCCCCGTTACTAGTACCGTAAAAGCAACATCCTAGCCAGCAACCCTACCGGTATCCCTCGATCCCTCGTGTGGAACTGATGTCAAATCTACAGATCAGAATGCATGACATCGTTCCTATGTAGATTCACTGGTTACGACATCACCCTGGCGTCTGTTTTATGTATGGACCCCCCCCCCCTACGGTGATCCTACCAACCGAATGAAAACCCTGCCAACCTACGGAAATCCTATACAAATCTACACCGGATTGACATAGGGATGCTGTCTGTGCTATCTCCGTTTGTTATCCAATCATTAACCAAAACAAGTTTAGATTTGTTTCGGGAAAGCAAATTAAGGAAATCCTGTTGCCTTTATCAACAAATCAAGAACATGAAGGAGAATCAAATCCGAGGGGAGGGGGGGGGGGAATACTGAAGCCAAACGCATGAAAAGCGTGCGCGGGTAAACGAATGTGGGGGGAGTGGGGGGGGGGGGCTGAGAGAGATTTAAAAAAACCGCCCAAATCAAACGGACAGACTTTATGAATGACCCGCATGTCAAATCGCGACCTTGGTTCTCGTTTGTTCTATCTCCATTTTCTGAAAAAAAAAATTAATGGAGATCTTTTAGTATGTAGAAGAGATATAACAAATGCACACTTTAACACCTGTGTAAACTGCGTTGAGGCACTTACCAAGCTGTTTCACTGTTCAGATTTATTCTAACTCCTTTTCGTAATACTAAAGCCGCAAACGTTTCATGTGGAATTTCTTAGTTGTGCAAAACGCGGAGTTGGAACAACAAGAACTCAAGTCGCTAATGTGTACAACTCTACCCGATGTTCCAGCGCTGTTAGACCCGGTCTGACCATAGCCCACGTGTTTTCTCGGTAGATGATTCAGTTAAGCCCTTTGGAGTTCCGAGCACAGTCCATGTTGGTTTACACAGTCCCAACGGCTGACGCGAGTCGTGAAGTGAAGTAGTTGCTGGCCCTTCTGCTGGGCAGTGACTCCTGTTCCCACAACATCCAATTCTCAAGACTCCCTGTAATATTGAGAATAATAATTTAATACACAGCATTATAAATAGCGCTTCATCCCGTTAACAGCCAGGTTCTAAGTACTTTGCAACATTTATCATACTAGCCGACCCGCGCAAGATATATCTTGCGAAATTTCCATGTACTACGCGCAACCGTATATCTAGATCTAGGCTACATTAAAACGGCATTTGGATTCCATGCTATGAATAGGCCTAGTATGAATAATACAACTTACTGTTTCACCACAATTTCACACAGAATTATTTTATTTAATTACTCGTTCTACGAACGGTTTCGTTTCTTGGTGCGGAACCAAACTTCCGCGTTCAGACGGCGCGTCAAACCGTGCTCGTTTTGAAAATCAGCTCGCTCTTCCGGTTCATTGACGAGGGTATCATTTTTATATTTTATCATTGTTCCGGTTCACTCAAAATGGTGAATTAAAATAGAATGACCGAAAACATCTATTTTGATAAATTCGGGGACAGGAGTTTTCGTATGTTTTATGTGACGAAAACCTGGGTATGTAGATACTGTGGACGTCTGTAAAATTTGAAGCGTGTGGGCTAAGTACATGTATTAACGGAAGAGTAGGCTAATGTCGCGATGTGGGTTAGATGGGGATAATTCGACACTCTTTCGAGGTCCGCTCCCACAATCGACGAACACACAAAAAAAATACTTGCACTCTAAAAACTAAATAAATCAATTGCTTTGATTTTTAGCAGAACTGTAGGGCAGTTTAATTACAGGAATTAATGTAACAAATATAATTATAAATATAAATATCACTTCAAAGGCAACTGAATCTAACTAATGAAACTACAGCTTTCTATAACGACTAACTTATTCACTCTAACTACTTGCAGGTCATATGAGTTATATGCCAAATAGAATCCGCGCACGTGGCGACGGATATAACAGTTTAAATTCTATTAATTCAATGAGACATGTTGGGATATGGACCATTTCCTCTAGACACGCCATGGAGAATGCTTGTACAACCATGCGTTGTCTGGCGGTAGCTCTGAAACTGTCTTCAAAAGTAAGTAGAACGGTTCACTTTCATCATTACAAATTAGTATGGACTCTCACCATGCGGCCCTCACTGGGAGTGAGAGCGCTGGATGTAAACGCTGTGGGTTTATATCAAACCAAGTAGCTTAGGCTCTGGAGCTTTAACTCATGGCGCTCCTCACAATATGGACTGCTCAACTGCGTCTCTTATGTCTCTCATCTGGCTGAGGACTATCGCCGTCCACCTCGTAAATGGATTGTCTACATGTGGCACCTATCTAAGCTCTGCAGGGGTTTAAATACTAAAGCTATGTCTCGACCTTCCGTCCAGATTCATACATTTGATTGGTGCAACCACCTCTAGGTCAGCTGCCGAACCGAGTTATTTTAAGTAACAGCCCTACGCAACGACCTTGGGTCGACATCAAAGGTCGAATCACTCAAGACAATAAAATGTAATTTTATAGCAATAAATTCTTAACATGTTCAAAACCCCGAGCTTTTACTCTGGATCACGGATTTTCTATACGTCAACAGACGTCTCAATAACATTTAATTCCTACTCACCCCTTCCCTCTCTACTAAACCTAGTTCAAAACACGAGATATAAAAAGTGCTCAGTCATGCACACCTACGCTGTCCGTCTATCCTTCCCCACACCTTCTGTCTATCTATTAGGAAAAAAACTGTTCAAAACAAATTGTTTACGAGACCAAGTTATGCTGGCTCGCACAATAATTACGTTTGTAAAAATTACTCACTGCTCTCTCACAAAAATTTACTCAGTGGAAACATTTATGAATCAAATCTGTTCTTGACAATTGAGTTGCCATAAATGAGCTAACCTCTCGTCCATCCAAGCAGTTATGTCACTGTATAATATTATGCAATTACTTGATGTGAAATATTTGTGTTTTGTATGTAGCACGTGGGAGGTTGGCGGGTGCTACTGGTAGGGTTCTCCTTCTTTCCTATGCCCTCTTTCTCATCTTATCTGTCCTTCTTGTCCTTTTCCGCCTCTCAGTGTATTTTTGTTGTAATGTTGTGTGAATGAAAAAACTAATTCTCTACAGAAAATGTTCCATTCATTTTCCATTAATTTTATTTTCATTGGGCAGTGGGATAGTTATCAGTTCAGTTCTGGATAAGAAAATAGAACTATGGTAATTTGTTGTTGTTTTTTGGGGGGGGGGGGGTGTTGTAATTTTGAAGCTAAATTAATAATTTGTGGTAATTTGGGTTGATAAATGCAGTTGGGGGGGGGGGGGGGTTCTGAGTTTACTGTATTTTGGAAACTAATGTATTTGTATTTGTAGCGTTCTTTAATTATAGTAATTTGTGTTAGGGAAGAAGTTGGGGGGGGGGGGGAGTTTGCTGTATCGAAATTATTTGCAGTATTGTTGAATTATGGTAATTTGTTTTGTAAATCTGGGGGGGGGGGGGGGTTGAAGAAAAAAAATCTGTACAATGTATCCACTGTTTCATTAGAGTTGCCATAAACGAGGAAACATCTCACTCCACCAGGTAGTAGCTATCACAACTTTTAATGCAGTTACTTGGTATGAAATATTTGTGTTTTGTATGTTACCAGTTTCACGTGGGAGGTTGGCGGTTGCTGCTGGTAGGGCTCTCCTTCTTTCATACTCTCTCTATCTTGTCCTTTTCCTCCTCTCAGTGTATTGTTGTCATGTTGAGTGAATGAAATTATGTGAAATTACAATAGTCGTAATTTTATAATTGACTTTATTTTTATTTTCATTGCAATTTCTATTCTTTTTCAGGAATGCTTATTACATATGATGCATTTGCAGGTTTATATATATGAGGCGCTCTAGGGAAATTTTTTTCAAACTGATTTAAAGGTATACCATGAAAGTACAGACTGTGCTTTATTTCATGTGAAAATGTTGAAAATGGCTATTTCAAGGAGGCAAGATAGAAAATCACTTTTGGGAAAAATTTGTTTAAAGTCTACATAAATTTAAAAAGACTATTTGATTGGATCAGAAAAAATGAAGAAAAAACGCATAATTATAGGTGGGATTCATTAAAATCTTTTTCCCTACACATGAAGAAATAATTCAGAAATCTGTTTGCCAAAAACTGATATAGGACCAGGAAATCCTTATCCGCCTATTTTCAGCTCTATCTCGAAAGTGCAGAGCGCGACATGTGGACCATTTCCCTAGCGTGCCTCACATATTGCAATTTGAGAAATTCAGTATGCATCCCTATTGGTTTGATGTTATTGTTCATTCATACTTTTTCCATATAAGTACGGCACTATTATTTTAGCTTTCATAATGGTAGTGGGAACAGAAATACTAAGTGTCCTGCATGTGTTACTCTGTGATAAAAACTTGAAAACAGTTACAGATAAGATTGCCAGTGTTTCATGATTCTCAAAGTTATCATCTGGATTATCTAATTGTCTTAGGAAGAACTGATTCACACCTTTTTGTAGGCCAATGGTGGGATTGCTTAAATATTTGGGCCAAATTGAAGGTGGGTAAAAAGTAAATTTGAAGCACTGAAAATCTCAAATCTGAAATAGGATCTGAGTTACACTTGATAAAGTAACATAGAAATGTTTGGGAAATCAAATGTAGCTTTGGTACAAGAAATTGATTTTAAAATTAAGACGCTGAACATTGTCCTCATAAGTCATTATTTCTGACAGGTTAAGATATATTACATGTACATATTTAGATTATTGAATGTTTGCATTTTGATTTCTACAGTGTAATGATAACAGGAGACATGATTACCAGTAAATAAGCTGATTTAGTAATGTGAAAGCAAATTTTGGGAGGAAGGTTTGGGGGGGGGGGGGGCACTTGGAACATATGCCAAAGGTATTTAAAATTAATTCAAATTATTGAATCTCATTTCCAGGGTGGGGGATGGAGGGTAGCACTGGATGTCGGAGGTACAAAGTTGTTTACACTTTTTGCAGTGTGCATTTCCATTGGTTCAAATGTGAATTCTCACAGGTTATGACTGGTTATACAGATGTTATAAATGATAGATAGTGAAGAGGCTGTGGATTATTTTGTTGATTTCGACTAGTAATAGAAATTCTTCTATGTCCTATTGTCTTAAGATTTCCTGTAGATAGAAGTCTTTTTAACTCTCATTTAGGTTTGATCATGGTGCTGAGGTTTTATGTGTCATGAGCTGCGCATTTTATAGTTCAAGGGTTTTTATGTTGGCTGGTTTTGCATTTAAACTTTTTAGGAGTAGAGGATAATCGGCACTTTGCATTTTAAGTTCTTAGGGAGCAGATGATCAGCGCCTTGTTTTTAAGTTGATTTTAGGAGTAGAGGCTGATTCAGTTTTAGTGTTGTTCGGTGGTGGTTCTTGTAAATTTCTGTACATAGGGGTTGAGTGTGTTGTTTTAGAAGTTTGATATAAACGTTATCATGGCAGTGTTGATGTTGGTTCTTGACCTACCAGTTTCATTGATTTTCTTCAAATGGATTATTGAGTCTGACAAGTTGGAATTTAATTCTGATGGAGTTTGACAGATTTTTCTTTCCGGATGTTCAGAGATTTCTTAAGTGATTTGAGCATTGTCAAAAAGGGCAGATTTTCTTTCACCTGAACAATGGAGTGCACACTGTAAATTATTATGCAATGAAAATTATGCCACAAATGACGTACAAGTATAGAATATCCAGTGTTTATTCTGCCATGGAAATTATTAAGGCTGCAAAATAGGGCGCCAGTGATAGTATAAAGGGATGAATAGGCTTTCAAACCAATACAATGGAATACAGATGCAACAGGGCACATAAGCTTGAATACCTTTATGAATAGAAAAAAAACAGACATTGCAGAACTCGTACAACACCCTTATCAGACATGTGCATTTTTTTTTTTTTTGAAAATCATAATAGATCTAAGCTTATGAGGACAATATATTCATTTCTAAGGGGGAAACTGAAACCTGAAAATCTTGGGGTAAACTTTTTCCTGACAGATCTTAGAGCTGGCGTAGGCAGCGTGACATTATTTTCTTAGGAATTTTTGGTTGAGCTGACTTATCTTTACACCATTTTTGTTTTTAGTTCCACCTAATTCACAGAGCTAATTTATGCTGGAGATGAAACTGGATTAAAAAAGGCAGATTTGTTCTTTCCTGGTGTGACAATTAAATATTCAGAGCAGAGAATATTGACACCATGATGTCAGTAAATTTGGTTGTTAAATGACTATAGTATGAGAATGTTGATTTATGATGCAGGTGATAATTTGTAGAATTGGAGAGCAAGATCTCAACCCGGCATCAGTGCTTGAATGTTGACACATGCAGGACATTAAATATGTATTATCAAAATTCTTTGCAGATATTAAGGTAAAACGACAAATACAATGAAAAAATAAGGTACTGAACTTTTTTTTTTTCCTAAAATAATTTTTAAAAATTTGTTTTTCTGTCTTAGGTTGATTTATCTTGATAGAATTTTTTTTTTTGTTAATAGGGTGTGATTGATTCAAAAGAGATGGGGTGAAGGGCTAAACATCTGAACCATTACTTAGACCGATATAAATTCATACAAATTTGTTTCACATTGTAGACGCAAATGGGATGCCTAAAGTAAACTTCTGGAAAATAACTTCCACAACCAAGTCGTCTTTCAAGTTTGAGTAATTCTTATGCATTTATTCTATAATATAGTGGTTTGTGTATGAATTTTTATATCTGATATATATTATTTATGATTGATAATATATTGTCACTGCTGTACGCTAATCGCATATGTCAGATTTATGCCAAAAGACAACTGACGGTTCATTGCATTCCCGAGCCCGAGGTGCTATCAGATATTACGGAAAAGGAAATGCACCAATAGGAAAACGTCATAATCCAATAGAATCATGATGGCGTAAGTCACCAAATGGCAGGAAATGAAACAGTTTTTTCTTAATACATGTATCTCAAAAGTGTCCAAAATGATTTATGCCATTAGCGTGGAGCATTGAGAATTATAATATTATTGATGTATTGTATGTGATTGATGTATTGTATGTGATTGATGTATTGTATGTGATTGATAACTGATTGATGATTTATGTTTACAAATGGTCAGTGATCAGGATACACAATTGATCCAGTTGGAAACTAAACAAAATCAAGTTTTGTTATTATTCATTGAAGGGGGGGGGGGGGTAGAAATTGCTTGAAGAAATTAAAATTTCTTTATTGGGGATTGAAATTTTCTAGACTGGGGAAACAATTCTGTATTGTGTACCCAATGCTTTAATCTTTATGTATTACAGTTGCCTACAATTAGTCAATGTTATTACATGAACAGTTTAGGGGAAGGGAATCCATGGTTGCATATAGGATTTTCTGGGTGTCGTTCCCTAATGTATAACTTGATATTAGAACTTTATGTGTTAGAAATTGATATCTCCGTGAAATGTCCATCATGTCAGTATGAAACACAAATATTTTATCATCAGTGTTGTTGTCAGGATGCCCCATCATGCAATATCTTATGTAAAGCAGTGCATACCAGTCCATACTTTATAGTACTACTGCTTAGTACTGAACAGCCTACTAAGATTTCACTTGTAAACTGTTGACTTTCATATCTTGAGTGTTAGATCTAGTCGGGGGGCTGGGACTTAAATTTAATATTTCTTGGCTAAAGAAGTTTTGTACATTGACCTAGTCAATAAATTGTACAGGTTGCAGGAGAGTCTAGTAAATTGTAAGGTGATGCGCAGCAAAGCCCAAACTGAAACTAAATTCAAGTAATTTTTCAAATATTTTCCCCGATTCTGAAAACTGATTTCTCAGCTTGTTAAAATGTAGATTATGCCCTATTTTATGTTAATCAGTATCCTTTACCCAATTAATTCAGTTAGATTAGAAACCCCAGCTCAGTTGTTTTATTGTCAGACCTGCACACCAAATTATGTATACACATGTGTATATATGTATACATCTGCCTGTGACACTGAGTCAAGGCACTTGCCAGTTTGTGCACAATATATACTCATCCTGACTTTGAGCCATTGGAAGCAGTGACCAAAGTTTGAGAGAAGTTGTGCAGGCAGTTGGGGTCTGAAACAGGTAAGTATAGTGTGCAAGATATGCAAACTAAGGTCTCTGTCTCAATTAAGATTTGTTATTTTAGTCCTTCCCTAATGTTGAATTAAATGATCAGTGTGACATGTGAGATAGAAAATCCTTGGTCCTAACATTTGGGCTCTGCTGCATAATGAAAGTTGGGAGGGAGAGGGGAGGTTTCTGTAGACAAAAGCTGTGTACATGTTTATATTTTTTCATTAAGTTTCAGTTTGCTTTATTTAGTACATTCTGCCATAGTCTACCTGTAATTTAAGTTGGTTTTTGGGGAAGGGGGGGGGGGGGGGAGTTTTTTTTTACTCAAGTTGTAGACAACAACCCTGTATAGATCCATATTTTCTTTTGTTAAAATTTGTTAGCATTTCAATTTGCTATGTTTAGTGCATTCTGCAGTTCAAGCAGCTGAGTTGTGCATTTTCTTCAGACTAATCGTGCAATTTGGTGGGCATAATTATGCTTATTACTCTAATTTAGTCAGATGTTTTTCTGGCTTTTTTTGTTCAATATGAGACTGACAGGATGTAAGTTAAAATGTGAGAGGGTGGGACAATGGGGGTTGAAACACCCTTCTCTTAGAAAAACAGTGACAATTTTGAATCACATCCTAGTATTGATACTTCATGTATTAATTCATTTTAGTTTCATTTCAAATGTTAATTTGTTGAGAATGAAACATGTTAATTTGTTGAGAATTAAATTTTAAAAAAGCAGGAAAATTGTTGGTCATTTGTTTTTGTATTTTGATTTCCCATGGGAGAGATGAGATGAGAGAGTTGTTAGGTTGAAAGCTGAAGTAAGACATAGTAGTAATAATAATAATAATAATATTGAAGACCATTTCTATAGCACCCAATCCAAAAATTGCTACAAATAAAATCTTACTCTTTCTCTCTCTCTCCCTCTCTCTTTCTCTCGCTCCTTCACACCACATATACTTTGTAACTAAAAAGTATTGACCAAGATGTTTAGCACCCGAGACACAGAATAATAATAATGAAGACCATTTATATAGCGCCTAATCCAAAAGAGTTTGCTCTAGGCTCTTTACAGAAAGTCTTCTCTCGATTTGCATCTCTCCCACTCTTTCTTTCTCACCCCCTCTCTCTCTCAATCTCAGAAGAAATTGTAACGCAGCCTGTTAGATGCAGTTCACAACTCACAACAGTTGACAACTCACAACTTGTATTCTAAAGTATTATAATAATATTTGAATATATATTATTTAATAACGAATTATAAATTTTCATCGGTGATATGGGGGGTGATAGGGATAGATCTACTAATTTTAATTTCAATTTTGCCCTGGCAGCAGAATACTGAGAAGAATCAATTTGTCATATTCCGTCCATCGACTTGCACACAATATCATTGATGGCTACATTGCAACAATTTGAGCCACATCCTTTCATAATTGAACGAAAAGTAGTACTCACCATATTTAAACGCGCGCAATTTGTGGACATTTCGGTATTCTGTGTCTTGGATTGTACTTCCTAAAATCTATTTGATAGGTGCAGAATACAACCATTCACCAAAATGTGGGAGAAGGGGAAGATTATTTCTGACATGACGTCACATTCAAATATCATTACAATTAGTACATGCAAATACAGTACAGTGAAAGCAAGAAGTGTAAAAAATAAAATTACCATACTGTAAAAACTCTGTTATGCAAAGTCAGATACATCATAATTATACATGCATGTATTACACTTTATCACCATTGTGGAAGTTTGGTAGTCATGGTTTCAAGGGAAACAATCCATACTTATACAATATAAAAACTGAGAAATTAATTGGTTGCTGCCCTTACCCCACTTGTCGATTTGATCTGTACGATATCAAGGCCCATGGCAACGAGATATCATAATAATTTCATTCGCCACTCTGGCTGCTGATGACAAAGAAAAAATAGATAAATGTAATTGAAACCTCGAGAATACTGGAAACCGTTGAAAGCACAACAAAAGCAAAAGGAGCTTTTCGACTGCAGACATTACATGCCAATATACGCGGTTGAGTAGATGACAAGAACCTCACCACGACGGACAAATTTAAATACCTTGGTAGCATTATCAGACCAGAGGGTGGCACAAAGGAGGACATCCAAAGTAAGCTGGGAAATGCAAGGGCTGTCTTTCAAAGTATGAGCAACATCTGGAAATCGACACAATACGGCATCAACACCAAGATCAGACTGTACCAAAGCTGTGTCCTATCCACACTCCTGTATGGATCAGAGTGTTGGCGAATGACAGAAGGTGATCTCGCCAAGTTGTCTTCCTTCCACACCACATGTCTTCGTAGGATTCTCCGCATCTTTTGGCCAAACAAGATTTCTAATCAGGAACTACTAAGGCGATGCAAGCAAGAAGAAATAGCCAACATCATCACGAAGAGACGATGGAGATGGCTTGGACACGTGCTGCGAAAGGAAGCAAATTCTATAACCAAAACAGCGCTTCAGTGGACACCGGAGGGACGGCGCAAGCGAGGCAGACCCAAGGCAACCTGGCGGAGAACAATCGAGGCAGAGATGAAATCCTTCAATCACTCATGGGGAACTCTCGCAAAGATGGCCCAGGACAGACAGGGCTGGAGATCCTTTGTTGCTGCCCTAAGCACCAGTGGGTGCAACAGGAAATAGTAGTAGTAGTAATACGCGGTTGAAGACAAAAGTCATGTATGGAAATTGTAGGCAAGACACACGGAAGCGGACAAGCCAAACTCCAAAATGGTTTTGACCAAGAACAGTTAAAAATGCGCTCGGCAAAGGAACACACAAATCTAATAAAGCCCATCGCCGAAATGTTGCATCTGCCCCTGGAGAAGAGAAAGACTGCTGACACTGGGGCTGATATGATGATCACGGCAGTCTCAACTTCCCAAGTATGGCATGAGCTTTACACCCCCCCCCCTCCCCACCCACCCATTTGAAATGGCATAAAGAACATGCTTTTCTCTTCACATCTGTTCCTGAGGGCCATGCGATCAATGACATTCTCTACTTTTTCTAGTTCAGTTAGGACCAAATCTATGACACCCGATAGGAACTGAGCATTCCGAGCTATCTCATTCTATTTGTCTTTTTATCTCCACATACAAACACATATTCATACACACCCAGATACATATATAAGAATTATGGGTAAATATTACGATAAAAGCAGCAAATAAACAGTAGTAAATCAACAAATAAAATACGGAAAAAACAAAAACAACAAAATAGGAACGTTTAAACAAAAAAAATATTTGTTTAACTTTGACACCCCCCCCCCCCTCCCCCCAACAGAAATAAATAAGTACACTGTATTTTAAAATGTAGCTTGGAACAGCAAATGAAGAAGTGAGGCTGAAAGGAAACCGGAGAGCACGGGAAAGACAGAAAGGAAAAGAAAAGGAAGATAACAAACAACAATCATGTCAATTGTTACATAGGCCTCCCTTTGTCGTTCTTATTTCTCTCTTAGACTGGTTTAAATCTCTGAAATTGTAGGAAATTAGGCTGCAGTATAGAGTTACATTTCCTTATTTACCGACTTCATAAATTTACACATTCCGTTTGTAGGACATGTATTTGGTCGGGGGAAACATTTACTTCAATGTGCCTGTATTTATTCTAGGGGGAACATTTGCAATGAAGTAAACGTTTACTTCATAGTATCTGGTCGTGGGGGGGGGGGGGGTGGGTGGGGATAAAGTGCTATGAAATATTCGTTTACCCGGATCTGTTACTTCAGAGGCCCCACTTAGGTCATGTGGGCCAGTAGCATGTAGTAGAGAGTTGTTAACCTGTCGTGGGATTTCATGACAGGGCCAGGAATATAGCGTCCACTCACGAGCCAAGTAATGACCCTGAATTTATCTGTGTACGTGTTTTGTTTTTTTTTACTTTGTCCACGTACGAATCTGCTCCTCATCCGCCACCTGTCTTCGATGTGGGAATAAGAACAATCAGTAAACCAGTAACTGAAAACAGGCAAGTGCACAAGTTTTCTGTAATAAAGTTAGAGTTCGAGCTTGGTTTTATCCGTTCAGCAGTGAATGCACACGGGCATCGATCGTGACGAGATTGCAGATGTTCTCCATACAGTTCCTTATGATTGTTTCCAGCTGAATAGAACTTCCGGATGCACGGCTCCCGCCGGGAAAAGTCTCACACATGTTTATCGTCGAGTCTCCAGTTGACTCTCGCGCTCAGCCTTTCTACAAATAAACAACAAACAAAATGGATGATTATCAACTAGATGAGGTCTATGCATGCTCCATAGCCTCATTGTTACATTATAAGCCGAGACCCCCAACCAATAGTTAATAAGAATGCGAGGCGGAATTCAGCAGGCCCCTGATGGTTATGAGAAAATTGATTTTAGACAACCCTTCAAACTTTCAATCCCCATTTTCTCCAAAAGCAAATATGCACATACAATAATATGGAGACTACCCGACGATAATGTTGATATTACCGATTGAGTGGTATATTCACAAAGGTTTGACAGATTGATACTGTGCTCATACAGTAACTTTCAATTGTTCTTGACTAGCATCTATAAGAAGAAGAAATGTTCAAATAAAGCAGGCTATAAGAACTAGATGTAGATAGATGAACAAAGAGGTGCAGAATGAGGTGTATGTGTCAATGGCAGCGACTAAAGTAAAGAAATAAACAAAGAGATGCAGAAATCTCGTGCTTGGCATCTACGAGTGTTGCAGTCCAAGGGGAATAACACGGGTATTATGTTTAAAGTTAAACTATCTTATCGCCCTTCTTATGCCCCTTTCTTCTCTGCCATCTCCTCCCGCCCTCGCCCGTGTTTGTGTATGTGTGTGCACGCGTGTGTGTGTTTGTTTGTGTGTATGTGTCATGTATGTGCAGGTGCGGTGTGGCAGTGTGATGAACCATTAATTTCTGTGTAATCTACTACATTTTAGTTTCAAAATTTTGAAGTCAAACAGTATGATAAATACAAGAGCAAAAAAGAGCTGTTAATCTCATTCTCAGACATTGGCATTGCAGGGTACTAGCATGTGTAACTGCTGCATAGACATGTGTGTTGTGCCTGCGCATGCGTATGTTTGCGTGTTCCAATTCTTGTGAAGGTGGGTTGCAGCATGTGATAATGAGGTCACTGAAGATTACATGCAAATGGGGGAGAGGGGCATAAATGAAAAACAATCCAAATTGACTTTCTTTTTTAATATAATTTACTTTCAAATAAATTTTACCCCCTTGGCATACATTCACATATCCTCACTACTACTACTACTATTTCCTATTGCACCCACTGGTGCTTAGGGCAGCAGCAAAGGATCTCCAGCCCTGTCTGTCCTGGGCCATCTCTGCGAGAGTTCCCCATGAATGGTTGAAGGATTTCATCTCTGCCTCTATCGTTCTCCGCCAGGTTGCCTTGGGTCTGCCTCAAAAGTATCAAAAATGACTTATGCCCTTAGCATAGAGCAGTGATGATATTGACTGACATGCATCACATACAAAAGTGACTGACGTTACTTGTTTTCATTTATCTATTTTTATTGACATTGACAAATCAAGTCAATTTCACATCTACTCAGTCTCTGACTCTGACCTACTACGGTCTAAAGCTGGGTTTTCATACATACGGAAATGGCAACGGAAACGTTTAACGTCAAAAATCCACCAAGTAGTAGAGAGAAAGAGTGGTTCCATGTGTACGGAAATGGTGTTTCTGCACACATGGGTACATTCTCTCTATTTTACTACTTGAAGAATTTTTGACATTTCTGTTGCCGTTCCCGTATCCATACACCTGAAAACCCAGCTGATGGGGCTATCCATAAAGTTGGTATGATCAGGGGGGATTGGTGGGGCTTAGGAGAGTTTGGGTCCCAGAGTACGAAAAGCATACAAAGGCTTGAGATAGGTTTCTGGACAGCGTACATGTACGTATGTTTTTTCAATTAAGATAGTGAATCAAAATACATGTACTTTAATTTCGTTTACTTTTTTTCCCCCAGCAAATTAAGTTGTTGGACTAGATAAAAACTATTATGTCTCCAGTGAAACAGCCAAATAGTTCATGCAAAGTGCTACTTCAAGTTTGAGATCATCAATGTCTTACTGTGGACATTCACCGTTCTAATGGCTGTACTTTTGTACAGGGAAAAAGGAAGGGGAAGATGGGTTTTTTTGTGTGGAGGCCAAAGTTATGAAGAGCGTGCATGGGAGACGGGTGAGGTAAAAATTGTCAAAATCGTTAGTGCATACTTTATGCATGGCCCCTGGTATGAGATTCCAAGGATTCATTCCAAAATAATTTTCACATAGCTCCCTACATTGTCAAGCAATATATACAAAGTCCAGCCTGGCTCATGTTATACTGTTTTGCTGGGAGGCATGAAAAATGATATAATAAAAGAAGTAAAGCCTCCCATGCAATCATGCTGGGCTTTTTAACCTCTATGCTCTAAATTCTACAAAATATCATATTACACACAGAGAGATGTAAAGATGTACATTGGCATATTCAAAAAGTCTTGAAGTTTACTACATCTTTAATACTTTAGTTGATTTAGAGCCACAATTGAACTGAACAGAAGAAAGAGTTCCTACATTTTACGCTGGAAAAAAAAGAAGCATTTTCTTGAAGTAGAATTAAAATGTATGGCAGGAAATTTCATTCTGCACCTTAATTTACACACTGATGAAACTTAACTTTAAAAATCGCATGTGCATTCCATGAGTCAGCGGGCCAACTGCTACATGATAATAAGAAATCGAAAGGATCCAGCTAATCCCATAACAAAAGAAAATACCCTCTGAACAGTGACATTTTACAAAGTATTTGCTAGATATACCTACACACAGAAAACATTGTCCCACAATTTATATATGTGACATCCGAGAGACAGAATATTGAACCATTCCTTCTCTCAGTATATGTCTGAAAGCTAGGCGCATATATATAATTTGCTGAGTCATGGTTATTACTCTTTATGTTTTGTTGTTTTATGAAGGTTAGCATTGTTGCATACTTGACGTCGTTGATACGGGCTCAGCACAACAGATAAAATCTGGTGAGCTGATCCATCTCAGTGTCCTGTGACTCAGGTGATATTTCATGATAGTGTAAACTCTTGAGTTAACACAAAATATACATACAGTACACAACAAAATTGCTGATTTTAAGAAACTAAAATGTTTTTATAATTATAAAGCAACTGGGTGAACTTCACATAGTTTGAAATGTGTGTGCCAATTCTGAGAGATATAAATGTTGAAGTTACTGATATTTTTATAATTATAAAGCAACTGGGTGAACTTTACGCAGTTTGAAATGTGCATGCCAATTTTGACAGATATTAAATTATTGTTGAAGTTACTGAGAAAAATGTTAATTCTTTTTTTCTCAAGTCCTCAGGTACACATACAGATATGATAAAAGTATTATACCAAAGGCTCTGGAAAAGACACATCTTCCACAACATGCAGAAAGTTGGAATGCATTCACAACAAAACAGAAAATTCATTTCAGCATTTTTGTAGATATTCATTTTCACCCCTTGATGGAACGCAAAATGACAAATGTTCAACACAAAAAGACCAAGACAAAGAAATCTCAAAAAAAAAAGAAGACCTCTTCTGTCAGTAATGGAAGTGTAGGAGGGCATGTATTGTTAACTGGTCTTCTATATCTATATATATATTTGGACAACTTGGAGCGGTCCTTCCCTATGCATAGAAAAACGGCTAAACGTAGAAAGTTCAAACTTTCTGTGCTCAATAGTTAAAAAATCTACTAGGTTTTTACACATTCATTTTGAAGATATAATGTGTGGAAATGTACAAACTGAATTTATGAAGACATTTGTTTTGTTACCAGTTCCAATCATCTTTTTAAAACACAATTTTCAACATTTCCAAATAGGTTTTCCCCTGAGGCCGTGTTTTGGTTTAACAGTTTGGTCACCTAAGGCTCAGGAACCGCATCACACTCAGGCTTCAAACTTTGCACAACAGCATATTATCAATGAGAAATTAACATGGGCTATATTAGAAATTATGAAATGTTCAGGCTTCTACGTTTCGTTTTTCATTGTTTCGCCATCATTTAGATCTATTTCGAGTCATGGTTCGCCATTTTAAGGTTTCGTTATCACTTCCTGCGATGTGTTCACTATCAAACACACTAACCCGTGCGCAAATCATGCTATTTTACGGGATGCGCAGGGTGTCAACTCACAAAGGCAGAGCAGTAAGACTTATTTAAAAACAAACAAACAAAAATAAAATAAATAAATAGGAACAGGCAAGATGAAGCAGGTCCATAATAATCACCCAGAACTGAAACTAATATTCAAACCGATTTATCCCGGGCAGGGCCGGGGACCTCAGCTAGTATTTAATAACTGTGAGCTTGTTCTATGGTCTGTTGTTTTTTTTAACTTTGGTGTGCTGTTCATGATGTGTATGACAAATCATCCCCTAAGAATGACAAAGTTCTAACTACCTTCCATCAGCTTTTGAGACACCGATGATTGAGATTTCTTGTGCTCATAGCGTTTAGAGTGATGACATTTTTTTTTGATAATACTTATAAACTACACACCAAATCCACTTGATACTTTGACACACAATGGAGAAGGCCCGTGTACTGTGTTTACACAAAGAGATCATAAACATTTCATGGAATGCCAGAGTGTATTGAGATTTTGTGGAATCAGGAAGAAATTTTCAGTCCATGAAATGTGAAGTGTGGTTTCACTGTTTTTACACTACAATTTTGTTGTATATGATTTCATAAAATAATTATTATTAAAATACATACAGCCATGTCACTGTTCATACGCAATTTGGCGGAAAGCCATCATAGATTATAAATGCAAGCAAGATTTCCCCAATACAAAGAATGTTTTACCTTTTCAAAAATCATTAATTGTTCCCTCATTTAAAGTCATCTGACCTTTATTCAAAACAAGGCACATTTTTAAAGGATTCTAAATATATAGACAATGCCATTGTTGTCGAAGGAGTACCGAGGCACGACTGTCCTGGATACGGCTTTCCATTTTTTCTCATTCTCGAGTTCTTTCATGTGTGGCTCCAGCCTGTCTTTGTACTCCTGCACATTTGTCAGATACGCCTCTCTCATCACAATCACCACAAGACCACCTGCAGAGAAATTTTATTGTGTGGTAAAATGAAATGCAAAAACCTGCAACATTTTCCTTTGAGAACAATTATCTTACTACAATAGAACTAGAGCAGACGTTCCCAAAAACCTTTTCTATACCCTGTACCCCTAGAAAACGTCTGCTATATTCTCGCACCCCCTACAAAAGTAATATTATTATCTGGCTTGAAGGTGACATGGACACTGTAATTTTAAAGTTTGCAAATCCAAGTTTTCGCACCCCCTGAAATATTGTCTCGCAACCCCATGGGTGCGCAAGCACCCCTGGATGGGAACCCCTGAAGCAGAGGGTGAATATGCAAGCACCTAAGACTTTGTGACCTGGTGATAAAAAATTATGGAACTTGGTGTATTGCTTCAAATTTTGATGACAAATTACAATGCCAGATTGAGATAAAGAAAGACCCTAAGCTATTCTAGCTGTGAGGCCCCTCCCAATTCCTCATCTTCACAAGTAGAGACAGAATAGATGTGTTTTAATTAATTTGAGTACCACCAATGATGATGAAGGTGTTTAAAATATTGCACTTCCCAATTATTTCTTGAAAGGACATGAGATAGAAAAATTACAAAAGATTTGTTCAGAAACTATAGTGCATTGTAATGTCTAAGGCCACGCGTGTCACAAAATATTATACAGATTGGCCTGAGGCAGCGAAGCTCCAGGATTCAACCTGCCAAACCTAATGGTAAATCCGGTGTAACAGGCCAAATTATACCCTCCGCCCAGACTATACCCGGGGCTAAACTGGACTAGCCCAGAATATACCCCAGGGTATATTCTGGGCTAGGCCAGTTTATACCCCGGGATTACTTTGGGCTAGGCCAGACTATACCCCCCCCCCCCCGTCCAGATTATACCCCCTACTGTTTTTTTTAAAAAACAAGTCAAGACCAGTTTTCAGCCTGTTCTTTATCACTGTCATCAGATATCATATTATACATGAGAACACATTCTTGACACCCATAAATCATAATACAATTTAGAGGAAATAATTATAACAATTTATTTCAGCCTTAGTTTAAATTGGTCTACATACATACATTCTTGACCCCTGTTAATCATGATACATTTTAGAGGAAACAAACACGCATTAAAATGCATTGATATACAAAAGGGTTGAGACGATATGATTAAACTTCGGCATTAATTTCACTAGTGTTTGTTATTATTATTATTATTATTATTATCATTATTATATTTTGATAATTGGTTGGCCATGAGTAAAACATGCATTGTATTTTTTTGTTACAATGATGCAGAGAGAAAAGAGTGGAAAACAACATAAATATAAAAAAAAATTATAAAAACATATTAATAACCCAATAACCCAACAGTTACTGGCAGATGGTGCAATTCCATCATCCACTTCAAATAAAACTAAATTATAGGCACTCAATCTTTTCGCCTGATAAACTCCATCTGTCCAGTTCCCCTTGAAACGTTACAAAATGCTAGCTAGTAATATACAATAACAATAAGAACACAAAATCATCTTATTTACTCTTGAAAATAAAGAGAAATATCAATATCAGAATCACCATCATCATCTTGGAATAATACAAAGATATAAGAGGGAGTGTAAAAACGGCTGTGGAGGCCTACAAATCATTCTAGCATCTATCAACTGCATATATAAAATGTGTTAAATCTTTTCAACTATTCAAGTAGAACTGGACAGATAGCTTTAGTGAAATAGCCTTGACAGTTGTGTAAACTGACAGAGTAAGTCCACTGAGACAAAAGTAGCGCATTGTAAAAAGTAATTACATCTATAGCATGTTAAGGCAAAATTTGATGGATCATGTTGCATTAACAGTATTTCTTGTTTGTGAATATTATTATTTGATAGCATATTTGTAGAAAGATATACATTTCATGTACCTTATGCTTTAAGACACTGGATTAGTTTGCAAGGCATGTGAAAGATTGAACTTACATGTTATAGTGCTAAGGGTATGTCACTCGCAAGTGAAATAAAGTTTAAAAAAAAAAAAAGACCTTGTCCGCCTTTGCCTTCTTAAGCTTGACACGTCCCTTGCCAGACGATTTAACAATTGTGTATTCGCACACAAAAATACTCTAAAATGACTTCATTTTTATGAGTGTGTTAATTATTTCATCCATTGCGACTAAGTGTATGTCAGTGCCAAACAAACAATACAGTGCAAATTTTATTCATGGGCAACCAACTATGAAACAACTACAACATGACAACGAACATGAGTGAAATGAGGGTTAAAGTTGAATCATATCAGTTTGAATGGATATTCACCCCATAGCATAGCAATACATAATAATGCATGTTTTTTCCTCTGAATTGTATTGTGATTTACTATGAAAGTCAAGAATGTATGTATCTATGTATGTATGCATTACTATGGTGCCCGTTGACAGTGATAAAAAAATGAATTAAACTATGATTGAAATAAACTGTGGTCTTTAGGCCAAACTATATTCCACCAGTCCAGATTATACTCCCATATTCAGGCAAAATATTCAAGGATACAACATTAAGTTTTTATAATTTTATTTCACCTGCAAGTGACATGCCATTATTCACTATAACACATACTTGCAATCCTTCAAATGCCCTGCAAACTAAGCCAGTGCCTTAAACCATCAAGGAATTTACTAACAAGAAATATTAACGCAACATGATCCATCGAATTTTTTGCCGTAACATACTGTAATTACTTTCTACAATGCATTGTTGTCTCAGTGGATTTAATCTGTCAGTTTTCACGACTATCAAAGCTACTTTACTAAAGCTTTCTGTCCAGTTCCATCTGAATAGTTGAAAAGATGTAACAATTTTTTTACATATACATGTAGTTGGTACAAATACTTTGCTGCTTATAGATTCTAGAATGATATGCAGGTCATTTTTAAATCCCCTCTTATCTTTATAATATTCCAAGATGATGATGATGATTCTGATATAGACTATATTCTCTTTATTTTCAAGGGTAAATAAGATGATTTCGTGTTCTTATTTTTATTACTGTATATTACTGATTAGCATTCTGTAACGTCTCAAGTGGATCAGGACAGGTTAAGTTCATGATGTGAAAACATTTTAGTACGTATTTAGTTTTGTGTAAAGTATTTAATGTCTGCTGGATGATGGAATTGCACCATCTGTCAGTTGGGTTATTAAAATATTGTGTTCTTTCCCGGCCTTTTCTCTCTGCATTATTGTAACTTTATATGTAGATCTAATTGTTCTGGCATATCAAGCAAATTTCTAATTTTCAAAAATTAAAATAAAATTCAGATGACTTTACACGTATGAGTCTTATAATCATTTCATACTTTGCCGCTAAGTATATGTCAGTGGTGCCAAAAAAAAATAAATAAAAAATACAATATATGTTTATCTCATGGACAAATAATTATAAAAAAGAACAAAAACAATAATAATACCAACGGACACAAGTAAAATTAGTGTTAAAGTTTAATCATATCAATTTGAATGGATTTTCAAACCTGTTGTATATCAATGCTTTTATGGTGCAAGTTTATTTCCTCTTAAACGTATCATAATTTACATGAGTCAAGAATAATTATGCTTCAATATGATACCTGATGACAGTGATAATGAACAATTTAAACTAAAGTTGAAATAAACTGTGGTCTTGACTTGTATTTTAAAAAACAGTAGGGGGTATAATCTGGACTGGGGGGGTATAGTCTGGCCTAGCTAGGCCAGTTTAACCCCGGGTATAGTCTGGCGGGGGTATAATCTGGCCTGCTACACCGGCACTGATAAGTTATGGTACATGGACACCCCGGTTTTCCATAAAATCATAATACTGGATGAAAAAGACCTTAAGATTACAATACTCAACTTTAGATGTTCTATAAAGTAAAGTAAAGTAAAGTACAGTAAAGTAAAGTAAAAAGTAAAGTAAAGTAAAGTAAAGTAAAGTAAAGTAAAGTAAAGTAAAGTAAAGTAAAGTAAAGTAAAGTAATGTAATGTAATAATTAACTTGACTAGCACTCAGATCCACAAAAAATGATATGCTCTAAGGCGCTGAACTGAAATTAGAAACAGGATTAACATAAGATCAATTCATCATGCTCCCACTCACGCACATCAACAAACACTTGATCTACTCTCATCCTCAAACCTCTCAGACCAAAAAGAGACATCATCCAGTTTCGATGAAAACTGTGCTAAACAACTCCGTTTTGAGCCTATTTTTAAATGGGACGATGTTTTCACTTTTCCTGGTGTCAACACTGATGTCATTCCACAGTTTAGTTCCACCAACAGAAAAAGCCCTTTCACCAAGCGACAATGTGACTGTGGGTGTCCCAAGAACTTTAATGTCTAAATAAAATAATAAAATATACAGGAAATTGTGGAGAGAAGTGATCTGCACAAAGCAGAAAAACTCATTACCAAAACAAAGTTATTACTCACCAGGTTTCACTATCCGTAAGAGATGGTCAAGTCCACTGCATGGTATATGTCCTTCTCCCATGCCACCACAGATCACGGCTACATCATAGTCATCTATGGAATAAATTTTTGTTCTTCTCTGTTCATTCAGAAAAAAAACATAATGTTTTTGTTTTTGTTTTTTTGTTAATATGGGGTTTACAGTAATTTTACTTGTCTCTGTCGACTGCATAGAGAATTTCTCCACACTATTGTGTCCCTTAGAACAACAAGATTCTATTTCCACTTTTTGGCTGAACTGGTTACACACTGCACACTACTTCTACGGGCCTTCTGTTACAGATTGGGGTATGCCCTCGCGTGTTATGGGGTGGTATATTATGGAATTTAGATGTTCGACTGCATTTAATAATAATCGAGAGGTTTTACTAATTACTCTGCCATACCATGCCACATACACTAATAACAATTTCGAGTAAGTTATATCAAGGACCTTGTAGGGCCACAAATTTATTACTTAAAATTCCTAACAATTTCGTCTATCTTACATATTAAAAAGACAACATCAGCAGCATCAAATGAAAATACTATAAGACATAACTAGAAGTCTCCTCTAGATTCTTAAAAGATTAGAAAATCCATATCATTCTGACTCATTCACAGTTACTTAGTAATTATTTATCTTCAGAAATATAATCTGCCTACTATCTCACAAATAATATTCTTATGTCTCAGACGACAATATTAACTCAGTAATAGCTTATAAAGGATCAAACCGTCAAGACACACTGACGTAGTTAAGATAGATCTAGATCTGCTCTAGGATGGGCTGGCAATCCCCAGCCTCATCCAGACACATCAAATTACAATTTACAAATGTGTATATCAGTCACTCAGTCTAGATCTTAATGGCAAGTAAAAACATTATAGTCTTGCATCCTTTGTAGTACTTCTACTGGAAAAGTAGGGTCAGATTCACGTCATCGTCGACGCACTGTCTCAAAACTTACGATTGGTTCCCTGAAACAATATCAGGGAACTGGAGAAAATAGCTGTGGGTAATTTCATTGTCTATCAAGGACATAGACATGTCTTTAACAGTCTCATGATTCTCTCAGGCCGAATCTTAAGCCGACGCCCTCGCAGGAGGAAAGATCTGCATGGAGTGGATAAACCCAAAAATGGCTTCGCTTATATCTTCTGCAACCCCAGCCAACTGCTCAAATTTGATTGGTGCATCCATTTCGAGCTCAGCTCGCAGTCTATTAATAGTAACAGACAAAGTTAAATTACTATGTCAAAAGCTTTCGCAAAGTCTCTCCACCCTCTACGTTTTATGTACGAATTTATTCACTCCTTATTCGCCCCGTCTTTCCTTGCTAAAGTACACCCAAACCACGGGGTCGAAAACTGCACCGCCACTGTTAATTTATCCATTCGTTCTATCTTGCCCCACTTTCTTTCCATCTCTACGAAAAAGCGTCACAAAAACAAACCGTCCATGGGAATAGTTCAAGGACGTTTGCACTGGCCAAAATCAATGATGCCATGAAATAAACAAAGCGTGACCCAGCACGGCAATTCAAATCCTAACCCTGACATATCCCCCACCCCAGTGAAAATTTTAAGAAAAATTTACACGATAGGATCCAAAAAATCCCAAAGTTATTGTGGTAGGGGCTTAAGTAGTACTGTAGAAAGATGAGCCTTAAGCTTGAGAAGAAAAATCTAACTAAGAACGTGCATATTGGATGGACAAACAGCATACAATTATTGATGCCACGTTCTATAGAATTTATTCTATTTAAACATTCTTACTGCACACAATCAAAATTCTTAGAACCATCTATAATAATAATGAGTATATCACTGTATACTGCTGGATTAAAGTATAACTATTATCAAATAATGAAGCCTTACTGAAGGAATAGGCTCATAATTATTTAGTCAACACACACAATTGCTGCTTATATACACATTCACACACAATATATTGTTAATTAAAATACTGTGGTATCCAATGGCAGCAGTAGCTCTGGTAGCTTGGTTTGCCATGTCTCCATCTCATTGACCCGCTGACAAGGGCGTCAGGTTTGCCAGAAGTTCAGGTCACAGTCAGGAATGACGCTGGTGGAAAAAGGATATTCACAAAAAAGGATTGTAAAAATGGTTCATAAAGTAATGAACAAGATAAATGTGAATCCATCCACCGTCTAGAATTGAGGGGGACAAGCACTATCCAACCCCAATACAAGACACAACACTCTCTAATGGGAAATTAAATGAGACGTGACAAAATATCAGCTTGGGAATTGTCACCGCCCGGGATAGACCGGATAACAAACCGGTATTCCTGGAGTGCAAGACTCCACCTCGTTAATCGAGCATTTTTAGCCCTGTTAGTCTTTAAGAATAACAACGGACGATGGTCCGTTTCAATTATAAACTCGGACATGAGTAGATATCGCGAAAATGCGTTTACAGCAAAAATGATAGCGAGGCACTCTCGCTCGATAATTGCATAGCGGCATTCCCTATCTAGCAACTTGCGGCTGGCGTATAGACATGGCCGCAAGGTATCGTCTCGTTCCTGTAATAACACAGCTCCCAATCCCTTGTCCGACGCATCAGTGCGGACAATAAATATTTGGTTTATATCTGGTAGTATGAGAATGGGGGAAGTGGAAAACAATCGTTGAACGGTACGAAGTGTATCAGCACATTCGGTTGTCCATTTCACTTTATTAGGAAAATTCTTTCTTGTGAGGTCCGACAACGGAGCTGTAAGCGAAGAAAAATTTGGAATGAATTTCCTATAATAGTTAAGAAAGCCCAATAAACTACGAACTTCTTTCTTAGTTCGAGGTGGTTGGAGCTTTAAGATGGTAGTTATCTTCTTGTCATCAGGAGTCTGAACGCCGTGGGCAATTGTATGGCCCAGAAAATTAATTTCATTATATCCTAAAAACACCTTACTGGGTTTCGCCGTAAGGCCAGCTCGACGAAGAGCAATAAAAACTTGTCGTAGGGCTGCGATGTGGCCCGACCAATCGGTTTCATAAATACAAATGTCGTCAAAATACGACAATACGGAATTCATACCCTGGAGCAATATTGTCATCATACGGGCGAAAGTAGCAGGGGCTGTAACTAACCCGAAAGGCATATAGCGCCACTGCATAAGACCCAACGGAGTCTGAAAAGCGGTATATTGCTTGCTATTCTCATCAAGCGGAATTTGCCAATAGCCTTTGGAAAGATCAATTTTAGAAAAAATCGTTGCCCTGGCTAACTGAGCAAAAAGATTCTCCTGGTTGGGAATCGGTTCAGCGTCATATATCGTAACCTCATTAAGTTTACGATAGTCAATACAAAAACGCACGGTATCATCTTTTTTTTTCACTAAGACGATGGGTGAGTTATATGGGCTCGTCGATCGCTCTATCACTCCCAGGTGAAACATGTTACGTACCTCGGTTATTATAGTCTCCTGTGCGTGCAGCGGACGCGGGTATGGTTTAACAAAGACGGGTATATCCGTCTTTAATCTTATAACATGCTGTACCAAAGAAGTATTACCTGGTAGATCAGTAAAGACTGTAGTAAACTCGTCAAGCAAATCTCTTAAATCTTGTCTTTGCGATTCAGATAAATCTGGATTTATATTTACATCCGAAGTGTTTTCAGAAGATCGAAGTGCGGGGATTGAATTCTCAATCTTAATAGGATCATCATCGTCAACTGAAACTAAGGCCGCATTGGCCTGAACAATTACATTTCGGCGATTATTCTGTCGATTATCATCGTCGGACAGGTACTGCTTTAACATATTTATATGGAAGACTTTGTCCTGTCCTCGAATCTTGATAAGATAATTTACTCGAGAAAGTCTCTTTAGAACTTTAAAAGGTCCCTTCCATGTAAGAAGGAGTTTATTTTTCGTCTCCGGAAGGAGAACAAGAGTTTGGTCTCCGACGGCCAAGGTTCGCAATCGGCTACCTTGATCACGATATTGTTTATAAAGACTCGCATGCGCAGCTGAAGATTTTTGTGCGAGCTGACATGCGTTAAGAATTCGATGGCGCAAGTCTACAACGTATTGATATGCAGACCGCGTATCGTTGTCGTCGGTGTCTGATCCGGCGAATAAATCATGGAGTATGGCCATTGGACCACGGGGCTTACGACCATACAATAATTCGAAGGGGGAAAAACCCGTCGATGCGTTCGGCAGTTCTCGGTATGCAAAAAGAATAGCGGGGAGTTGTCGATCCCAATCACTCGGTTTGTCGGCGGAAACTCGCGCAAGCATACTTTTCATGGTAGCATTCCACCGTTCACAGCAGCCATTAGACTGTGGGTGGTATGGAGATGTCAATGTTTGTTTAATCCCGACCAATTCCAAGACTTTCTTAAAAAGCTCAGAGGTAAACTGTGGACCTCTGTCCGATAAAATTTCAACAGGAAACCCAAGACGCGAAAAAATAGTAATAAGGGCTTCAGCGACATGATCAGCTGAAATGTCTTTTAGCGGAATGGCCTCTGGCCAACGGGTTGCGTAGTCAATGACAGAAAGTATAAAACGATGTCCTCTGTCTGACTTGTGTAGAGGCCCAACTATATCTACGGCAACGCGCTCAAATGGTCTGGAGACCATTGGCATCTCCTGCAGAGGAGCTCGTGATGTTCTTCCTTTAGGAGTACGTCTCTGACATACGTCACATGTTGATACGAACCGGTTTACATCTGCGTAAATACTGGGCCAAAAAAATTGCGATAGTATTCGAGACTTAGTTCTGGCCTTTCCCTGGTGACCCGCCAAGGAAGTGTCATGCGCGAGACGAATAATGTCGCGACGAAAAGATCTTGGTACTACAAGCTGCATAATGGCCTCTCGCTTATTCCGAAAATTACGATAGAATAAGTCATCTTTCATAAGAAACTTAGAGGTATCCGGTGCGGTAGGATCAACCTTAGCAAACGCAAACAAATGTTTCAATGTGGGATCTGAATGTTGCTCATCATGAAATGTGTCATGATTCGGATATTGTTAAAACTCACGCAGAGAGTGAGTTGTTGTTGTTTACCAGGGCCATGAGAAATTGGCTGGTCGCCTTGAACGGTCCTCGCCAAATTATAGTTGGTGAGTAAATAAATGTAAAGTTAAACGGTTGGATTCACGCTTGTCGGTTTTAATGTTCGTGATTAATAAGTAATGGAGTAGGGGTGAAACAAGGTGGGGACAGTTGACATTGTTAAGTATGACTAGACAAGTTTTTGCACGTTAACTGGCTGGTAGAATAGTGCAGACGTATTACTACAGTTAAAATGGTGGGAGGTTTCGACCTATGAGATAGCTGAACTAATTGGGCCAGCGGACTAGCACGCTGGGTAGTTAGATAGTATATAACATCGTGTAACGTTCAGATTTGGTGAATACAGACGAGAGAAGCATCGTTTCGTGAAGTATCTCCGGTTGGCCAGTACCTGAACTGTGTGGTCTGAAGACTAAGAAGTCCTTGCTAACGGACTGACTGAGCTCTAGAAAGAAAGGTCTGAGTGGGCTGACCTTTGAAAGCCCACGCTGCGCTATTTTGATGTTCGCGCCTCTCAGTAGGCGTGAGCAATGGTAATATATCTTAATTATTCAAGTATAATAGAGATCGGAGATAGAGAGAGAACTACAGCCTCATAGGAAGACTAAGGAAACCCCAGCTGGCACTCGACCACGAGTGTCCTGTATGATAGATCTATTGCCATAGTATGATTGGAATAATATAGCACATTGTTGATGAATTGAATAGTGATTGTGCATAAAATATAGTCTTTTGGCAACTGCTTAAATTACCTACAAGCCGAAGAGTGCTTCTGTAGGCTTTGAACGTACTGGGCTCTCCTAACATTTAAGCCCATATGATTTATGGAGAGTTTGCCTGGCGACTGGCCAGTGGCGACTCAACTGTCACTTTAAATTGATATCCAGTTTCGTATAATATACCTATTTACTATTGATTGCAGTACCTCCATAGTTACATGAATATCATTGGTTAAGTTATTAATTAGAGTTTTTGGTTTGAATATATACCTCTATTGTCTTTTGTTTTGTTATTAATATTTATGTAAACTATGGCCTGACCGGCCTGACATATATACGCTCTAGTTATTTAGTACTTTTCTTGTGTGGTTGTGTCCGAGTGTGAGTTAGCTGCCTCTCGTGCAGTCGTAACATCCCCAAGACCCTATCTCTGCTCGTGACATCTGGAGGGGACCCCACTGACATCTGAAGAGGACCCGTCACCTTCTGACATCTAGAGAACACTACTATCATCGGAAGAGGACCCCGTCAACAGCTGCAGGTCTACCACTCTAAGACTCCACTGTTATTTATGTAATTTTTGTAGTTTATAGTTTTGTATACTGCTGATTTTTGTTTTTGTTTCTCCCCCACATGTCTGGCATGTCCTCTCGTCATTGATCCTGGGACCACTACGAGGGACTGACAGCTAGCATCAGGAAAAGACAAGACCAGCGCTGTGGACCAAAGGAAAGAGCCAGTCCATTTTGCCCAGTTAAGTGAACCATCTGTATTTGTCTTCGTTTGAGGGGTTCGTCGTTCCAGCTCCCCTACTTTTGACAGGCATTATTTTTTTCTTTTCTGTTAGATTAGATAGGCGGGAGGTTGGAAGGGATCGAGACTTAGCATACCTCTTTTTGCCAGACTAGCAGATCTAGATGGCGTTTAAAACGGATAGGAGATACGCTTTGCCTTGAATAGTTCTGTAGGGACCTGTTATTCGTATAGATTGTTAGCGTTCTATCTTCCTCGTATTTTAGGAAGACGTCTCTCCTGTTCTTTTTCTTACCTTTCTGTACATAGTTTCAGGCTAGACGGGTCTGTTGTCGTTCGTGATTTCTGTTAGTCTAGCGTCTTATTGTAATTTATCGTTCGTTCTGTTCCTCTTGCGTCTTGTTTGTAATGTGTTACCTTTTTATATATTCGTTATATAGTATTTATCTTTCTTGGTTACACTTATTTTTTTTATTTTTTTTGATTACATACTTCCATTGATTCACGTGTTTTGACACGTTGAGCGGTTTTTAGAGGTAACTTGGCTTGGTGAGAGGGAAAAGTTTTTAAGAATTAACCCTCCTGTGCTGTAGAGTGACAACACTGTTTAAGTGACAACTATTATTGAATTGTTGGAATCCGTGCAGTGAGTACACTGCCAGTTCTTGCTAATTATTAATTTATACCGATCTCGTCTTTAAATTGACGGGCTCCCGAGAGGACAGTATTAGACTGTTTAGAGAGGTGACCTTTTTTTTTGTGTAGTGATGAGTAGTGAGTATTGGTTTTATTGTCGGCTGATGCCGCCGCCCGAAGGAGCAATGAATTGTCTCAGGGGAAGAGTCTGTATCAGTGTCGAGGTGATATCAATATAAGAGCTATGTGAATTATATATATTGAGGATACTTTTTTTTAGTCGTCTGCGTATGACGTCGACCCGAGGAGAGCAACAATGAGATTGCCTCGTGGGATGGATGATATTGGTATTTTTCGATTATTTGAGAGATATTTTGCAGTGGTAGCAGAGGACACTGCGTGTTCGCGTTTTGAGATATTTTGCAGTGGTAACAGAGGACACTGCGTGGTCGCGTTTTGAGATATTTTGCAGTGGTAACAGAGGACACTGCGTGGTCGCGTTTTAAGAAGTTTTGGAGAAGTGTGGAGTTGTTTTTTATACAACCGATTATGTCTATGGTTTTCCGCGTTTCGTGGACCATCTAACGTAATACCGATTATGATTGTGACTATCCATGTGGCCAGTGGATGAGTTACCTAAGAACATACCCGATATGAATATTGAATTGAACCGATTATGACTATATTACCGAGATGACTGTGACACTTGACGTGTGCATGGCTTGCGTACGGAAACGGCGCATTAAATTAACTGCTATCGCTTCGTGTCATCTCATCTATACCGGATTGGATGTTGGAAAGATTTAATTGTAATGTTATTTGAGATCTAGATTAGTGTTAAATGCGAGAAGCGCTATGTAATTAACTCAAGACAAGCGCTACATGAAATTTGAACGAGAACATCAGATTAATTTATCTTAAGGACGCTTCTGTTAGTGTTAATTAAGCTTAACTATGCCGAAATTTGTAGTTGTGATAAACCCGGAAATTTTGTTCTCCTATTTAGGTCTGTCATATGTACTGGCGTTGGATACTGATTAGCACCTCATTCAGAGACCGAGGGATGGTATCACATATTGTTCACCCATTGTGAACATTTTTCACCTACCCCTGTGCTTTCCTTTGTTCCAACAGCTATTTTACTGACGTCGACCCGTATTTTGGCCACACCAGACGTTGTTGCCCAGGGTCGAGGACGAGAAGTCATGGCAGACCAGGAGTCCAGATCCACTAATGCCATCGATGCTACTATAGTTATCTTTTCTTGAGTATTATTCATTGTATGTATGCATTCCTGATGACATTCGCACAGGATCAGTGTTGTACTCTAAAATTTTAGAGTTATGATTGTTAATGTCTACGTATTTAGAGGTGGGATTTAATCCTCAGAGAGATATATACTTTTGGACGGAGCCTTAAGATTTTCATGAAGTTTTGTCCATCAATGATACCCGTCCTGTAGGTTTTTTTTGACTTTAGTACTAGTCTTAGTTATTACCTAGTATTCTTAGTTAAGTTAACCTTTCGAGCAATTTCTCGACTCATACCTTCCCCTTACGATAATCATTTATATCGTTAAAATTGCAAATTTTAACTGGGGTGGGGGATGTGTCATGATTCGGATATTGTTAAAACTCACGCAGAGAGTGAGTTGTTGTTGTTTACCAGGGCCATGAGAAATTGGCTGGTCGCCTTGAACGGTCCTCGCCAAATTATAGTTGGTGAGTAAATAAATGTAAAGTTAAACGGTTGGATTCACGCTTGTCGGTTTTAATGTTCGTGATTAATAAGTAATGGAGTAGGGGTGAAACAAGGTGGGGACAGTTGACATTGTTAAGTATGACTAGACAAGTTTTTGCACGTTAACTGGCTGGTAGAATAGTGCAGACGTATTACTACAGTTAAAATGGTGGGAGGTTTCGACCTATGAGATAGCTGAACTAATTGGGCCAGCGGACTAGCACGCTGGGTAGTTAGATAGTATATAACATCGTGTAACGTTCAGATTTGGTGAATACAGACGAGAGAAGCATCGTTTCGTGAAGTATCTCCGGTTGGCCAGTACCTGAACTGTGTGGTCTGAAGACTAAGAAGTCCTTGCTAACGGACTGACTGAGCTCTAGAAAGAAAGGTCTGAGTGGGCTGACCTTTGAAAGCCCACGCTGCGCTATTTTGATGTTCGCGCCTCTCAGTAGGCGTGAGCAATGGTAATATATCTTAATTATTCAAGTATAATAGAGATCGGAGATAGAGAGAGAACTACAGCCTCATAGGAAGACTAAGGAAACCCCAGCTGGCACTCGACCACGAGTGTCCTGTATGATAGATCTATTGCCATAGTATGATTGGAATAATATAGCACATTGTTGATGAATTGAATAGTGATTGTGCATAAAATATAGTCTTTTGGCAACTGCTTAAATTACCTACAAGCCGAAGAGTGCTTCTGTAGGCTTTGAACGTACTGGGCTCTCCTAACATTTAAGCCCATATGATTTATGGAGAGTTTGCCTGGCGACTGGCCAGTGGCGACTCAACTGTCACTTTAAATTGATATCCAGTTTCGTATAATATACCTATTTACTATTGATTGCAGTACCTCCATAGTTACATGAATATCATTGGTTAAGTTATTAATTAGAGTTTTTGGTTTGAATATATACCTCTATTGTCTTTTGTTTTGTTATTAATATTTATGTAAACTATGGCCTGACCGGCCTGACATATATACGCTCTAGTTATTTAGTACTTTTTTTGTGTGGTTGTGTCCGAGTGTGAGTTAGCTGCCTCTCGTGCAGTCGTAACATCCCCAAGACCCTATCTCTGCTCGTGACAAAATGCACTAGACGTAATGTTCACTTCAATAGTAGGATTACTCAATGGAATGTGTGCTCGTCAACTCGATTGTAGGCGTGTTGTCGCACAAGCAACACTCTCATCCTCAGTCCAAATTTCCAAGTTACCGATAGGAAACTTATTTACTTGAGGTACATTCCCTATGATTATATCAGCCACCGGATTAGGCAGTACACATGCAGTAACAATACCTGTGAGAAAAGGTGTATCAATATAAACTTCTGCAAGACGGAATCGCTCTACAGATCCGCCAAAAGTAATACAAGTTACCTCCTTGTCCAAAAATTGTGTTGGACGGACTAGTGACTGTCGAACGCCGATAGTCGTGCATCCGGAGTCACGTAGAACAGAAGCGCGAATCGCGTTCACGCGGCCCTGGTAAAATGTTAATTCACCCAGTTCATGTAGGGCGGACATGACTGGAATAGTCTTTGATTGTCATGAAGATTCAGAATGACCGTCAGTCTCATAAGGTGTAGATTTAACCGAGCAGGCATTTGCGGATTCCACTTTCGCGTTACAAAATCTTTGTATGTGGCCTACCCTATTACACCTAAAACATATAGTACTATTAGGATCGTTTCCACGATAAGGAAGACTCTGCGGTCTATTATAATTATGATTATCATCAAAATGCACTCGTCGCGGCGGTCCCTGAGGCCGGTTATATTGTTGGCCTGGACAGTTGCCACGATAATATGGGCGAGGCTCGTAAAAAGAATAACTCTGGTATCCTCGACGCGGGGATACATTACCTCGATTCGGAAAATCTCTCTGTCTAATAAAAGGCGGCTCTGATTGAGAGCGCGGATTTGGGGCCTGACGACGAGTCGGCCTTGAACGATCGTGTCCGGTTGGCGCTCCTTTGCCTACGTTGGCATTGACACGAGTGGAGTGAGTGCAATTAAGGGGATTGCTACAGAGCGGGTGTAGAGTAAGAAAGGCTCACAGTAGACAGCAAGTTAAGCGTGCTGTTGTGAGTAGTGGGGGCGGGGTCTGAATGAGGCGAAAGCGCGGTATTACTATCACTGCAAGTTAGAAGGTCCTAGGGATCGGACCTGTGAATAAAAGCCCATCGGGCGGACATAAAGGGAAGCAGTCGAGAAGACTAGTGAGAGTCCTTCCAGTTATGACTGGTATGTAGAACGTTGATTGATTATTATGATTGATGTATTATATTATATTCGTCTATTACCATGATGTGAATAAGTATATGTGAGGAATGTGGAAGTCCTTGATATTGGATATAGCAATGTGCGCCACGAGCGATAGATGAAAGTGAGTTCATGGATTTGTAGCGCGAGTGAGTAGGGTGTACTCCGATGGAGGTGTGTTACCGTAAGATGTGTGGTGAGTGAAAGGTGAACTAGTGTGTGTACGCTTCATGGATTGTAAGGAGAGGTGGAGTGAATAGAAATGGTAGGGTATTATACCAATGTAATGTTATTCTTGTAGGTGTCGGGGACGGGCCGCAGAGCCACCTCGATGAGCACAGGGGATAGGCCAGCATAGGGCCGGAGGCCACACATAGGCCAGAAGTGAGGCTGTCAGTGCAGGACAGTAGAGGCACATAAAGTCGTGGCAGTCAGGCCACGGACAGGGACGTAGATATGAGAGTGAATGAGATATTATGTTGTTGCCATGTTGATGGCTATGGAAATAATAATGTGTTATTGCCCTGCTGAGGTGCTAGGGGAGTGCTAAGGTGTATGACAATAGGAAGGGGATATTGAGAGACTGCGGTGCCAGTAAATTATTAATGTGCTATTAAGACCCTGAGGGGAGAGGCTGAGGCCGAAGTGCCTTTAGGAGTAACTACCGGATTGTGGATCCGAGGGAGAGTGTGTGTGAGAATAAGGCCGTTGTACGGCAGTCATTTCAATAATATAATGTATGTAATTGCGCTATTATATGTATAATTATGTTTAATAAATGTGTGAGTCTGATGGGTTGTTCTGTTAAGTGTTAAACTTGTTGTTCGTGATTGTTGTCCTGTCATACTTATTACATCTCCCAGTCTGGGATTTGTGACAGGCATAACACGGTGCTGTAGCTGAAGGCTTTGCTAAAGGACGATTTGGGTGGGCGGACGCGTAACGTTCCGCGCACGATGTGATTTCTTCAGAGGATGTCGGTGCCCTCTCTTTAAGGTGGGCAACCAAATCGGAATGACATGCCGTATAGATTTGGTCCTTTAAGACCAAATCGTAAAGTTGGGAATAATTTCCGGTAGTTACGTTCGCGAGCTCAATCCAGCGATCTAAATAATGTTTCAGCCGATTCACATAAGTTGAGAAATTTTCAGATGGCTCAGGTTTACATGAGCGAAATCTTTGATGAAAGCCATCCTCGGTATGCTGGAATCGCTTCAGCAGTGCTGTTTTAAGCTTGTCATAATCGTTGGCATCCTCTACCTTGAGGCTATGAAATACTTCTAAAGCCTTACCTGTTAATAAATTAGACAGGCATGAACTGTACATCGCCTGCTGCCATCCGACGCATTTAGCGTGTAACTCGAACCGATGTAAATATGCGTCGATCCGGTCGAGTTTTTCATTAAATGGTGGTAGTTTTGGTTTAGTAGCATAAGTATTGGTGGCAGTGGTGGGTGTTACAAGCGATTGTTGCTCTAACTTTTTCATTGCGAGTTCATGCTCTCTTTTTCCTCTCTCTACAGCTTCTTTTTCTCGTTCTCTTTCTCTTGCTTCTTTTCGATCCTCGCGCTCTCGGTCTTGCTGTATTTGTCGTTCGCACCACGAGGCGCGTTCTTCTTCTGGTATGCCCAGAACTTTGGCAGATTCAAAGTATTTAAGAAACTCAGCCATGATATGTTAAAGTCTGTAAATAGTAAGTATTTACCTACTATTAAGGTATATCGCGGTATCAACTATATTATATGAACAGTTATTGACTGTTAATATTAATTCAGTGTCTTATGTTAGCACTGCTTCGCGAAAAGAACGTTCTATCTCTCTCTCTAAAAATTACAGGCAGTATCACTTAAACTGCAAAAACTTTATCTCTCTCTCTGAAAATTACAGGCAGTATCACTTAAACTGCAAACACTTTATCTCTCTCTCTCTCTCTAAATATGAATTCTAGTAAGGCAGTGCCGTCTATCCGTTGCTCCTACTGCAATAAAATATATATATCGCCTTTACTGCGATAAATTAATGTCTTGAGTGATCACTCTCAAAATTTATGTCTCTCTCAACGCGACAAACCAGTGTCCTTTGTTATCACTGTCAAAACGAATCGCTCTCTCAATGCGATGAATCAAAAATATATCTCTTTCAACACGACAAATTTGAAATATCTCTCTCTTCTCAAAACGCGCACACACACGCAGTGTCTTCTGATACCACTGCAAATTATTCTCTCTATCTTCAACGTGAAATTGTCACGTGAACAAAAATTTATTATATCTCTCTCTCTCATATGTCAATACCAGATTACAATTCAACGTGGTTTTAGCACGTGAAACACCTCAGGCATATATTGTAAACATATCAATGTTAGTATAGTAGTTTAAAGTTTATAAGGAAGCAAAAAGAAATACAATAAACAGGACGTATACTGACAAGTAAAACGAACGATAACAGACCCTACAAGTCCTAACTTATATTACAGAAAGTTTAAGAAAAAGACAGGAGAGACATCTTCCTAAAGAAAGGGAGGAAGTAAAAGAAACGCCACAGTCTATACGAATAATGGATCCCTAAAAGAACTATTCATAGTGAAGCAAATCCCCCCGAGTTATTATAAATAGCCACCAAGGCACTCCAATATCCTTCGTAATGGCAAAGAAGATATGCTAAACTATGATCCCAACCAACCTCCCGCACTTAAACTAAACATATAGTAAAAAGTAAAATGGCCTGGAAAACACACACAGAGCGGAAAGTACGTCGCCCTCCTCAAGACTGTTAGGTAGATGATTGACTTAACTTTGTTTTTGAGGAATTCAGATGGTATGTATCCCTAATCCACAGCTCCAAGCCCAAAAAACTGTATTTCTGTCTGAGGTAGATCTGTACGGTGAAAGGGTTCCCTCGCCGGTGTCCACGGGTCAATGGGATGTTGAGTTCACCATATGAAATTGAAACACAATATTAAATTAGTACAAATTGCCTAAAATCTATAATAAAAGGACCTGAAAACATAGTATTACAAGAGTACAATATTAAATGATGGAATAAAAAAATACGATAGGTTTTAAAATAATCTACCTATGGCATGGCGTTATTTAAAGTTCTTTTAAGGGTCCCTCTCCAGTGTTACAGATTGGGGTATGCCCTCGCGTGTTATGGGGTGGTATATTATGGAATTTAGATGTTCGACTGCATTTAATAATAATCGAGAGGTTTTACTAATTACTCTGCCATACCATGCCACATACACTAATAACAATTTCGAGTAAGTTATATCAAGGACCTTGTAGGGCCACAAATTTGTTACTTAAAATTCCTAACAATTTCGTCTATCTTACATATTAAAAAGACAACATCAGCAGCATCAAATGAAAATACTATAAGACATAACTAGAAGTCTCCTCTAGATTCTTAAAAGATTAGAAAATCCATATCATTCTGACTCATTCACAGTTACTTAGTAATTATTTATCTTCAGAAATATAATCTGCCTACTATCTCACAAATAATATTCTTATGTCTCAGACGACAATATTAACTCAGTAATAGCTTATAAAGGATCAAACCGTCAAGACACACTGACGTAGTTAAAATAGATCTAGATCTGCTCTAGGATGGGCTGGCAATCCCCAGCCTCATCCAGACACATCAAATTACAATTTACAAATGTGTATATCAGTTACTCAGTCTAGATCTTAATGGCAAGTAAAAACATTATAGTCTTGCATCCTTTGGTAGTACTTCTACTGGAAAAGTAGGGTCAGATTCACGTCATCGTCGACGCACTGTCTCAAAACTTACGATTGGTTCCCTGAAACAATATCAGGGAACTGGAGAAAATAGCTGTGGGTAATTTCATTGTCTATCAAGGACATAGACATGTCTTTAACAGTCTCATGATTCTCTCAGGCCGAATCTTAAGCCGACGCCCTCGCAGGAGGAAAGATCTGCATGGAGTGGATAAACCCAAAAATGGCTTCGCTTATATCTTCTGCAACCCCAGCCAACTGCTCAAATTTGATTGGTGCATCCATTTCGAGCTCAGCTCGCAGTCTATTAATAGTAACAGACAAAGTTAAATTACTATGTCAAAAGCTTTCGCAAAGTCTCTCCACCCTCTACGTTTTATGTACGAATTTATTCACTCCTTATTCGCCCCGTCTTTCCTTGCTAAAGTACACCCAAACCACGGGGTCGAAAACTGCACCGTCACTGTTAATTTATCCATTCGTTCTATCTTGCCCCACTTTCTTTCCATCTCTACGAAAAAGCGTCACAAAAACAAACCGTCCACGGGAATAGTTCAAGGACGTTTGCACTGGCCAAAATCAATGATGCCATGAAATAAACAAAGCGTGACCCAGCACGGCAATTCAAATCCTAACCTTGACACCTTCTCCGTTATGTGTCAAAGCATCAAGCAGATTCGGTGTGTAATTTGTAAGTATTACTAAAAAGAAGAAAAGCCGCAACATCAAACTCTATGAGCACACGAAACGTAAATCATCAACTACTCAAAAGTTTATGGGGGGGGGGGGGAGATAGAACCTTGTCATTCTGAGGGGACGATTTGTAGGCAGGGTGATATTCTTTTACTGTGTTAAATGTTAGTTTACATTATCTGCATGGAAAAGTTCCACCATTGTCTGATCAGAGGAAGCAACCACCGAAAGATTCACACAGCTATTATGGCCTTTACAGTCTGCCAGCAGAGTAGAGCACACCAGTGCAAAGTAGAGCACTTAAGTAGGCCTTTCCCAATGCACACCAGTCACTTTAAGAGTAAGCCTATTTATATAATAACAATCCTCTCAAGAAATAAAAGTCCGGCTGATTTCGTACTGCCCTGTTCTGCTGTGCTGTGCTTGCAGTTCGAGTATCTCTGTTATGTCTAGCAAATAGCATAACATTTTCTCTGCTCTGCTCATCAAATGACAACAGTTGAGCCACTTCAGTGTCCATTGGCATCAAGTCTGCTTGTGTGTGCTGCTCAGTGATGCTCACTGTCTGGCCACACAGATTTCTCTCCTGCTGCGCTCTGCTCTGCTGGCAGTCTGTAAAAACCCTAAATAAGATCTTTCACAAATTAGGATATCCCTATTTGGTAGGCAAAACATTAATAAAAAAAAAAACTGCAATACACAACATCTCTGATGATCAAGAGAAGATCATGGCCTGCCCTCCAAATAGATAAACATTAGGAAAATCTGAGGGTTTTACATTATCAAATGTTCAAATAAGTACACACACAACACACACACACACACATAAAAAAAACAACAACAACAGAATCTCTCATGTGACCTTCTTACCACGTTCTATTTCAAGAGAAGTCCCATTGAGAAAGGTCTGGAATGATCTAGTGTAGACCCCTTTGGCTTTGGCTAATCTGAGCATGCCTTCACTTGGCTCTAACGCATCCATCTTTGTAAATCCCCTATCTTTCAGCTGAAAGGAAGAAAAATTATCCATTTGCATAAATGAACTTCTAGTTGAGAGACCATATCAGCTGGGGAGCCAGGGTTGTGCAAGTACACAAAGCTGACAGTTGACAAAATATTATTAAAATAATTGTTGACAATCTGTGGGAATCGCAGGAAGGCTCCGAAACAAAGTCCAAATGTGGCAAACAATTATATGTATAGTAGCAAAGCCTCGCTTATGTGATCTCTTTATTTGTAAAATTTTCTTTCCTGTTATTTTTTTCCCCAGATGAAGGTTTATGTATATACAGAAAGCTTGATTTGTCTTTCCATTTTCTTTACGTTTTATTGTATCGTTTCTATATTATTTCTTAGGTGAGGCTTTGTTGTAATTGCATTCCATCAATTGAAAATGTATGTTTTAAGACGTTTCTTTAAAATTTCAGTGTTTTGTACATATTTTAAGTTTTGAGGCCAAGAATTCCAAGTCTTTGGGTCAGAAAAAGAAAATGATTATTCACCCAGAGATCTAAGAGACTGAAATCAAATAAAATTTTCAAATAAACATGGGGATAACCCACGTCATCTTGCATATAAGGATAACCCATGTCATCTTGCATATAAGGATAACCCACGTCATCTTGCATATAAGGATAACCCACGTCATCTTGCATATAAGAATGACCCACGTCATCTTGCATATAAGGATAACCCATGTCATCTTGCATATAAGGATAACTCATGTCATCTTGCATATAAGGATAACCCATGTCATCTTGCATATAAGGATAACCCATGTCATCTTGCATATAAGGATAACCCATGTCATCTTGCATATAAGGATAACCCATGTCATCTTGCATATAAGGATAACCCACGTCATCTTGCATATAAGGATAACTCACGTCATCTTGCATATAAGGATAACCCACGTCATCTTGCATATAAAGATAACCCACGTCATCTTGCATATAAGGATAACCCACGTCATCTTGCATATAAGGATAACCCACGTCATCTTGCATATAAGGATAACCCACGTCATCTTGCATATAAGGATAACCCACGTCATCTTGCATATAAGGATAACTCACGTCATCTTGCATATAAGGATAACTCACGTCATCTTGCATATAAGGATAACCCACGTCATCTTGCATATAAGGATAACCCATGTCATCTTGGATGAGAACGAAAAACTCGTTTGGCTCGTGTGCATGTTGCGCATGTTAAAGATACCCTGGCAGTTGGAAGCGGAGAAGAGCAGGCCTAACAAGGTCACCAGCTGCACGGGCAAAATGTAAAAACAAAAACGAATCCCTACCACCCCACCCCTCCCCAAATGGCTCAAACGGGTAGGCCAAAACAAGATACAATTGCAACAAAGAACAAGAAGGAAAAAAGAAAAGAGGTGTAAATGCCATGGGCAGAGATCCTCTGAAAACAAAAAACAACAACAACTCAGAACAAAGAGATAACCCACAGTTCATTTACCTGCACACCAACAAGCCCAGTGCCTGCAGCCACATCTAGGATTTTGATCTTTTCCCTGTCTGCTTGGTCTGGGAATTGGTCAGCAAGGAACTGTGCAGCAATCCATGGTCCCTGGTAGTTTTCAGGTGACAAATCCTTTTAAAAGAAAAACAAAGAGTGGTTAAGTGTATCCATGACGTCCCCTGCCAGCATCCCCACGTCAATACTATGTAGATTTTGTGTAGGATTTCAGTAGGGCTGGTAGGATTACCATAGGGGCAGATTCCCTACATTAGGCCGACATCAGCTCGATGTCGTTACCAGCGGATCTACGTAACAATGATGTTATTCCTTTTAGCAAACTTGATCCAGTATAATAGAAAAGCCTCCCCTGTGACATCCTTCTCCCCCCCCCCCCCCCAAAAAAAAATCCATCTCCGTCTTAAAAATGTTCATAATACATTATATACTTCCACCTCCTTTCTACTTCTACTTCTTCTTTGCATTTGTTTTCGACTTTGTCTGTCGGAATGAACATACATAGGTCTATTCGTTTCTAATAAGTGGATAACATGAACGAATGACTGAATTCCTGTGTCATGAAATTTGTTCAGATCATGTTTCAAAACACCCTGTGCAGTACGAGTAGTTTTCGTGGGATGGAACATGGAAAGGAATAGAAGAGGCAGAGGTGAGTGCAATGTAGCCTATAGAATGTATGTAATTTTTCAGTTATCAGTACAATATACCAGCAGCTTTTGTATACCATGCAAACCACCTGCTTGAGAATTAAAGTGTATTTTGAAGAGGCATTGCTTTGAATGTTTGCAAGAGTGCGTTTTATCATCGCAGCCAGTTTCTTACCCATCGATCTGATTCGTCTGCCAATTCTTACTTGACGTATTTATACAGCTGTATATAATTTTTAAACTGTTGCACAGATGTTCGTGGCACATGTATTACATGGTGTAACATGCGTTCGTTTTGGGGAGATGCAATCGTTATCGTAAAGTGCTGTGAGCCTGTTCAAGGAAAGAGCGCCACAGCAATGTCCATTACTTTGACTAGCCGACCCGGTGTAGCAGGCCAGATTATACCCCCGCCAGACTATACCCGGGGTTAAACTGGCCTAGCCCAGAATATACCCCGGGGTATATTCTGGGCTAGGCCAGTTTATACCCCGGGGTTTACTTTGGGCTAGGCCAGACTATACCCCCCCCGCCCCCCCCCCCAGTCCAGATTATACCCCCTACTTTAAAAAAAAACAACAACAAGTCAAGACCACAGTTTATTTCAACTTTAGTTTAAATTGTTCATTATCACTGTCACCAGGTATCATACTGAACAATACATTCTTGACTTTTGTAAATTATGATACATTTAAGAGGAAATAAACATGCAGTAAAAAGCTTTGATATACAAAAGGATTGAAAATTCATTCAAATTGATATGATTAAACTTTAACACTAATTTTACTGGTCTCCAGTGGTATTATTGTTGTTTTTTTTATAATTGGTTGACCATGAGTTAAACATATTATTATATTGTATTTTTTTGTTTGGCACCACTGACATATACTTAGTGGCTAGGTATGAACTAATTATAAGACTCATAAGTGTAAAGACATCTGAATTTTATTTTAATTTTTGAAAATCAGAAATGTTCTTGATATGTCAGAACAATTAGATCTACATACAAGGTTACAACAATGCAGAGAGAAAAGGCCGGGAAAGAACACACAGAGAAAAAAACAACAACAACATTTTAATAGCCCAAGTGACAGATGGTGCAATTCCATCAGCCAGCAGACATTAAATACTACACACAAAACTAAATACATACTAAATTTTTTTCACATCATGAACTTAACCTGTCCAGATCCACTTGAAACGTTACAGAATGCTGACCAATAATATACAGTAACAAAAAAAAGAACACCAAATCATCTTATTTACTCTTGAAAATAAAGAGAATATAATCAATATTCAGAATCATCATCATCATCATCTTAGAATATTACAAAGATAAAAGGGAATATAAAAATGACCTACATATCATTCTAGAATCTATAAGCAGCAAAGTGTGTGTACTAACTACATGTATGTAAAAAAATATGTTAAATCTTTTCAACTATTCAAGTAGAACTGGAAAGAAAGCTTTACTAAAGTAGCTTTGATAGTCGTGTAAACTGACAGATTAAATCCACTGAGACAACAGTGCATTGTAGAAAGTAATTACAGTGTGTTACGGCAAAAAATTGATGGATCATGTTGCGTTAACATTTCTTGTTAGTAAATTCTATGATAGCGTATTTGTAGAAAAGGAAACATTTCATGTAGCTGATGGTTTAAGGCACTGGATTAGTTTGCAGGGCGTTTGAAGGATTGCAATTATGTATAATAGTGAATATATGCATGTCACTTGCGGGTGAAATAAAATTTTAAACACTTAATGTTGTATCCTTGAATATTTTGCCTGAATATGGGATTATAATCTGGACTGGTGGAATATAGTTTGGCCTAGCCAAAGTATACCCCAGGTATAAAAAGAGCACAGTTTATTTCAATCATAGTTTAATTCATTTTTTTATCACTGTCAACGGGCACCATAGTAATACATACATACATACATTCTAGACTTCCATAGTAAATCATAATACAGTTCAGAGGAAAAAACATGCATTATTATGTATTGATATGCTATCGCTATGGGGTGAATGTCCATTCAAACTGATATGATTCAACTTTAACCCTCATTTCATTCACGTTCGTTGTCAAGTTGCAATTGTTTTTATAGTTGGTTGCCCATGAGTAAAATTTGCATTGAATTGTTTGTTCGGTACTGACATACACTTAGTCGCAATGGATGAAATAATTAACACACTCATAAAAATGAAGTCATTTTAGAGTATTTTTATGTGCAAATACACAGTTGTTAAATCCTCTGGCAAAGGACGTGTCAAGCTTAGGAAGATAAAGACGGACAAGGTCTTTTTTTTTTTTTTTTTAAATTTTATTCCACTCGCGAGTGACAAACCTTTATTCACTATATAACACGTAAGTTCAATCTTTCAAATGCCCTGCAAACTAATCCAGTGTCTTAAACCATAAGGTACATGACATGTATATCTTTCTACAAATAAGCTATCAAAGAATAATATTCACTAACAAGTAATACTGTTCATGCAACATGATCCATCGAATTTTGCCTTAACATGCTATATAGTTCTAATTACTTTTTACAATGCACTACTTTTGTCTCAGTGGACTTACTCGGTCGGTCTACAGAACTGACAAGGCTATTTCACTGAATCTTTCTGTGCAGTTCTACTTGAATAGTTGAAAAGATTTAACACATTTTATATATGTAGCTGATACACACATACATGTATTACTGCTTACAGATTCTAGAATGATTTGTAGGCATACACTGCAGTTTTTACACTTCCTCTTATATCTTTGTATTATTCCAAGATGATGGTGATGATTCTGATATTGATATTTCTCTTTATTTTCAAGAGTAAATAAGATGATTTTGTATTCTTATTGTTATTATTGTATATTACTGACCAGCATTCTGTAACATTTCAAGTGGATCTGGACAGGTGGAGTTCATCAGACGAAAAAATTTAGTGCCTATTTAGTTTTATGTGAAGTGGATGATGGAATTGCACCATTTGTCAGTTGGGTTATTAATATGTTTTTATTATTTTTTTCTATGTGTGTTGTTTTGCGGCCTTTTCTCTCTGCATCATTGTAACAAAAAATACAATGCATGTTTTACTCATGGCCAACCAATTATCAAGATAATAATAATAATAACATCAACAGACACGAGTGAAATTGATGCTGAAGTCTAATCATATCAGTTTGAATGGATACTCAACCCTTATGTATATCAGTGCTTTTTAATGCATGTATGTTTCCTCTAAAATGTATCATGATTAACAGGAGTCAAGAATGTATGTATGTACACCAATTGAAAGTAAAGCTGAAATAAACTGTTACTATTATTTCCTCTAAATTGTATTATGACTTATGGGTGTCAAGAATGTGTTCATGTATGTATTAATATGATATCTGATGACAGTGATAAAGAACAGGCTGAAATAAACTGTGGTCTTTACTTGTTTTTTAAAAAACAGTAGGGGGTATAATCTGGATTGGGGGGGGGGGGTACAGTCTGGCCTAGCCCAAAGTAACCCCGGAGTATAAACTGGCCTAGCCCAGAATATACCCCGGGGTATATTCTGGGCGAGGCCAGTTTAACCCCGGTGTAGCAGGCCAGATTATACCCCCGCCAGACTATACCCGGGGTTAAACTGGCCTAGCCCAGAATATACCCCGGGGTATATTCTGGGCTAGGCCAGTTTATACCCCCGGGTTTACTTTGGGCTAGGCCAGACTATACCCCCCCAGTCCAGATTATACCCCCTACTTTTTTTTAAAAACAAGACAAGACCGTAGTTTATTTCAACTTTAGTTTGAATTGTTCATTATCACTGTCATCAGATATCATATTGAAGCATACATTTTTGACTCTTGTAAATTATGATACATTTAAAAGGACATAAACATGCTTAAAAAGCATTGATTTACAAAAGGATTGAAAATCCATTGAAACTGATATGATTAAACTTTAACACTAATTTTACTTGTGTCCGTTGGTATTATTATTGTTCTGGTTTTTTATAATTAGTTGACCATGAGTTAAACATGTATTGTATTTTTTTTGTTTGGCACCACTAACATATACTTAGTGGCAAGGTATGAACTAATTATATGACGCATAAGTGTAAAGTTATCTGAATCTTATTATAATTTTTGAAAATAAAAAATGTGCTTGATATGTCGGAAAAATTAGATATATATACAAAGTTACACTGATGCAGAGAGAAAGGCCAGAAAAGAATACATAGAGAAAAAAACAACAACAACATTTTAACAGCTGAACTGGCAGATGGTGCAATTCCATCATCCAGCAAACATTAAATATTTCACACAAAACTAAATACATACTAAAATTGTTTCACATAATGAATTTAACCCGTCCATATCCACTTGAAACGTTACAGAAAGCTAACCAGTAATATACAATAATAACAATAAGAAAACCAAATCATCTTATTTACTCTTGAAAATAAAGAGAATATAATCAATATCAGAATCACCATCATCTTGGAATAATACAAAGATAAGAGGGAATATAAAAATGACCTACACATCATTCTAGAATCTATAAGCAGCAATAATATATGTAATATATGTGCAAGTACATGTAAAAAATAATGTGTTAAATCTTTTCAACTATTCAAGTAGAACTGGACTGAAAGCTTTAGCGAAGTAGCTTTGATAGTCATGTAAAATGACAGATTAAATCCACTGAGACAACAGTGCATTGCAGAAAGTAATTATAGTATGTTATGGCAAAAATTCGATGGATCATGTTGCATGAACATGTCTTGTTAGTAAATTCTTTGATGGCGTATTTGTAGAAATGTATACATTTTATGTAGCTCATGGTTTAAGGCACTGGATTAGTGTCACTCACGTTCGTTGGCAGGTTGTAGTTGTTTTTGTAGTTGATTGCCATTGAGTAAAATTTGCACGGTACTGTTAGTTTGGCACTGACATACACATCCCAATGGATGAAATAATTAACGGACTCATAAAAATGAAGTCATTTTAAATATTTTTTTGTGTACAAATACACAGTTGTTAAATCCCTTGGCAAGGGACGTGTTAAACTTAGGAAGGTAAAGACGGACAAGGTCTTTTCTTTTTTTTTTTTAATTTCATTTCACTCGCGAGTGACATTCCCTTACTCACTATAAGTTATAACACATAAGTTCAGTCTTTCAAATACCTTGCAAACTAATCCAGTGTCTTAAACCGTAATGTACATGAAATGTATATCTTTCTACAAATAACCTATCAAAGAATGATACTCACTGACAAGAAATACTGTTAATGTAACATGATCCATCGAATTTTGCCTCAACATGCTATAGATCTAATTACCTTTTATAATGCACTACTTTTGTCTCAGTGGACTTACTCTGTCGGCCTACACAACTGTCAAGGCTATTTAGTATTTCACTAAAGCTTTCTGTCCAGTTGAGTATTTGAAAAGATTTAACACGTTTTTTATATATAGTTGATACACATACATTGCTGCTTATAAATTCTAGAATGATTTGTAGGCATACGCTGCCATTTTTACACTCCCTCTCATATCTTTGCAATTTCCAAGATGATGATGACGATTCTGATATTGATATTTCTCTATATTTTCAAGAGTAAATAACATGATTTCGTGTTCTTATTGTTATCATTATTACTGGTTAGCATTCTGTAACGTTTCAAGTGGATCTGGACAGGTGGAGTTCATCAGTCGCAAACATTAAGTGCCTATTTAGTTTTATATCTGCTGGATGATGGAATTGCACTATCTGTCAGTTGGATTATCATTATTATTTTTTTCTGTGTGTTCTTTTCTGGCCTTTTCTCCCTACATCATTGTAACAAAAAATACAATGCATGTTTTACTCATGGCCAACTAACTATCAAAATAATAATAATAATAATAATATCATCAACACTCACGAGTGAAATTAATGCTGAAGTCTAATCATGTCAGTTTGAATGGATACTCAACTCTTTTGTATATCAATGCATTTTAAGGCATGTTTGTTCCTTCTAAAATGTATCATGATTTACAGGAGTCGAGAATGTAGGCCTATGTATGTACACCAAAGTAAACTAAGGCTGAAATAAACTGTTATTATTATTTTCTCTAAATTGCATTATGACTTGTTGGTGTCAAGAATGTGTTCATGTATGTCTTAATATGATATCTGATGACAGTGATGAAGAACAGGCTGAAATAAACTGTGGTCTTGACTTGTTTTTAAAGAAAAAGCAGGGGGTATAATCTGGACTGGGGGGGTATAGTCTGGCCTAGCCCAAAGTAACCCCGGGGTATAAACTGGCCTAGCCCAGAATATACCCCGGGGGATATTCTGGGCTAGGCCAGTTTAACCCCGGGTATATTCTGGGCGGGGGGTATATTTTGGCCTGTTACACCGGGTATAGTCTGGGTGGGGGTATATTTTGGCCTGTCACACCGGGTAAGACATATCTTGCAAATTTTCCTTGTGACAAGCCCGTATATATCTAGACCTAGACCCTGTGACGAAGTATTTGGTCCACCGTAGTGGACATTCCCCCGGAACAAACACTTCGGTAGTAAAATGTAACCCGGTGTAGCAGGCCAGATTATACCCCCGCCAGACTATACCCGGGGTTAAACTGGCCTAACAGGCTGCGTTACAATTTGCTCTGAGATAGAAACAGGGAGAGAGAAAGAAGCAGTGGGCTAGGCCAGTTTATACCCCGGGGTATACTTTGGGCTAGGCCAGACTATACCCCCCCAGTCCAGATTATACCCCCTACTTTTTTGTTTAAAACAAGTCAAGACCACAGTTTATTTCAACTTTAGTTTAAATTGTTCATTATCACCCTCATCAGGTACCATACTGGAGCATACAATCTTGACTGTTGTAAATTATTATGCATTAAAGAGAAAATAAACATGCGGTAAAAAGCATATACAAAAGGTTTGAAAATCCATTCAAATTGATATGATTAAACTTCAACACTAATTTTACTTGTGTCCGTTGGTATTATTATTGTTTCTTTTTTTTTTTTATAATTGGCTGTCCATGAGATAAACATATGTATTTTTTTTTGTTTGGCACCACCGACATATACTTAGTGGCAAGATATGAAATAATATAAGATTCATAAGTGTAAAGTTATCTGAATTTCATTTTAATTCTTGAAAATCAGAAATGTGCTTGATATGTCAGAACAATTAGATCTACATATAAAGTAACAATAATGCAGAGAGAAAAGGCCGGGAAAGAAAACACAGAGAAAACAACAACAACAACATTTTAATAACCCAACTACTGACAGATGGTGCAATTCCATCATCAAGCAGACGTTAAATACTTCACACAAAACTAAATACATACTAAAAATTTTTCACATCATGAACTTAGCCTGTCCTGATCCACCTGAGACGTTACAGAATACTAACCAGTAATATACAGTAATAAAAATAAGAACTCAAAATCATCTTATTTACTCTTGAAAATAAAGAGAATATAATCAATATCAGAATCATCATCATCATCTTGGAATATTATTAAGATAAGAGGGAATGTAAAAATGACCTACACATCATTCTAGAAACTGGGGGACAATGTGGTCTAGAGGCAAGGTGCTCGCCTCTCATGCCAAGGGTCCCGGGTTCAAAACCCGGGCAGTGTAGGCATGTTGGACATTGGGATTTTTCTTATATTTTCAAGTCCCTGATCCTATTGGAGGGTAGGATCGAATACCTAGTCTTCTCGGATAAGGACGAAAGATTCGGAGGGCCCTTGTGCACGTTGCGCACGTTAAAGATATCTTGGCAGTTGGAAATCGTAAAGAGCAGGCCGAACAGGCCGCTGCCAGGGCAAAATTGAAATTAATAGATTAAAATTTATCCATATCATCCCCCCACCAGCAACAACAAAATTTATTATTCATTATTAAACAAATATTATTATTAATAAATATTCAAATATTATTTGAGTTGTGAACTGTTGTGAGTTGTGAACTGTGCCTAACAGGCTGCGTTACAATTTGCTCTGAGATAGAAACAGGGAGAGAGAAAGAAGCAGTGTAGTGTGTTGAGCGCTTCGCATGCGCTCCATTCTGCTCTGTGGTTGACATGTTGTTTCTGTAAAGGGCATAGAGCATTTTAAATGGATATGCGCTATATAAATGCCAACCATTATTATTATTATTATTATTAAATATTATTATTATCTATAAGCAGCAATGTGTGTGTACCAAGTACATGTATACATGTATGTAAGAAATGTGTTAAATCTTTTCACCTATTCAAGTAGAACTGAATAGAATGCTTTAGTAAAGTAGCTTTGATCGTCGTGAAAACTGACAGATTAAATCCACTGAGACAACAGTGCATTCTAGAAAGTAATTACAGTATGTCACGGCAAAAATTCGATGGATCATATTGCGTTAATATTTCTTGTTAGTAAATTCTTTGCTAGCTTATTTGTAGAAAGGTATACATTTCATGTAGCTGATAGTTTAAGGCACTGGGTTAGTTTGCAGAGCATTTGAAGGATTGCAATTATGTGTTATAGTGAATAAAGGCATGTCACTTGCGGGTGAAATAAAATTTTAAAAACTTAATGTTGTATCCTTGAATATTTTTGCCTGAATATGGGAGTATAATCTAGATTGGTGGAATACAGTTTGGCCTAAACACCACAGTTTATTTCAATCATAGTTTAATTCATTTTTTTATCACTGTCAACGGGCACCATAGTAATATATACATACATACATTCTAGACTTCCATTATGGTAAATCATAATACAATTCAGAGGAAAAAACATGAATTATTATGTATTGATATGCTATCGCTATGGGGTGAATATCCATTCAAACTGATATGATTCAACTTTAACCCTCATTTCATTCACGTTCGTTGTCATGTTGCAGTTGTTTTTATAGTTGGTTGCCCATGAGTAAAATTTGCATGGTATTGTTTGTTTGGCACTGACATACACTTAATCTCAATGGATCAAATAATTAACACACTCATAAAAATGAAGTCATTTTAGAGTATTTTTGTGTGCCAATACACAGTTGTTAAATCCTCTGGCAAGGGACGTGTCAAGCTTAGGAAGGTAAAGACGGACAAGGTCTTTTTTAAAAAAATGTTTTATTTCACTCGCAAGTGACAAACCCTTATTCACTATAACATGTAAGTTCAATCTTTCAAATGCCTTGCAAACTAATCAGTGTCTTAAACCATAAGGTACATGAAATGTATATCTTTCTACAAATAAGCTATCAAAGAATAATATTCACTAACAAGAAATTCTGTTATTGCAACATGATCGATAGAATTTTGCCTTAACATGCTATAGATCTTACTTTTTACAATGCACTACTTTTGTCTCAGTGGACTTACTCTGTCCGCCTACTCAACTGTCAAGGCTATTTCACTAAAGCTTTCTGTTCAGTTCTACAAGAATAGTTGAAAAGATTTAATACATTTCATTTACATGTACATAGGTGATACACACACATATTGCTGCCGTTTCTACACTCCCTCTTATATCTTTGTATTATTCCAAGGTGATGATGATGATTCTTATATTTATATTTCTCATTATTTTCAAGAGTAAATAAGATGATTTCGTGTTCTTATTGTTATTAATGTATATTACTGGCTAGCATTCTGTAACATTTCAAGTGGATCTGGACAGGTGGAATTCGTCAGGCGAAAAAATTTAGTGCCTATTTAGTTTTATGTGAAGTGGATGATGGACTTGCACCATCTGTCAGTGCCAGTTGGGTTACTAATAATGTTTTTATTATTTTTTTCTATGTGTGTTGTTTTCCGGCCTTTTCTCTCTGCATGGTTGTAACAAAAAATACAATGCGTGTTTTACTCATGGCCAACCAATTATCAAAATAATAATAATAATAATAATATCAACAGACACGAGTGAAATTACTGATGAAGTCTAATCATATCAGTTTGAATGGATACTCAACCCTTCTGTATATCAATGCATTTTGATGCATGTTTGTTTCCTCTAAAATGTATCATGATTAACAGGAGTCATGAATGTATGTATGTACACCAATTTAAACTAAGGCTGAGATAAATTGTTATTATTATTTCCTCTAAATTGTATTATGATTTATGGGTGTCAAGAATGTGTTCATGTATGGATTAATATGATATCTGATGACAATGATAAAGAACAGGCTGAAATAAACTGTGGTCTTGACTTGTTTTCAAAAAAAAAGTAGGGGTTATAATCTGGACTGGGGGGGTATAGTCTGGCCTAGCCCAAAGTAACCCCGGGGTATAAACTGGCCTCCTCACCTGTCACCTGTCGGCTTCATCGTCATCGATGTTAGCTGCTACAGTGGATGTCACGACAAAATCTCCTCCAGCCAATCCTGTCCTTAGCTTTCCTAGTTAGTTCACTTATTTCCAGCTGGCTGACTTTCTTGATGTTATCGTGATATGTAATGGGTGGTCTTCCTTGTTTTCTCTTTGTTTCTGTCTTTCCTTGAAGGATTGATATCATAAGGGCCGTGCTTTTGTTTCGGGCCGCGTGGCCGATGTATGCAAGTCTTCTTTTATTTATTTCAGGTGTTATTCTTCTGGTGGTGCCAAGCTGTTCTAAGATGCTTGTATTTGTTCTCCTTTCTGTCCAACTTATTCTGAGTAGCCTTCTGTAAAGCCACATTTCAGCTGCCTCCAATCTTGTTATGTCTGCCTTTTTGAGTGTCCAGGCTTCACAACCATATAGTAGGACTGGCCAGATCAAGCACTTAAGTATGTTCACTTTGAGGTCCGTTGGTGTGCCTCTATCCTTCCAAATGTTGTTTAGTTGAACCATTTTGTGTTTTGCCATTCCTATCCTTGTTTTTATGTCCTTTGAGCAGCTTCCATCTTGCGATTTATGTGATCCTAGGTATTTGAAATCAGTCACTTTTTCTAGTGCTGTTTTGTTTACTAGTATCTCCTGGTGTTCATGGTGCCCTGTTCCAGTATGCATGACTTTGGTTTTCTTAGCATTTAGGTGTAGGCCTGCTGTCTTGCCCGCTTCATCCACTCTGTGCAACACTCTTTTCATGCTGGTGATGTTATCTGACATAAGAGCTGTGTCATCAGCGTAGCGAAGGTTTGTGATGTTTCGGCCTCCGATCTTTATTCCCATATCTTCTATGTCTGCGTTTCTCATGATCTGCTCAGTATAAATATTGAAAAGATGAGGTGAAAGTATGCAACCCTGTCTGACTCCTTTCTCGATGTTGAAATATGGACAGTTCTCATTGTTCCATCTAATCGTTGCCTTTTGTTCGTGGTATAGTGCAGCGATGAGGGTCACAAGGTGTTTCGGGAATCCCATCTTAATCATTATATCGAACAGGTGATGGTGCCTAACGCTGTCGAACTCTTTGCTGTAGTCTATGAACGTGATGAAGGCTTCGTTTCCATTGCTTCTTATCTGTTCAATCATTATTTGTAGTATGAAGAGCATGTCAGCGGTTCCTCTGTTGGTCCTGTAACCAGCTTGACATTCTGATAGTTCCTCTTCTACCTTAGATTTCATTCTGTTGAGTATGATGATGAGCAGGATTTTGCTGGTGTGACTGATGAGGGCGATGGTTCTATAATTTCCACAGTCTTTGACATTGCCGCTTTTGTATAGCATGACGAATTCTTGTAGCTTCCAGTCTGTTGGCCATTCATTTGTCTGCCAAATTTTGCAGATCATTTGGTGGAGTGCTTTTATTCCTGATTCGCTGGTATGTTTCAGGAGTTCACCTGGTATGTTGTCTAATCCAGGGGATTTTCCATTCTTTATTTGTTTTATTGCAGCCTGTACTTCCTCCAAGAGAGGTTCTGGTTCTTTATCTATCTGTTGTGAGTCTGGTTGTTGGAGGTCCCTCGGGTCTGGTCTGATGTTGTCCGCAAACAGCATCTTGCCGTATTCGTGCCATCTTGAGAGCACATCTTTTGTGTTTGTCAGTGTTGTGCCTTCTTTGTTGTTCAGACTCAAGTTCTGTGGTTGGAAATCCCTCTTTTTTACTTTTCTTATTTGTTCAAACATTTCTTTTGACTTTCTTTGTGTATTACATTCTGTTATGTTTGCACACTCTCTTTCTAACCATGCATTCTTGTCTCTTCTGATCTTTGTTTGGATTTCCTTCTTCAGTGCATGATATTCATCTTGTTTACTAAGTTTTCTGGCTTTGCTCTTTCTTTTTGCAAGCTCTATCACCTCTTCACTGATGTATGGTTTGGGAGTTTTCCTCGTTCTTTTCCCGAGTTTCGATTCAGCTGTTTCACTCCAAATTCTTTTCATGTCTTTCCACAGTGTATCTGGGTGTCTTTCTTCAGCTGACCACTCCTTGAGTAATGCTGAGAAACGGTTTTCTGTTTCGATCTGAAAAGCATTGCTGATTTCAGGGTCTTTCAGTTTGTCCGTGTCAAATCTGGTGGTGGGTTTTGGCTTGCTCTTCCTATAGGCTTTCAATCTCAGCTTTGCTGTCACTAAAATGTGGTCAGTGTCACAGTCTGCCCCTGGCCTTGTCTTTGAGTTGAGCACAGTTGTTTTCCAGTTTTTGTCAATCAGGATGTAATCAATCTGGTTTCGGAGATTGCCTCCAGGGTTTATCCATGTGTATCTTCTTCGCATCGGATGTTTAAAGAGAGTGTTCGTGATGCTCATTTCATTTGCATGGCAGAAAGATGCTAACATGTCTCCTCGGTCGTTTCGTTCTCCTAATCCATAGGGTCCTATCCCACATTCCAGATCCTCACCCTCTCCCACTTTGGCATTGAAATCTCCCATGATTATGCATATTTCTCTGCTTGGGATTTTGTCTGTTACTGATTGTAGGTCATTATAGAACAGCTCTATTTCTTCTTCTGTGCTCGCAGATGTGGGGGCGTATACTTGTATGATGTTCAGGGGCACGGGTTGGGTGTCAAGTTTCACAGTGACAATTCTATCACTTATAGCGTCATGGCTGCTAATGTTGTCTCGTAAGCGTCTGTCCAGTATAATTGCAACACCATTCATGCCGCGTTTGTTTCCGCTGTATACGATGGTGTGATCTTCTGTCCTGAATAGGCCCTGTTTGTCCCATCGTACTTCACTCAGTCCAGTGATGTTCATGCTGAGTTCCTTCAGCTCCTCTAACAGGAGTGTAAGTTTTCCCATTTGTTTCATGGTCCTAACATTCCAGGTGCCGATGTTGATGACACTTTTGCTTTTTCTTTTCTTTGAATAGGAGTATCTACACCTCTGTTTCTTGCACTCACCGTCAGATACGCCAGTATCGTCATCACGGGTGCCTTCTGCAGTTGTGGATTCTCCCTCCCCAGTCGTTTTTGAGTCCCGACCCTCCCTGGGCGGGGGGTATTTTCTGGCCTGTTACACCGGAACAAAATACTTCATAGTGAAAGTTTCAATGTGGTTTGGTAAAATTGAAAAAGAAGAACAAATATATAGATCAAATTCATAATTTTATTATAATACCTGCCAATAAAATAACTAATTAATTAATCAACCAGTACCTTGAATGACTACTATTACTACTCAATATTTGTTAAACTGCTAAACCTACCACAGAGTCAACACAGCATCATGTATGATTTGGTTCTATATTTTTCACTTCTGTTTCAATAAAAATTGCATTATTTCTCAAAAGTATTGAAATAAGTTTGCTGTGTTGCATAAAATTTATTATTTTGCAACAGTTTTAAGTTTAGTATAATTTTGGTTCTATTTTTGCATAATTTCCTTTGAGAGTCAGATATCTTATAATTTGGGGGGCAGCGTAGCGCAGTGGTTAGCGCGTCGGATTTGTAATCCGGTGGTTGCGAGTTCGAACCTGTCCGCTGTAGTTGCTATGGGAAAACAATTTACCTTTAACTTCCTCAATCCACCCTAAAACCGGTACCTGACATAATTATAGGTAGTGGAAAGATCTTGTCAGTTTGCTAACAGGCAGCTTCTCTGTATGCTCTTTGTGAGGAGATGGTATTAAATGGTTGAATCAGCCTGTCATTGACACCTTGTAAAGCGCTTAGAGCATTAGTGGATAATAAGCGCTATATAAAAGCTCTTATTGAGTTTATTTTATTTATAATCTGTTAGTTTGAATTAAAAATAAATAGCAAACAGCACTATACAGGTATTTTTAGCCTTATTTGTCAAGTTTTGATTACGTCACCAAAGGAGGGGGGGGGGGGTAGCCATTTCATGACATGTGATGATAAGGGGGTGGAGGGGGGTCAAAATTAATCAATTTTTGATGACATAATATGTGAACGGTCCCTAACGTTGGTTTTTTGTTGGGGGGGGGGGGGTGTTGTATTTCGTCCAGAGGAACGTTTACTGTGAAGTAAAAGTTCCGGCGGGATGAAATGCTACATAGATACACAGACAGAAGAAAGACATTGGCTTTGTGGTTTCTCTTTTGAATAGTGCTATGGCAGCATGTCACATTTTCGTATTTGTCATTGCGCTCTTGTCGTGGTGTATGGATGAATAATTTGTCAGTTTTGGTTTATGGTTAGTCTACAGTCGGGGCTAGTAGAGACTCCAGCCAGTCTGCGTCCCAGCTCGACAATAGTTCGATTGGGGGATTTTGTAAGTGGTGTTATCCGACTACATTTTAGTGTCACTGTGTCTTTGAGGAGGGGTGTGCTGACAGTACATTCAAAAGTATACGTCTGCGTCGATAATCTCTGTCGCTGCAATTATTTCGTATCCTGGGTGGCATTTCTGTTGATTTGTCTTGAGGTACTCATCTGCAGACTGTCCTTCTATTTTTGCTTCTTGCTGTGGATCATGAACTGACAAATAAGGGGGACGGATTTCTTTTACTTGCATTAGGCCCGACGCGCACTATGTTAAAATTAACCACCCGTTCAATGCAAGCAATCTTTCGCGTGGCGTGCAGCACGGTAAACTCTTTACAAGGCCCGGCGCGCACTATCCCGTTTTGCCTGCTGCACGGCTTGCAAACGCAGATATTTGCTTGCTTGGCAAAGAGTTTACCGTACTGCACGCCACGCGAAAGATTGCTTTGCATTGAACGGATGGTAAATTTTAACATAGTGCGCGCCGGGCCGTACCAAGCAAGCAAAAATCTGCGTTTGCACGCTGTGCAGCAGGCGAAACGGGATAGTGAGCGCGGCCCCTTACTCCTCGATCCGCTTATTACGAAAGAGATGGCTCGGAAGAGACTGTTTCTATTAGGTGTTATAGGCTTGGTCCTGCCTGGTCCAGAAAAGACAGAGAATGTCTTTTTTGTCACATAGCCATCAGCGGCAGATGGTTAGATGAACAGAATAGAAAACTGCCTGGTTTGAAATCTGGGAAGTAAAATTCGTGGCATATTTCGGAAGATGAGATTCCTGTGATCATCATCTCAGTCCTGGTGTCAGCAGTCTTTCTGTTCTTCAAAAGCAGGTGTGAAGACTCGACGGAGGACTTTCAATTTTGAAGCAGTGTAGATTAATGTCAGTCCATCAAGCCTGTATGTGTTTTCGCCGAGCACATGTCTACTTTTCTTGTCTCAAACCATTATGGAGTTTGCCTGGTCTCTTTCTGTGCCTCTGGCCCATTGTTTCGGTACTGTTGTCTTCTACAGCGTGTATTGGCATTGATGTCTGCCGTCGAAAAGTTTCTTTTACTGCACTTATTGTGGCTTCAACGGATTCTCCATTGCCAGTGTCGTAAAGACTTCAGTTACTTATATCTGATTTTCGCTGTTACCCGTGTAGCAGGCCAGATTATACCCCCGCCAGACTATACCCGGGGTTAAACTGGCCTAGCCTAGAATATACCCCGGGGGTATATTCTGGGCTAGGCCAGTTTATACCCCGGGGTATACTTTGGGCTAGGCCAGACTATACCCCCCCCCCCCAGTCCAGATTATACCCCCTACTTTTAAAAAAAAACAACAAGTCAACACCACAGTTTCTTTCAACTTTAGTTTAAATTATTCATTATCACTGTCATCAGGTAACACATTGAAGCATACATTCTTGACTGTTGTAAATTATGATGCCTTAGAGAGAAAATAAACATGCGGTAAAAAGCATAATATACAAAAGGTTTGAAAATCCATTCAAATTGATATGATTAAACTTTAACACTAATTTTACTTGTGTCCGTTGGTATTATTATTGTTTTTTTTTGTGTTTTGTTTTATAATTGGTTGTCCATGAGATAAACATATTATTATATTGTATTTTTTTTGTTTGGCACCACTGACATATACTTAGTGGCAAGGTATGAACTAATTATAAGACTCATAAGTGTAAAGTTATCTGAATTTTGTTTTAATTTTTGAAAATCAGAAATGTGCTTGATATATCAGAACAATTAGATCTACATATAACAATATGTAACAATAATGCAGAGAGAAAAGGCCGGGAAAGAACACACACAGAAAACAACAACAACAACAACATTTTAATAACCCAACTACTGACAGATGGTGCAATTCCATCATCAAGCAGACGTTAAATACTTCACACAAAACTAAATACATACTAAAATTTTTTCACATCATGAACTTAACCTGTCCTGATCCACTTAAGACGTTACAGAATGCTAACCAGTAATATACAGTAGTAAAAATAAGAACTCGAAATCATCTTATTTACTCTTGAAAATAAAGAGAATATAATCAATATCAGAATCATCATCATCTTGGAATATTATTATTAAAATAAAAGGGAATGTAAAAATGACCTACAAATCATTCTAGAAATTGGGGGACAAGGTGGTCTAGAGGCAAGTGCTCGCCTCTCATGCCGAGGGTCCCGGGTTCAAAACCCGGGCATTGCAGGCATATTGGAAATTGGGATGTTTCTCATATTTTCAAGTCCCTGATCCCATTGGGGGGTAGGATCGAGTACCTAGTCTTCTCGGATAAGGACGAAAAATTCGGAGGGCCCGTGTGCACGTTGCGCACATTAAAGATACCTTGGCAGTTGGAAATCGTAAAGAGCAGGCCGAGCAGGCCGCTGCCCGGGCAAAATTGAAATTAATAGATTAAAATTTATCCATATCATCCCCTCACCAGCAACAACAAAATTAATATTATTCATTATTAAATAAATATTATTATTAATAAATATTCAAATATTATTTGAGTTGTGAGTTGTGAACTGTTGTGAGTTGTAAACTTCGCCTAACAGGCTGCGTTACAATTTGCTCTGAGATAAAAAGAGGCAGAGAGAGTGAGCGAGACAGGGAGAGAGAAAGAAGCAGTGTAGTGTGTTGAGCGCTTCGCCATGTTGTTTCTGTAAAGCGCATACAGCATTTTAAATGGATATGCGCTATATAAATGCCATCCATTATTATTATTATTATTATTATTATTATTATTATCTATAAGCAGCAAAGTGTGTATACCAAGTACAAGTATATGTAAAAAATGTGTTAAATCTTTTCAACTATTCAAGTAGAACTGAACAGAATGCTTAAAGTAAAGTGGCCTTGGTCGTCGTGAAAACTGGCAGATTAAATCCACTGAGACAACAGCGCATTGCAGAAAGTAATTACAGTATGTCACGGCAAAAATTCGATGGATCGTGTTGCGTTAATATTTCTTGTTAGTAAATTCTTTGATAGCTTATTTGTAGAAAGGTAAACATTTCATGTAGCTGATGGTTTAAGGCACTGGGTTAGTTTACAGGGCATTTAAAGGATTGCAAGTATGTGTTATAGTGAATAAAGGCATGTCACTTGCGGGTGAAATAAAATTTTAAACACTTAATGTTGTATCCTTGAATATTTTGCCTGAATATGGGATTATAATCTGGACTGGTGGAATATAGTTTGGCCTAAACACCACAGTTTATTTCAATCATAGTTTAATTCATTTTTTTATCACTGTCAACGGGCACCATAGTAATACATACATACATACATTCTAGACTTCCATAGTAAATCATAATACAGTTCAGAGGAAAATACATGCATTATTATGTATTGATATGCTATCGCTATGGGGTGAATGTCCATTCAAACTGATATGATTCAACTTTAACCCCCGTTTCACTGAGGTTCGTTGTCATGTTGTAGTTGTTTTTACAGTTGGTTGCCCATGAGTAAAATTTGTATTGAATTGTTTGTTTGGCACTGACATACACTTAGTCGCAATGGATGAAATAATTAATACACTCATAAAAATAAAGTCATTTTAGAGTATTATTGTGTGCGAATACACAGTTGTTAAATCCTCTGGTAAGGGACGTGTCAAGCTTAGGAAGGTAAGGACGGACAAGGTCTTTTTTTTTTTTTTTTAAATTTTATTTCACTCGCAAGTGACAAACCCTTATTCACTATAACATGTAAGTTCAATCTTTCAAATGCCTTGCAAACTAATTCAGTGTCTTAAACCATAAGGTACATGAAATGTATATCTTTCTACAAATAACCTATCAAAGAATAATATTCACAAACAAGAAATTCTGTTAATGCAACATGATCCATCGAATTTTGCCTTAACATGCTATAGATCTTACCTTTTACAATGCACTACTTTTGTCTCAGTGGACTTTGTCGGTCTACACAACTGTCAAGGCTATTTCACTAAAGCTTTCTGTTCAGTTCTACATGAATAGTTGAAAAGATTTAACACATTTCATATACATGTACTACATAGTTGATACACACACATATTGCTGCCGTTTCTACACTCCCTCTTATATCTTTGTATTATTCCAAGGTGATGATGATGATTCTTATATTTATATTTCTCTTTATTTTCAAGAGTAAATAAGATGATTTCGTGTTCTTATTGTTATTAATGTATATTACTGGCTAGCATTCTGTAATATTTCAAGTGGATCTGGACAGGTGGAATTCATCAGGCGATATTTAGTTTTATGTGAAGTGGATGATGGACTTGCACCATCTGTCAGTGTCAGTTGGGTTACTAATTATGTTTTTATTATTTTTTTCTATGTGTGTTGTTTTCCGGCCTTTTCTCTCTGCATGATTGTAACTAAAAATACAATGCATTTTTTGCTCATGGCCAACCAATTATCAAAATAATCAAAATAATAATAATTATTGTTGATATCCAACAGATACAAGTGAAATTAATGCTGAAGTCTAATCATATCAGTTTGAATGGGTACTCAACCCTTCTGTATATCAATGCATTTGAATGCATGTTTGTTTCCTGTAGAATGTATCATGATTAACAGGAGGGGGCGGACCTTTTACTATGAAATATTTGTTCCGGGGGACCAACCACTATTATATAGCACTTGTTCCAGGGAACCATCTGCAATGGGGGAACAAACAGGCTACTTCACAACAGCCACAAAGTGTCAACCACGAAGTATTTGTTCCCGGGGAACGTCTACCATGGGGGACCAAAGATTTCGTCACAACGGCACTTGGATTCGATGCGAAGACCAATAGATCATTTTACTAGACTACAATTTCTTACGGAGTAGGCCTACACAGATGTAATAAAGTTGTTTTTTTTTTTTTTTTTGCCAGCAACGTGTAAATAAAGGCGTAGAACGCAATTTCCTCTCATACATTTCGATTATACTCAATGAAAACATGTTGTATTCGGCTCGATAAAAAAAAGTATATAATACATAGTCCAAAATGAATGTGTCAAGGTATCTCATCGTCAAAAACTCAGTCAACACACCAAGTTTCCTAATGTGGTCGCCAAGTTTTGGATGCTTACATGTTCACCACCTAGCTTCGTTATAGCAAAGATACTAGATAGAATACGATGAGACAGCTAGCGCTTTTAGTGTGCGAAGCTTTCGCACCGCCACCTAGATCTAGCTGTGAATGAGTCGAAGTCATGAAAAATGCCGTACGTAACAAAACCAATTTAAAGGGAAAAATAAATATTGGAAGTATGTTCACTGTTCAGCTATCGCTGCAGGCGGTGATTGACGTCACTTATTTAGTATTTGTAACTTCAATCGCTGTGGGAAAAACTCAGGCTATGTTTTCTTTTTTTTTTTTAGTCGCAGTAGCAATGTCACAAATTCGCGTCATAAGTTTATCATTTTATAAAGCATGCTATGCGCTATGGGCCCCACCCCCGATCAGCGCGCAAATTGTGTGCATGACTTTTTTAGAGAAGGGAGTATCTCATCTTATCGTTTCTAGTATCTTTGATAATACTGACAATCACGATGAGGAAAAAGTAGGGAAAATACCTTATCATAACTGGCATCTTCTGCCCATTTGGTGTATCTGAAGGCTATATCTTCCATTGACAACCCTGGTTCATGGGCACGATCATTTACTGCGGACGCTTGAGCCATTGAGTAGATCCGTTTGTTACACTGTGAAACAGAAACTTATAATGGTGAAAATAGAAACAGTACGCCAGGTGTTGACTGCGCTACATGTACACGTAATTCTCAGCCCCGTTGAGGTCCTTTTGTTTCTCGGGGAGGGGGTGGGGCAGTCTAATGCTGTTGCCCCCTAATAATTCTTAGCGCTCTGGATAGTAAAGTGAAGGGGACAATAGCCCGAGTTCCCTTGCAAAAGGACCCCCCCCCCCCCCTCCTCTACACAACAAATAAAATAAGATTAAATTTTTATAACTTAACAAATTGTAAATTTTGCTATGAAACTACCAGTTTCACAATCAATACTAGGAGAATGAGAGGTACATTGAAAATGATTTGAAGCAAACGTCTGAACTAAGTAATAAAGCATGACGTAAGCATCAACTTCAAATTCACAACACATTTAACATTTTTATGCATGTATAACTTTGTCAGTTACCTATTACATGCAGCAAATGGACTTTGGTAATATGTAAGTTTGGTGATTTGCTGTGTATTTTGAGAGAGGCCCTCAGAATCTGAACTGCACTCTTCTCCCCCCCCCCCTCCCCCGTTTAAATCCAGCCCTGTCTCATTTTGTTCTGTGCCTGAAAAAGTCGTGGGAACGAATGCAAGGAGCAAAACTTGTCCTTGCTGATTTTTTTTTTCAACCATATGATAGATTTATTGCAACAGAACTAAAACAACATGTGTTCTGTACTTAGACGCCACAACCAAGGGGCCTCGCTCACTCATTCATTCTCGTTAATTCATTAGTTATTGTTTCGCAATATAGCCATGAACTACATAATAATTAACAAACTCTTTAAATGCCGACAGCCTATTGCCATGACTCATCTTTAGTACATCAGCTGTCAATTTGTCTTATACAATTTTACACTTTTGATAAATTTTGCTTTAACAGTTCCGAATTACCTCTTGGAACAACCGAAATCATTAAATTCAAAAGTTACAAGGGCACTAAAAACCACAGTAAAACTGCTCTGGCATTGAAAGAGTTAATATTACCAGACCTAACATAACAAGAGATTTCCTCATCCAGCGTGTTCTTGCGTCAGAGTAAATCAGTGAGATATTGCCAAGAGTAAGTCAAGCGTGACGCTGTGCATAATGCCCCTTCTGCACAATGTCCCTGAGAACTTGCAAGTTGAATGCCACATTAATGATTCTTTATATCTTTTACACTCTTCTTGAAATAATCGTGTCAGATAATAATTATTTTGTAAAGTGTTCGGTTCTGCGAAGTGCTGCTCCTCGGTTTTTTAAGAAGTCTGGAGGGAGCACATCTTCACGACAACGGTCACACTCGACTGAGAAAATGCAAGACGATAGACAGAGTGTAACAGAAAGACAGGACAGAAGGAGACTCTACCAGAAGCTTCCACCCACCAGATACTGCTCTTTGGTTCAAAGCAATCACGCCGTAATTAAGTGACTTAAACTTTACCCCACGTCAAAGTAACAAAATTTAATATTACAACAACCCTCTTATTTTTCTTTAAAAAAAAAAAAGCAGCAGAAAAAAAGGCCCACGTCATTGGCAGCACGGTTCTAGAGCACCACGTAGTCCGGTTCTCCAAGTTTCATCAGACAGAACATCCAATGAAAACTGCAAAATTTGGGACACGGTGGTCTTGAGGTAACGTGCTCGCCTTTCGTGCCGAAGGTACCGGGTTCGAATCCCGGTCGGTGCATGCAGGCATGTTGAAATTTTGAGATTTTTCTCAGATTTTCATGTCCCTGATCCTATGGTAGGCAAGATCAAGTACCTAGTGTTCTCGGATAAGGACGAAAAACTCGGAGGGCCCGTGTGCACGTCGCGTACGTTAAAGATACCTTGGCAGCTGGAAATAGAGAAAGGCAGGCCGAACAGGCCGCTGCCTGGGCAAAAATTCTAACAAATTAACCCCCCCCCCCCCCCCCCAAGAAAAACAACAACCACCCGCGGACCGGCGCTGGACTGTGGCGACGACGTGGCTGCTCCAGTTGTAATTTGGCTGCAATGACACCAAGGCAAATTTGCCAAATGGGATTAAAGAAGTATACTACAATATATACAAAATACAAAATTTGTTTGTGTTAGCCGGTTCTTTCACACATTTTGTATGAGACATTTTGTTCATTTTGAGGTTTTTCTCGTGAAACTGGTTCTCTCACTCGTAATTTCATTGTGTAAATTAGTGTAAAACATAGTACTGTCATTCAAATCGGTTAAAATCTTTTCGAGATAAATGTGTTTGTGGCGTAATATTTCATGCCTTTTAGCCCTTTTGCCGACCAAAGTTTAATCCTCGTTTTCTCGAAAGAGCAAAAATGCACGTATACATGCAACGATATGGCAAACACCTGAGGATATTACACTTACATTTTGGGACCTCCTAGAAACGTTATCAGCCGTATCAAACGAGAGATTAGTTCTCCAGCAGGTTCTTACGTGATGTTATCAAATTTTAATGTTGCCATGCAGCGAGATATTGTCACGAGTGAGATAATGGCCTGAAAATCTCTTTTAATACAAATGGATGACACATTCTACTTGAGGACACACCCGTCACCCCGCTCCCTCCCAAACCACGATCATCACCTACCTACCCAACCCCCTGCAAGGTAAGCAGTGATATTTTCTGAAGCGATCAAGTTTCTATCTCAGGTATGTGCAGTGGCGGACCCACATTTTTGGGGACCCTAAAACTTGAACTTATCTCGAGCCCCTTCGCAACCAGCGACAATAATTTATGGCAACATCCAAAATTCACTCATTAATAACTTTTATGCTTGTTTACAAAACTTCTTCCAGACTTATACAAAACAACTTTTTAAAAGAATTTTACCAATGTGTTAAAATTATGAATGTATTTAATTCCATGTTAAACTTATAAGCTCTGAATACAAAACATAAAAAAAGTATATCCAAACAGACCGTGGCGGACGCAAAGTGGCTGCTGTTCTTGTGCCGTTGTGCCGCAAAAGCTAAACTCAAACTCAAACTCATTTTAAAAAATAATTCTTCAGGGCTCCTCCAGCATTGGGGACTCTGAAGCTTAAGCTTCATTAGTTTCATAGTAGATCCGCCCCTGGGTATGTGTTTAAATGCAGCGATGAGGACAAAGAACTCAATGTGATATCAAATTAAAAAGGGGCCATCCATAATATTCATAAAATTATATCAAGCATTCTTTTCATGCAATGCGCCATGGGCCCCGCCCTCGATCGGCGCGCAAATTGTGTGCACGGTTTTTTTTTTTAGAGGTGCAAATGAGGGAGTGCCTCATCTTGTCGTTTCTAGTATCTTTGCTTATAGTGAGAATGATTATTGTTATTGTTGTTATTAATATTTTATACAAGTGTTTACCAATAACACATTGTTCATTTCCTTTAAAGTCGCGTCAATATTATTAAGTTGAAGTCAAGCATGTCAAGCAGTCATTAAAATATTAGTTAGAGACCATACCAATACCATACTAAATGTTTTCTTAGGTACTCGTACATGCAAACAGTGTAAACTAGACCACACCAATTTATTATGTAAGACACATGCTTTTCTTGTGAAAGAAAAACAACAACAGCAAACAAACAAACAGCACTGACACCGGATATTTGTTTACTTTGGCCGGGCAAGTTGTGTCTTTCTGTGTAATCTGTAACTGGGTACTCTTTATGGGCGATTTCTAAGAACATCCTCAATATCCAACGAGTCGGCAAGTGCGCGAGTTAAAAAATATGTTATAAATCTCCGAGCGGTCACTCAGCTCACCTGTTACCGATTTTAATATAAAGTAATTTCCTTGCATATCCTTGCAATGTACGTGAGAAAATTTATACGCTTTAATACAGGCAAAAGCGTTAAGAAAGCCATGCCAAGGGCAATGTTATTGTTATCTTGAAGACAAAATACACGTATTAACCAATGGGCAAAGTTATCTTGAAAACGAAATACACGTATTAACCAATGGGCAAAGTTATCTTGAAAACGAAATACACGTATTAACCAATGGGCAAAGTTATCTTGAAAACGAAATACACGTATTAACCAATGGGCAAAGTTATCTTGAAAACGAAATACACGTATTAACCAATGGACAAAGTTATCTTGAAAACGAAATACACGTATTAACCAATGGGCAAAGTTATCTTGAAAACGAAATACACGTATTAACCAATGGGCAAAGTTATCTTGAAAACGAAATACACGGATTCACCAATGGGCCAAGTTATCTTGAAAATGAAATACACGGATTCACCAATGGGCGAAGTTATCTTGAAAATGAAATACACGGATTCACCAATGGGCGAAGACATCCTGAAAACGAAACCTAGTTCATTAATTTCCGCGGGGACTATCATAGAATAATGGAGCTTGGGTCCAACTTTGCGACCGCAAAGGCTTTTTTACTACGCAACGTAGAGAAATGAAACTTAGCACATGTATGTAAAATTTATTAAGCCTGTACGTGTCGAGCTCATTTTTTCCCGAAACTCTTTACTTTTCCCAGAAATACAGTTATAATTATCAGTTATCAATTCATGATTGCGAATACGACGTGATAATGTACTTCCGTCAATTTCGTCATTTCCGCCTCTTACCGGAAATGTAAACTAGAGTTCACGATCCAGCCATGCCAAGAAAACTTTGATAGTGATACCGAGTATAGTGTTATACAGATGAGATGCCATTCATTCATACCAAGAAAACTGCGTAAATATTTAGATCATTTTTTACGAACACATGAGCCCATGAAAAATGCTCGGTGCGCACTACTGTGCACCGTGTACTACTGTAATACTATCCTATCTATCTATTGATCGCCGATTTTATGTGGATGACCCAAAGTGTCTCGACATCAATGTCTTTGTGCTGATTCCTTTCGGTCTGGAGTGGTGAGCTTTGTTTTTTACCTTCGAAGAATAGGGCAGTTACTAGCAGCAATAACTGGCTTGTTTCTGTTGACGTCACAGAATTAGTGCTCATATGAAAGTTTGAATTTTATTTCGTCTTTCTTCGGAAGTTCCCATGGCCTTATGTTTCGTTCTCCTAAAAGTTTCAATTCTTCTTTTCGGAAAAAGGGTCGACAGCTAATCTTTACTAGTGTACACGCGCATGCTCAGGAAAAAGGGGGTGAGGTGGGGGGGGGGGGGGAGCAGGAATGCCATGCAGTCAACTTCACAATATTGTATTGTATGACGTAAGTGAAAGAGACAAATACTTGACAAAGAGGTTCTCCACACGTTGGCTAGTATTAGCTTGTAATTTTTTCTTTACAAAATGTATGGCCATTTCATCTACTTTTTGGCCACCGAACTGACCAGTGATCATTACATACACCAAATCTTAATATCTAAATCATTGGTATTTTCCACTTGTTTAAGGATGTGAAATTTAAAATGTTATGCTTTTATTTCAGGTTATTACTATCTTAGTGGCCACCACTGACTGTCCTAACATCGCTACGTGCGCCTGGGCAAAGCAAATGGGGATTTTCTTACCTGTCTCAGAAACCAACGTAAATTTGCATGCATGGAACCCCCCCCCCCCCACCCACCAACTCTTGGGGCCCTCAAGCAAGTGCCCCAGGGTGTGCCCATGCATTAAGACGGTCCTGGTGGCCAGCCTGACCGCATACCACCAGGGCCGAATTTAGACTTGGGGTGGAGGGGGTGGGGTGGTGGTTACTATTTATCGTATGTAATTTTAACTGACAAGTTATACATACACAGAAAGATTAAATGAATTACATGAAGGAAATACACGTATAGTGCATTATTCAATTATTACCTGTGGTTGCCAAAAATGGTCGATTACGAGACAACTTACGAACAAATTAAGAACTACCCAGAGGGCAATGGAAAGAAGAATGTTTAACATCCGACTACCAGATAAAATTCCCCACGTCGAAATACTCAAACAAACAAGCCCACGGAAATAAAATCCATGCTACAACAAGCGTGCAATTGGGCTGGACATGTAGGAAGTATGAGTGGTAATAGATGAACAAAACGCTGCATTGAATGGCAACCACGGACAGAAAAAAGAACACGGGGACGGCCAGGAAGAAGATGGCAGGAGTATTTTAAAAAGGGGGGGAGGGGGGGTGGGAGTTAGGGGGACAACATAGACGAGGAAGACAACAAACAGAAAGGCATGGAAGTCGTTGTCGGAAGGCTACATCCTGCAGTGGATGGATAATGCCTAAGTGAACGGTGAAAATGAAATACACGTATGCATAATATAACATGCCAGTAAAACTCCAAGTCGATTTTTACGTAAGACAAGTTACGGACAACATAGCCACACTGCTATTTACTTTTTAGTTTCCACAAATAACAATGGCTGACTTAACAGTTTACACAATTAAGTTAAACATTATTATATTTTTGTATTTGGGGGGAGAGGGGCTCTGGCAAGGAGAGAGGGGGGGGGGGCTTCTGGCAAGAGGCCCCGGGGCAGTTCAATTGTCCCTTTTGCCCCCTATAAATCCTGCCCTGCAGGCCATGTCAAAATCAAAATGACCACTGCATGTAAAAATGCCCGTTCATATGAACACAAGTTAAAGTGGGACCCTGAAGCTCAAACCTGTACAGTTTCACAGTGGATCGGCCACTGGGTATGTGTTTAAATGCGGCGATGAGTTTAAATGCGGCGATGAGTTTAAATGCGGCGATGAGAACAAAGTATTCAGTATCAACCTGCTGGAAATACACGGTTTACAAAGCAGGGCAGTATTCAAGGACAAACAGACAGAAAATGGAGCAAAGTTGCTGACAGTGAACAAAGAATCTAATGTGTACTCATCCCACAGAATATTAATGTATGCCACGGGAAACTCCTGAACACTATGAGTTAACGAAGGGTAAACAATCACTACATGTATTCCAGTAAGTCCAAACTTAACAATCATGACAGTCATTGAGACCCGAGACACAGGATGCCGAGACGGTTCAATTCGCTAAATTCCGTCCGTCGATTTTTGCGCGTATCATCCATATCTACAGTGCAGTAATTCGCACCACACCACAGAGCCCTGTGAGTTGTACTTACCGTGTTTATACGCGCGCAAGTTGTGGACATGAAAGAAGGAATGGTCCGTCTCCGTATTCTGTGTCTCGAGTGAGACTGAATAGATGACACTGCTGATGACTTGCAATTTTATAGAATCATTAATTTTTGTCCCGCTAAGTTGAACTAGTGACAAAATATTATTAACCCCCCCCCCCCCCCCCCCAAAAAGTTAAGTACCGTACATGCATTCTGTCAAAGTTTGTAAGAGTTTTTTGTTGCTTAATTTTCTGTCTTGTTCCATTTTTTTCCTGACAAAAGTAAATATACCGAAAGCTTGATCTGTCTTTGCCTTTCCTTTGAGTGTATCGTTTCTGTATTATTTCTTACAGCTACATTATACAAGTTTGCCTTTTTGCCATACTTTGACTTGTCGTCTTGAACTAGGGGAGTATTATTCCGATCGAGATCGGCTGGCCAACGGTTGTTGAAATGGATGCGAGTATAGCGTTCGTTATGTGTAGCACGAAGCATCGCACGAGCTACAAGCGTTCACGTCTTTGCGCATTTCGCGAATTATTCCTCAGTCGCACCTAATTGTATGGCCATATAAGGCAGATTCCGTGGACATGTTTAAGAAGTATCCCAAAAATGTAAAAAATTCAGATTGATCAAATATGGTCATATTCTATATCAAAGGAAAGGAAATTTAATGCAGAATTCAAATCTGCAAGAATTAAGAGCAACAGATTCTTTATTCTCAAGTTGTAGTCTGTTATGTTATCACAGCTGTTTCTTTCCCCCAAAATGCGGACATTTACAGTAGTTCAGATCTCCCAGCAGTAATCTGACACTCTACCTGACAGGCTGATCCACCCACACAGCCATAAATCTGCCCAGCCAGGCTCATTGAGCACAATCAGGGGAGATAACCTTTTAATCCCTTGACAAATGCACAAATTGAGTCATTTGTTGTCCAGTTTTACTGATGACCACGCCGTTTCTCAGCTTTGGATTGGAAACCTTTTGGAATGATAGTTTGGTTTTTCTGTGTGTGACGAGACCTTTTTCAAAAGCAAAACTTGGTAAGTGCTAAAGTTATTACCTACTGAATCAGTGCACGAAATTCCTTTTCTAAGAATAAGGAATACTCTATAATGTAATGATCATTTTGACCATTTTATTGATTTTTTCTGGACAAAAAAATTATACCATATCAATGCAATGACAATTAACTATAGCCAGTCGATGAGTGTCAAGATCAAGTGTGGATACCTAAAGGTAGATCTATAATTTCTCTTTGTATTATGTGGATCGATTCTAGATTGTACAGAGACATGGTGATTGAGACATGGTGATTGTAATCAAATTTTTAATTGGAATTTTTTATACGTTTTGTTTTCAATTTTATAAGAATATGGAATGGCCATAAAACACTGATATTACAGAATATTACAATATATTATACTGATATTTATTATTACAGAGTATTACAATTCTCTCCGTAAAATATTGATATTATAGAGCATTACAATAATTGCTCTGTCCAAATATTTTTTTGTTTATTTTAGAGATGAATATCACCGGTGGTAGTAATTAATTACATTCTGCTGCTGTTGTTTCAGTTGACAGAAGCATCTGATCAAGTTCACTATCTGATGTGGCAGACAACCATTCAAGGACAAAGCATGAGGAGTACACACAACAGCTGTGCAGAATTTGTGGTACGACGAGCTAGAAATTTCGAGAGAAGGGCGCGAAGAAACCCCCACACTTGTGTGAATAATCAGAAAAATGACATTTTAAAATTATTTCATATAGACATTTCTAAAGACGGTGACACTTTTTCAAGATATTATGTAACAGCTGCTATGGCAGATTAAGAAATTTTAATGCAACACCTGAGAGCTGTTAGATCAGTCAAAACAGAAAGATAGGCTGGTAAAAAAGACTAGAGGGAACCTCTAGTGTTTCAGGAGATTAAAAAACCCAGAAAAACTTAGAAAACCAGTTCACCCGTATTATTCACTGTACTAAGTGTGCACGTGCCTTTTCCGACGCATGTAACTTGACCTGCGTTAAGTATCCACACAGGGTATTTTAACCATTATTATGACTAGATCTAGATCTAGATCTAGTAAATGCACCAGTTCTTCGAACGGTGAGTGGCAAACAAAACAAAAGAGATTGAGAGTCTGCAAAGACAGGTTTGACAAATGCTGAATTGTGTAAACTATTCGCTTACCTGACAATCATGATCGCAAAACTTCAGGGGGAAGGTCCGTCCCCCCCCCCCCCCCCGTGCGCGCCACTTACCAAAAACTTAACAAACATATGATGAAGACCTCCCTTAACCCGCGCGTTCGTTCTTTCTTTCTTCTTTCTTTGTCCCATACAAATACTAAACCCAACCTTTTGATAAGCCCGCTCTAAAGTCCCGTCCCCTCTTTAGTGTGTTTTCTTGACTGGCGCGGACGGGTGGAGGACTTCCCTTTCATGGTATACACAACATTGTCTTTGTAACATTGTCAGCATTGTCAGCATCAAGCTGAGCACATGTCTTGTTTACTTTCAGGCCACGCTCAAAGGAAATGGCATATTCAATACTGTGTATCGGTTTTGCTAGCGCCCAGTAAAGAGGTTGCGGAATCGCCATCCATAACAATCAAATAAACATACATCACGGCATCCATGCAGCTCGACAGGATAAAAAACAGTAGGCCTAGCCCTAAATATACCAAAATTGTGAGTGTCTCGCTTTAAAGGCCATGTAATGCTTGACGTCATCCAGAAGTTTGCGCAAAATGACAGCCTTCGGTACTGAGTATCGATTGCTAGACCCATACGCAACACTCTAAAAACTACACCAGGAATTTAGTCCGGGTTTAAACGCTAAGGCCTTTCACAGTTTTCAAAAAAATATAAGACGTGGTCAAACGCAAAAACTAAGCCAGCCATGCAACTCGGCAGTATCAAAAACGGTAGTATGCAAACTTTCAAGTGTCTAGCTTGAATGGCCATGAAATGCATAAGCGTCACAGACAATTTACCCCCTGCTCTCATTATTATAAGATAAGATAAGATGAAGAGGGAAGTAAGAAATCGTGTGGATGAGAATGATCTGGTTAAAAAATCAATGATGTGTTTAAAATTGAGATTGAAAATATCAAATATCATTTGCGAATGTGACTAATCTTTGTACGCTGTATACTTTGTGCCTTTTTCCCCCCCTTGAAACCTACTTTTATTTTTATTTTTTTTCGGGCTCAAAAGTGATTTGGTCTGTAACCATTGTGTGCATGACTGTGAATTTTATGTTGAATACAAAGACATGTAGATGGATGAATAAAATGCATGATAATAAATAAATAGATAAATGAATATAAACATAAATAAATACATAGATCAAGTAAATTAATTAATTAAATAATAAACTAATAGGTAAAATAAGTAAATGAATATATCATTAAATGGTTAAACAGATAAATAAAACACAAATACATAAGCCCTTCTATCTCTTGACCAGGTTTCTGTCACTATTATCCTGAGTATCGGACTTACATGAAGTATGAATTCTTTTGTATCTCAGACTGTCAACTGAACTCTATGTTTGCCGGTCGTTCTTGAACCCGAACTTGGGTCAATTCTTCAGCAGCTTGCAGTTTTATAGTTCATTGTGGGCAGATGGTCCATTTCCTTAATTAATCATGTTGTCAGTATAACAAATAAAGACATTTATAATGTATAGTACTTTTAATAGTAGAAAAATCGAGATATAAATTAATAAAAGGTATAAATTTTCTGTACTGTAATACATACTACATGTATAAAGGAATATCATTTATACGACTTGGAATATTCCACTTTTGTGCCACTCAAAAACCAAAAAAAAAAAATAAATAAATAAATAAAAATTGAAACACGTTCGGTATTTTATACACAGTAAAAATATCAACCCAGAGTGAAGACAGTAAGATATGAAATTACTTTAATTCATGCACCTTAGGATACCAATTTTTCGCATCCGAATTTTCGTCTTTCCTCATTGTCCCCCCCCCCCCTCCCCCTCCCCCTTTTAAAAAAAATACAGATTTTTTTTTTCACTCACATTGTTCTAAATTCATTCTCTCTCGCTCTCTCTCTCACTCACGCCTTAAAGCGAACCATTGTTTGGTTATTTTATCGCCTGCTTATGCTTTGAGCAGCTGGCAGCTGTGGTCTTAAATGTGTGCAGGATATATGCACATGTTCTTTTAAATCTTGGCTTTTTACATATTTAAATTTACTTAATACTTATAAATACATTTTTGAGAAATTAAAAAAAAGATAATTTATCCTGTCTAACATTGTTTGGTCTATGTCTTGTTCCTGCATTGTTATGCCTAGCAAGATGTCTGTTATTTTCAGTTGTATCTTTCTTCCTATCCATGCATTAATTATACATACAACTTTATCCCAGATAGGTATGACCGCGTGACAGGACACAAAAAAGTGTTCGATATAGTCTATTCTTTTACCTCACAGTGTGAGCACAGCTGACTCTAAGATTCAATTTATGGAGAAGTATGGTCGTTGGATATATAGTCTTTTCCATTGTAGAACTTCTAATCGGGTCTCTGAGCAAATATTTTTAGCCATTGTCCCGTGTTGTTCTTTGGCTTCTAAATTGTATAAAATTCCTTTTTCAAAAATGTCAGAATATGTGGTGGCGTGTGTTCTTTTTCAACAATAAGTTTTCGTATATGCTGTGATCTTATTGTTGTGCTGCATATACAAAAACTTTTAAAGACTGCAGTATCATGTAGAAGTGTTTTTTCCAGTAATTTATCTGCAAATTGCAGAAATGCCTGCTTTATAGCATTGTATTCAAAAATTAATGACGCGCTCTTCCCAAGTTTTTCTTGTATTTGTTCCCATGTGGGGAAAGTTCCATTGACTAGCAGGTCATCTACATGACTGATACCTGCTGATGGCCAGCTACTGAAACACAAAACTTTAGATTTGTACATCAAGTCTCCATTGTTCCATAAATATGTGCTTACTTGGTCTCTGACTATATTTTTAGTATTTTTTTATTACTCTTGGATGGTACTTCGTCACACCGGAGTAAATATGCTGCGCTACGACCTTTCATAAACCCAAATTGGGATTCTGAAATCAGTAACGGGAGCACTTGCTTCAGTCTCTCTGCTAATACTTGAACTAGAATTTTATAATCTACGTTTGCGACTGATATTGGTCTTCGGTTTTCTAAACCACTCGTGTAAGGGCCCGTTCAAGGAACGGGTTGCAAACAACACGCACAATCAGCAACCAGATTATGTAGATCTAGGAAGAAAACAACTCACAACTGGCACAGAAAAACCCGCATGGCCCGTACCGTGCATAAAGCAGACGGCACAGAAACTCATGCCTTCAATTTGTTCAAACTTTGAAACGCAACCGGAAGTTTAAAGTCGAAACAAAACAAAGGCAGGAGGGAGGCAACCATAATGTTGAGGAGAAAGCATTATTCGATGACGTACTCTCTGCCTCCCATAAGCCCAACCCTGGGTCCTCGTCCCGGGAGGTGGAAACAGGACAAAGTAGGGGATTGCTGGGTTCGGGCGAAGTACGGTGTGACCTTGTGTCACTTAGGCGCTACGCTAGCCGTGAAGGCCATACCGGGTCACCCCGAAACGTCGCTGGCTAACAGGGCTCTGGTGAAATCCTGGCAGCAGGGGATGGATGAGGACGGAAGGCGACCGAAGGATCTTTGGGCACGGCTTTTGTCTCTCGTGGTTGCGGGCAGAGGATTCCGTTTTTGGAACAATGGCCGGGACCAATGCACAGTATGTGCACTGCGCTTTCAGAAAGCAATGGCAGACCACTGGAAGAATTTCTTACCAAAAACTACAATGAAATGTCACACAAAAGGAAAGAAAGTTATAGTTCTGTGTCCTCTGAGTCCCCCAGGGAGGGTCGGGACTCAAAAACGACTGGGGAGGGACAATCCACAACTGCAGAAGGCACCCGTGATGACGATACTGGCGTATCTGACGGTGAGTGCAAGAAACAGAGGTGTAGATACTCCTATTCAAAGAAAAGAAAAAGCAAAAGTGTCATCAACATCGGCACCTGGAATGTTAGGACCATGAAACAAATGGGAAAACTTACACTCCTGTTAGAGGAGCTGAAGGAACTCAGCATGAACATCACTGGACTGAGTGAAGTACGATGGGACAAACAGGGCCTATTCAGGACAGAAGATCACACCATCGTATACAGCGGAAACAAACGCGGCATGAATGGTGTTGCAATTATACTGGACAGACGCTTACGAGACAACATTAGCAGCCATGACGCTATAAGTGATAGAATTGTCACTGTGAAACTTGACACCCAACCCGTGCCCCTGAACATCATACAAGTATACGCCCCCACATCTGCGAGCACAGAAGAAGAAATAGAGCTGTTCTATAATGACCTACAATCAGTAACAGACAAAATCCCAAGCAGAGAAATATGCATAATCATGGGAGATTTCAATGCCAAAGTGGGAGAGGGTGAGGATCTGGAATGTGGGATAGGACCCTATGGATTCGGAGAACGAAACGACCGAGGAGACATGTTAGCATCTTTCTGCCATGCAAATGAAATGAGCATCACGAACACTCTCTTTAAACACCCGATGCGAAGAAGATACACATGGATAAACCCTGGAGGCAATCTCCGAAACCAGATTGATTACATCCTGATTGACAAAAACTGGAAAACAACTGTGCTCAACTCAAAGACAAGGCCAGGGGCAGACTGTGACACTGACCACATTTTAGTGACAGCAAAGCTGAGATTGAAAGCCTATAGGAAGAGCAAGCCAAATCCCACCACCAGATTTGACACGGACAAACTGAAAGACCCTGAAATCAGCAATGCTTTTCAGATTGAAACAGAAAACCGTTTCTCAGCATTACTCAAGGAGTGGTCAGCTGAAGAAAGACACCCAGATACACTGTGGAAAGACATGAAAAGAATTTGGAGTGAAACGGCTGAATCGAAACTCGGGAAAAGAACGAGGAAAACTCCCAAACCATACATCAGTGAAGAAGTGATAGAGCTTGCAAAAAGAAAGAGCAAAGCCAGAAAACTTAGTAAACAAGATGAATATCATGCACTGAAGAAGGAAATCCAAACAAAGATCAGAAGAGACAAGAATGCATGGTTAGAAAGAGAGTGTGCAAACATAACAGAATGTAATACACAAAGAAAGTCAAAAGAAATGTTTGAACAAATAAGAAAAGTAAAAAAAAGGGATTTCCAACCACAGAACTTGAGTCTGAACAACAAAGAAGGCACAACACTGACAAACACAAAAGATGTGCTCTCAAGATGGCACGAATACGGCAAGATGCTGTTTGCGGACAACATCAGACCAGACCCGAGGGACCTCCAACAACCAGACTCACAACAGATAGATAAAGAACCAGAACCTCTCTTGGAGGAAGTACAGGCTGCAATAAAACAAATAAAGAATGGAAAATCCCCTGGATTAGACAACATACCAGGTGAACTCCTGAAACATACCAGCGAATCAGGAATAAAAGCACTCCACCAAATGATCTGCAAAATTTGGCAGACAAATGAATGGCCAACAGACTGGAAGCTACAAGAATTCGTCATGCTATACAAAAGCGGCAATGTCAAAGACTGTGGAAATTATAGAACCATCGCCCTCATCAGTCACACCAGCAAAATCCTGCTCATCATCATACTCAACAGAATGAAATCTAAGGTAGGAGAGGAACTTTCAGAATGTCAAGCTGGTTACAGGACCAACAGAGGAACCGCTGACATGCTCTTCATACTACAAATAATGATTGAACAGATAAGAAGCAATGGAAACGAAACCTTCATCACGTTCATAGACTACAGCAAAGAGTTCGACAGCGTTAGGCACCATCACCTGTTCGATATAATGATTAAGATGGGATTCCCGAAACACCTTGTGACCCTCATCGCTGCACTATACCACGAACAAAAGGCAACGATTAGATGGAACAATGAGAACTGTCCATATTTCAACATCGAGAAAGGAGTCAGACAGGGTTGCATACTTTCACCTCATCTTTTCAATATTTATACTGAGCAGATCATGAGAAACGCAGACATAGAAGATATGGGAATAAAGATCGGAGGCCGAAACATCACAAACTTTCGCTACGCTGATGACACAGCTCTTATGTCAGATAACATCACCAGCATGAAAAGAGTGTTGCACAGAGTGGATGAAGCGGGCAAGACAGCAGGCCTACACCTAAATGCTAAGAAAACGAAAGTCATGCATACTGGAACAGGGCACCATGAACACCAGGAGATACTAGTAAACAAAACAGCACTAGAAAAAGTGACTGATTTCAAATACCTAGGATCATATAAATCGCAAGATGGAAGCTGCTCAAAGGACATAAAAACAAGGATAGGAATGGCAAAACACAAAATGGTTCAACTAAACAACATTTGGAAGGATAGAGGCACACCAACGGACCTCAAAGTGAACATACTTAAGTGCTTGATCTGGCCAGTCCTACTATATGGTTGTGAAGCCTGGACACTCAAAAAGGCAGACATAACAAGATTGGAGGCAGCTGAAATGTGGCTTTACAGAAGGCTACTCAGAATAAGTTGGACAGAAAGGAGAACAAATACAAGCATCTTAGAACAGCTTGGCACCACCAGAAGAATAACACCTGAAATAAATAAAAGAAGACTTGCATACATCGGCCACGCGGCCCGAAACAAAAGCACGGCCCTTATGATATCAATCCTTCAAGGAAAGACAGAAACAAAGAGAAAACAAGGAAGACCACCCATTACATATCACGATAACATCAAGAAAGTCAGCCAGCTGGAAATAAGTGAACTAACTAGGAAAGCTAAGGACAGGATTGGCTGGAGGAAATTTTGTCGTGACATCCACTGTGGCAGCTAACATCGATGACGATGAAGCCGACAGGTGACAGGTGCCTCTCTCTCTCTCTCTCTCTTACAATAAAAGTAGTAATCTGCAGTCCTGCTTCAGAACTCATGCGCGCCAGGACACTGCGCACCAAGCTTGATATGGTTATTTTTTATGACATGCACGGTACTAATTTCGAAACAAAACAAAGGCAGGAGGGAGGCCACCTTTGTTGAGGAGAAAGTATTATTCGATGTTTTTAGGCCTATTTTCATTTATTACAAAATTACGATACTTCGCTTTCATGTCAAAGGAATAGACATAGTAGCAAAAAGAACTATCTTTCACATGTAATTTTTTCAGGTCTGGGCATTTCTTCCTCGCAGCAGCGAATTTTTTTTCCTTGCTGTTTTTTTAGATAAGAGATATATAGATAGATTCTATGGTACAGCTTTACCCTTATGCTATAATGTCATAACGCTTAATTTTTTGTGAAAGGGCCACAGTTCCTTGTTTTAGACTACATCCGTAGCAGGATAATAAGTCAAATTTTTTTTCATTTCAGAAGATTTTGTAAAATTTTGCTGTTAAACAATCAATCCCCGGAGCCGAATTATTTTTAAGTTTCTTCAGGCATGTGCCAATTTCGTCTCTATGGTGATTTCTTGTTCACAAATATTAGTTTCTTTCTCGCTTAATCTTGGTATTGACATTATCGGTATGAAATGCATTTACTTGTTGTGCACAGTATGCATCTCTTTTCTTATAGAGTTCAGAGAAATACTGGTGAATTTCGCTTTGAATCCCCGGTTGGGTGGTGACAATTCCACTATCCGTTTGCACGTTTAAATGTTGCCTCTTTCGAGCTTTCTCTAGGCCTAGGAAATACATGTATGCCGTTCCCCTCTCACCTTGCTCAATCCATTTGACATTCGCTCTGATTGCCGTGCCTTTCTGTTCTGCCAAACTAATTATTTCTAACTCTGCTTTCGCCTTCCCAATCTCTTGAAGTATTCCTGTTGGATTACCTACTAAGGCTAACTTTTTCCCCAAACCATTAGGTATTTGTTCCAAACGTCTTTTGCGATCGTTTTTTTTTTCTGTGGCTTTTCTTTTACTGTTTGGTATAGCTTTTTCTTTTCTTTTAACTTTCATTGTTTCCCACCTGTCATGCAGATTTAACGCCTGAAGCTTCTCTGAGATCTCTACAATGTAAGTTTTCATTTGCTGTCGTGTGAAATTTACATCCCGTAACATGTTATTATTGAACTTATAATAGGATGGACCCTTTTGAATTTTGACATTTCCCAATAAAAGACTACCATTCTGTGGTTTGTCATTGCCACTGACAATATCTTGGAGTTTGTTACTTTCGAAATTAATTCGTTATCAACAAAAATATAGTCTAGCCTGCGTGCTGCAAATAGCATGTTCCGTTTCCATGTACATTCTTCAGTCATAGGATTAAATGAGATCATTAGATTTAGATGAAACAAACTGGTTAAAAGCTGTCACTGGTTGCTTCTATGTGGTTCCCCTGCGATAATATCTTCAGAGTTATTAATCACTATATTAAAATCGCCAGCCGATACAATACCGGTATACATTTTCGGCTTTATAAATTGATCTATCACATCATCTAGAGGTGTTAGAAATTTTATCTTGGACAAGTCGCTATCAACAGGTGCATACACATTTATAATAAGATACGATTTATTCTCTTTCTTGACTAGAACAACCAAAATACGTTCATCCCCAAATAATTTTTCTCCCTCCTCTATGTTTTTTCCTAGCAATGTAATGAAACCTTTACTGTGTTTAGTGCCCGGTGAAATAAAAAAAAAAGGACATGCCTATGGTTTTCTCCATTCGCCCTCTTCATCCTGTGTTACATACGTTTCTTGAAGACATATGATATCAACATGGGTGCCAGCAACGGAGCCATCTGAAACCTGAAAATCACTTTGACCAAATCAGCCAAACCTGAAGTCGCAGGCACTGAGCAACGTAGTGATAAGATAACAGACCTACCAATTAAATGACACCTAAATCGCGTACACCAATGCCGTATAAAAACCATTTTCAAAAACACATGTATCAGAGAACAAAACACTTTACATGTCACAATAACGTACCACAGTTACTAAGTATTGGTGCACACCTATAACTTATAACTTTCCGTGTTCATTTAATATGTGTGACTGCAGCCGTTTTTTGTTCTGTAAGATGAAGACTATTTCCTAGTTATATATATCTGAATGTGGGAAAAATTCTCCAAAAAGTTTGTAAACCATATCACAAACACCATGGCTTTTGTGCATGTTTATTAATTTGTGTCCCTTGAGCCAATAAAATAGATGATGTTGTCTCCCTTTCAATTCAACACAGCTAAGCTGGGTTTTCTTTTGCACGGAAATAGAAATGGCAACGGAAACGTCAAAAACCCATCAAGTAGTGAAACAGAACTACGTGTACATGTACATGGTGGGGGTTTAACGTTTTCGTTTCGGTACACATGAAAACAAGGCTTCAGCAATATGCCGTTTGCTTGACTCGCACTGCTTACGACCCCCCGTGGTTATGACAGAAGCGTCAGACCTAATCCTATACTGCTATACGGCAGCCTCATTCACGCTTGATGTATAAGTACCGTTTATTGGACTGAATGAAATGAAATCCGGCTATGCCGATGATATTGATGCCGGAAAACTAAAAAAAGTAGAACAATCTGAGGCGGGCCCCCTTCAGGTCGTTATAAACTAAAGCATCTGTCACCGGGTTGATCTAGTACAATGAATAGTAGCCGTACAACGTGTATCGGTACAGATCTAGGGGACATGTTCGACCTTGACCTAGATTCTAGGTTTTTGCGTAACAGTAGTAGCATGTCAAATCAGTCCGCACAACACGTTCACAGTACACACGGAACCAAGCAACCGGGTATTCCAGACGAAAGCATCCATCGTCAATCGATAATAGAAGTTCCTAGATCTACCATTGCAGGCGTCTAAAGCATTAATTCTGGCGTAGGCCTGACACACGAGATGAAGTCAGCGCAACATATAATACACGTCCATTCAAACGATACGCGAAACAAGCGGGTCTTGACCGGACACATTACGTGACCCTGTGACCCTTCGGTCACTTTAAAGTTCGCGTTATTGTCAGCGCGATGAAGGGCTGTTGATGCATGGGATGGAAGCGCTTGATCTAAAACTGCGAATCAGCCAGAACACGACGGCAGCCCTATGTTGACGATACGCCTTCGGACACGGTGAATGCTAAAAATAGGCGCAAAGTAGGCTGATATCTTGAACGTACACCTGCTCTTTTGTGTTTTGAATAACCAGGGTTTTTTTTTTTTAATTCTTCACATCGCGAAACCGGAATTTTTTTTTTGGAGACATAGCGAAACCGGAAATCCGGTATATACCGGAGGTCTGGCACCCATGTATCAAGTGTTTTACTTTTCATGCAGTTGTAAATTGTCTTTCTTTTTACAATATTTCTTAATCCTCTTACAATCAAGGGATTGAAGCATGAATTAAAGGGGGATAATCTAATCTCAAAATCCGAGGTCGGTGGTCCTGGGTCGTCTCCAAAGCCAAAGGGCAGCCATTTGCTTCCCCTGCCTATTGTTACGACTTACACGAGGGGCGTTTGTTGGATGAGGGAGTGGGACGGGAGATCTTCCCCTCACCTTTTTCGAGAGAATGCTCTCGGCCCCTTTTCGCCCACGTGCTAGTAATCATACATGTACGATGTTGCCCGTACAGGCGCCCCTGGGTTGCCGTGGGGAAGTACTTTTTGTACGCGGTCGGCCCCTGCTTGTTGTCCGCCTTTGATTATTTGTCTCCTCCTCATCCCTTCTCTCAGCCTCGTGATCTGCTGATCTTCTCGGACTTAATTTCTCCCCTCGACTATCGTTTTCCACTATTTTGTTGTGATTTTCCTCTTTCATTTTCTCGGCGCCCCCCCCCCCTCCCCCACCGTTCCCGCGTCTGTCAAGATAAAGTGTGGATTCCTAAAGGTAGATCTACAATTTCTCTTTGTTTTATGTGGATCACTTGTGGATTGTACAGAGACATGGTGATTTTGATCAAATTGGAAATTTTTATGTAAGTTTTGTTTTCAGTTTTATAAGAATATGGAATGGCCATGAAATATTGATATCATAAGATATTACAAATATTGTATATTGTCCTGTTCTTAAAATACTAATATTTATTATTACAGGGAATTACAATATACATGTATTGTTCTCTCCGTAAAATATTGACATATAGAGTATTACAATATATTGTTCTGTCCGAATATTTTCTTTATTTTAGAGATGAATAATTATCACCGGTGGTAGTAATTAATTACATTTTGCTGTTGTTGTTTCATTGATAGAGGCATCGGATAAGTTCACTATCTGATGTGGCAGACATCCATTCAAGGACAAAACATGAGGAATACACACAACAGCTGTGCAGAATTTATGGTACGACCAGCTTATCTTACTTATCTGCGAGCCCTACATTACTGCCTATATGGTCCGGGGGCAATATCATAATTTCACATCTTTAAATACCAAATTTCGGAAAAAGTCCGTTCACTACTTTACGAGTCTATTCTTAACAAAGGGCTTTTCTTGTATGTTTATCACTTTTATCCTTCCAGAACCACCCCGAATGTTGGGAAATATGATTGTCCTGCAGACATATCGTGCTGGGAAGAAACAGGTTGACTACTCCGATGTGGTGAGTTATTTCGATCTTAAAAAGTCAGTGTTGTCTCCTGCTATGATGATGAATGAATGTCCTCCATTTAAATTTATTTATTGCATTTTACAGGTGGTTGAACCAGTTTCCTCCGAGGGCGATTTCAAGGTGTCCTACATGAGAGGCCATGATGGCACTTATATACTTTCGTTGATGCGCCGTACGAGTGGCCTCTGTCTCTGGATGACACAAGTCTGATGCGAACACAAAATTCTAGATCCCCCAAGAATCGACAATAGGGGGATATTTAATATTTAATGAATATTTTTACATGTATTTATAAATATGTATCCATTTCTGTGTAAGATAAATCATGTCGCAGTAATTAGCATATTATATATAGCCTATTTACTCTCCTAAACGTGTCCTTTGATGTCATATTTAACTTTTCTATGTTGGTACTTACTTCCATGTATATTTTATTTATTACTGAACCTCACTCTACATTTTATTTCTCATTGTTGTGCCTATTTTAATGTTGTACTTGAAGTTATGCCCGAATAAATTGTCTCCCTTGATGATCCAAGGGAAGTAATTGTCTCAGATTGAGTATTTCGTCTTCTGTTCTGAAGGTAAGCAGAGTGTGTTTCTCTATTTTGTCTTTAATTGTTCTTCTAAGTGTGTTCATGTCACTATTGCATTAATTCATTAGTCTGTTGTTATGGTAAATTTCTGACAATCAATATGCAAAATCAAAACACCACAGCAACATCATCGAAAATATTTTTAGAGTTACATCCCTTAGAAATTAAAATAATGTAACTTTCAAACAACAATTTCTCTAAATAAGACCTTCATTATCTTTCTAATCAAAAAATTTATAATGCGCAGGTCTTAAGCTTTGATTTGATATATACATGTATAATATGTGCAGGGGCTTTGCCTCTGATTTTTTAGATTGAAAGGGAAATGTAAGTAAGGACTCTATTTTGTGAAGCCTGCCTTATAGTTATACAATATACATTCGAGATATATAGTATCCCAGCTTGTATCCCTACATCATTCCGACATAGATTTGTATAGGATTTCCCTTCAGTTGGTAGGATTACCGCAGGGACAGATTCCTTATTACACCAAACCGACGCCGGTGCGATGTCGTAACTCTAGCAGATCTCTACAAACAAACGATGTCGTGCAAACTTGACTTCAGTCCTAAGCGTCATTCTCATTCAGCAATCCGACTGAAATCATAAATCTCAGCAGAGCTGCTGAAAAAGATGCAATAAAAAAGTCCGCTGATTACACATAGCTCTACATCCCGATTTACAAGGCTTTACAAAAATTCTCAAAACAGGCCGATTCCAATGAATCGTTTTGGCTGCCACTAAAGTAATTGGTACAAGACGTAATACGTTTCTTCGCTGCAACCAGAGAGTCTGCTGCAACTAACTTCGATTATTATTTACTCACTGATTCATCCTGTTGAAAAGTTGTGAGTTGCGGGTCCCACGTTCCACCATGTGGGTACAAAGGGTACATAGCACACCAAAGCTTGAAAACAGCACAGATTTTGCAGGTGAAACAGCGCAAGTAGCACCTCTCAAACTCCGACAACACAAGCTATGGTAACACAGTTAGGATAGTACACATGTGCACACACTCATCCTTCTACCGTTCTGCCCGTGCTTATGCCTCACCCTCTAACCGCAGATTTCCAGCGATCTGGGACTTCCCTCACGCAAGCGCTTATCTATTTCAGAGATAACCGCAGTCGGCGTTTCGTTCCCTTCGCACAAAGAGATGTTTCTGCACGATCACACTTTGTTGTAGCACTTAAATAATAGCGTGTTTACTTCCCGGTTCTGACAATGGGATCTGATGAAGAGTACATTGCATTGTTGCTAGTTATTTGTTCCTCACACGAGCGATTATTTATTTCAGAGATTAAAATCCGGAACTGGAATATCGTTATCACTTCATAAAGAGGCGTGTTTGCGCAATCACGCATTTTTGCAACAGTTACATAACAAAGTATGAACTTCCTGGTTTTGGCCATCATATGGCCTGGTGCATATTTTATTGTTGCAAATTCGTTTATTCTTTCCTTATTGGTGATTTACTGGTCAGTTTCCTGACAGAGCTTTGAATATTATCGTCAAGGCGACCAAACATAAAGTAGGCCTAAGTGCTCCCCGAGGGAGGAGAAGAAGGGGGGGGGGGGAAGTGTGCCTCCTATTTATGAAAAGCATACAACGGGATCGTGGATTTGGTGTGGAAGGGGGTGGGAGGTGGGGGGAGGGGAGGGGCTGCTAGGGGGCGTATGTGGGCTTTTCAGGGTTGGCAAATGAAATAAGGAGTTTTGTTGTATTTACATTTTCTATTCTCTATCTCCCCCCCCCCCCCCCCCCCGCAAGTTGTAAGTTAAAATCGAGCATAGACCGTGTGTTTGGTGAAATAAATCAGCTTTTCCATGCAAAACGCCATTCAAAAGTTGGAAAAACATTAAGGTCTTACCCTGGACTTTCGTCATTCTAACGGCCATAATAATATGCTCGTACATTTATGGGGGGGGGGGGGGAGGGGGGAGTTATGTTTGAAGCCAGCCCTATCGAAAGTGTACATGGGTGAAATAAAAAAAAGGAGGGGGGAGTTATGTTTGAAGCCAGCCCTATCGAAAGTGTACATGGGTGAAATAAAAAAAAGGAGGGGGGAGTTATGTTTGAAGCCAGCCCTATCGAAAGTGTACATGGGTGAAATAAAAAAAAGGAGGGGTGGGGTTATGTTTGAAGCCAGCCCTATCGAAAGTGTACATGGGTGAAATAAAAAAAAGGAGGGGTGGGGTTATGTTTGAAGCCAGCCCTATCGAAAGTGTACATGGGTGAAATAAAAAAGGGAGGGGGGGGGTGAAATAGCCAAAATGGAGCGTACGCACTCTGTGGATGGCGCCTATCATCACTTTATTGACACATGATTACTGTTTACTGTGAGTGATGTGTTCAGCGCCTGACAGGCTGCTGTTACTGCTCTCTGACAACTTGCGGTCAGTGTGACGGTTCCGATTGGGTTCCGTTTCTGAGACTCTGCAAAATGGTTAAATTGCCTTGTGTCAGTGTTTTGGCAGGTTTCTAAGTTTTCTGGCATTGGAGTGTTGCTAGTTTTTCCGTGAGATTTTCATTATGGATTTGCTGTTCATGTCTACAGCCATTTTTAAATTGGTTAGCATTGTTCACACTGCATGTCAACAAAGTGTGTTCACTGGTGGTGTGTGTGTGTACGGCAACCCTACCCAGCAAGTCAACAACAGAGATAAAAACAATACAGATAGAATAAGCAAGGAGTGCATTTTTTACATAAGAAATCAGCTGTTAAATGTAAATAAAAACACAGATAGACTGAGCCATGAATGCATTGTCTACACAAGGGCTCAGTTGTTGAAGGTGAACAAACACAGCTCTTACTATGCTACAACAACAGTGTGATGTCAACCCTATCAGTACTTGGGATAAGAAAGAAACATTGTTTGTGTACAGCGAAGAAATACACGAGAGGAAAACGTGGAGGGAGAAGAAAATGTCACAATATCAAAGTTGTTGGAAATCGTCCTTTTCCTTTATCATCTAGCCAGTATCATGCTTTTCCAGATATATGCAAAAACACATCTTCACAAAGAATAAGAAAATCACCATTGCCTGTCATCAACAATAACAACTTGATATACATAGACTGCTCTAACATGATCCAAGAATATGTCACCAATCTTAGAATTTCTTGCCTGAATGCACAGTCCTGTCGAAATAAACGTGAAGAATTGTGTAGCCTAGTAGAAGATATGAACATGGACATATTTTGTATAACTGAATCATGGTTGCAGGAGACAGGAGATGATCCTATAGGCTACTTGTTGAACTGTCACCACCTGGTTTTACATGTAAATCATTCCCAAGAGAGGGTCGAAGGGGAGGAGGCATTGCTTTTATATATCGGCAAGACATCAAATCTGCAATTGCATTCAAGAATCTACCATCACTCGGAAAAAAATTTGAAAGTTTTGAGGCAGCTTTTCTTACGTTGTCACCAATGCAAAACGTATTGTTTTATGTTGTTTGCATTTACAGACCTCCGCCATCTAAGAAAAATACATGTACCATCTCACAATTTCTGGCCGAGATGCAACAACTCCTATACCATCTTAGATCGAAAACAAAAAAATTCATTACGACTGGAGATTTCAATTTACATTTCGATTCAACTACATCTCTAGATGTTCTTCGTTTTAAAGAACTGTTAGAAGAGCATGATGTTATTCCACATGTAAATCAAGCTACACATAAATCCAACCATATTTTGGACTATGTCATTGCACCATTATCAGAAATGAACATTTTAAGTGTCAACATTCTTGATAAAGCTATTTCAGATCATTTCTTGATAACTATCGACACTAATTTTCCTAAACCTCTGACGACAAAGAAAACGTTTGAATCCAGGAACTTAAAGAACATCAACGAGACGGATTTCAGACATGATCTAAAAAAAAACTTGAATCAGGCAGCAAACAACATGACAATGGAAAACTTCAATGTTGCTCTAAAAACAACATTAGACCAACATGCTCCGGTAACACCAAGGACAGTATCACATCGACCATGGTCACCATGGTTCGCCCTTGAAATTAAAGAATTAAAACGTAAAAGACGCCAAGATGAACGGCGATGGAGGAAATCGGAATTGCAAGTTCACAGTGACATTTTCAAAGAAAGTAAAAACAATGTTGTAAAATTGATTCAGAAACTCTAACGGGGTTATTTTATCCAAAAATTTAGCAGTGTTAAAACATGTAAAGATCTTTTTCTGCTCTCTGACAAACTTTTTGGGAAAGAAACAAGTTCGGTTTTTCCACAGGGTGACCATAAAGACTTAGATCTATGTGAAATGTTTTCATTGTATTTTTATGAAAAAATTGAACGTATCAGATCTAATTTTAACAATGTCGCCAATTTATTACCTGAACTAGATCTAGATCTATGTGTTTTTGAAGGCAGGAAATTGACTGATTTCCAGATGTTGGCTGAGACTGAGATTAAAGATCTTATCAAAAACTCACCATCCAAATCATGTGAATTAGACCCACTTCCGGTGACATTTGTGAAATTATATCTTGATGAGTTATTGCCATCCATTACTCATGTAATCAATGTTTCTCTGAGAACTGGTGTTGTACCAGATTCTTTCAAACAGGCAATTGTAAAACCTTTGATTAAAAAAGCTGGGCTCGACGTAAACAATGTGAAAAATTATAGGCCTGTGTCAAACTTACCAATTATGTCCAAGATCCTTGAAAAATCAGCGTTGAGTCAAATCATGGAGCACATTGAAATAAATAATTTGAATGAGATATTCCAGTCGGCATACAAAAAGGGCCACAGTACTGAGACTGCCATCCTCAGAGTAGTGAATGATATTCTTCTAGAGCTCGATGACAAAAGAGTATGTATTCTTGTACTTCTGGACTTGTCTGCTGCCTTTGATACTTTAGATCATAACATTCTATTACATCGTCTAGAAAAGACCTTTGGTATTGCAGGAAATGCACTGTCATGGTTTCAGTCCTATCTTTCAAATAGAAAACAATGTGTGAGAGTCAATGATAGTTGTTCTAATGTATTTTGGGGTACCTCAAGGTTCTGTTTTGGGCCCAATTCTTTTCACATTATACACCCAACCTCTTGCTGATATTTTCAGAAAATATGATCTTCAATACCACCAATATGCTGATGATAGCCAAATATATAAAGCATGTGATCTTGAAAACCTAGATGATACGATAAAAACAATGGAGCATTGCATACGAGAAGTTAAGAAATGGATGGATGATAATAAACTAAAACTAAATGATGAGAAAACAGAAGTTATGCTCATAACGTATCCAAAACAAAAAATCAATCCACCAGATCTCAATGTAAATGGCCATCTTATTAAAATGACAAGTAAAGTAAAAGATCTGGGCACAATCTTAGATGCAGAGATGTCAATGTCACCATTTATTAGTCAGCTGTGTAAGAATCTTAATTTCCAGTTACGGAAAATCAGCAGTAGGCCTATATGGCACTGCCTAACTACTGAAGTAACAAAACAGCGTGTAACATCGCTGTTTCTCTCTAGGCTGGACTATTGTAACATACTGCTAAGTGGTCTTCCAAAAAGTCAAATCAATAAGCTTCAGTTAATCCAAAATAATGCTGCAAGACTAATAACAAGAAGAAAAAGGATAGATCACATAACACCAATATTTAAGGAGCTCCACTGGCTACCTATTGAGCAGCGAATAAAATATAAATTGGCTTTATTTTGTTATAAATGTGTCAACAACATGTCGCCAGAGTATATTTCAGAACTTATAGAACTACATCGCCCTGCAGGAGCATTAAGATCATCTTCTGACAACCTTAGACTAAAAGTACCCGTAGTGAACCTAAAAAGTTTTGGTGAAAGGGCTTTCAGCCATGTTGGGCCCAGGGTGTGGAATGAGATTCCTTTAGATGTCCGCAGTTCGCAAGTATTGTCACAGTTCAAAAGGATGTTAAAATGTCATTTGTATGAGAGTTTCTAGTCTATGTAAAAGCTATCTATTATTATTATTATTATGTGTGTATCAATGTGGGTTGTGTGTGTGAGTTTACCCATGTATTTTTTGACATATTTCTGTAAAGCGCATAGAGCATTTTTGTAATGGACCTGCGCTATATAAATGCCATCCATTATTATTATTATTATTATGTAGATTTAATGCATAAAACTTCCCTGTTCTGATGGCAGTGCTGTTTGATGACCATTTTTATCGTAGCTAGTTTGTTTGTACCGTTCTTTTTGGAGATTAGGCTATCATAATATCATTTTTCTTGACAGAGCATTGCACAGTGTTTCTTGGCTATGCGCCTTTCCTCACCCACACATGTTTTGCACCAGACCACAAATTAAATTAATTAATTTGTGCCCTAAAAGGTTTATTATGGCTACTTTTGTTGTTGTTGTTGATATTTTATTTTGGGGCTCAGGTTGAAATGCGATTTGGTCTGTATCCATTGCGTACATGACTTAGTCAGTGGTTTTTGCTTTAGAAGATTAAATAAAGGTATGAATAAATAGACAAATAAATAAATGAATGAATGAATGAATGACTGAACGAACAAGTAAATAAATAAATAAACACGAATAGACGAGTAAATGAGTAAGTAGATTAATAAATACATACAATACATAAGCCATTTTATCTCTGGACCAGCTGTCTTACGACGAGACAAGATTTTTCTGCGCCTGACTTATCTGGTGAAAATTCGAGGGACCGCTGGCCTGGAATTCTGCAGAGGACCTGCAATCTCCACACTGCTTCGATTTATCATAAGTCACGTGTTCATAAAACTTCTAACTTCAAATAGTTGAAACGTTAGCAAAAATTAAATAAACACTCCATTATCACAAACTAAATACAAGGCCGAACCAAACCATTCAGAAAAAAACTCCAAGGTTTGTTTCACGCAGATAAGCCGTGTTACCAACTGTTCATACAAACACGGATTTGTTACTGTAAGCACTGGGTTGAGTGCCCGTAATTATTGATTACAATTATTTAAAAAAAACCTGGTCGCACTGCCCTAAGTTTGGTGCTCTGGTTTTGAATAAGACATGCAGAGTCATAATCTTATCACAAATAGCTAGATGGTGGACACGTAAGCACCGAAAACATCGTGACTAAGTGACAAAAAAATTACGAACTATGTGCACTGCCTCAAATTTTCACGAAAAACATCGTGGACACACCCAGTTTTGGGCAAAATTCAATCTTTTGTACTATCAATTATTAATTTTATTTTACGATTGGTTTGAGCCGCGAAAGAGGACACAGATTTTGGTTTGAGTAGAATCGAAAGACGCCAACACGGAGCGATCACGAATAAAAATAATTAGGCGAAGACAATTGCAGTTCATGGGACACCTGAACCGACACAAAGGTCTTGGACGCCTTGCTCTAACTGGAAAAATAGAGGGCAAAAAAAAAAAAAAAGCAGAGGTAGACAAAGAATAACATACCTAGAGAGTTTGAACAGATGGACAACAGGGAAAAACTAGGACACTATTATGGGTTTTTTGAGAGCATCCGAGCGGAGGAATGAGTGGCGAACCATGATCGTCGATATCTTGCCAGATCCGGCACTTGAAGAAGAAGAAGAATCGAAAAGTGTGAACGGAAGCTTCGTTTTGCGACTCAGTTTACACACCGCTGGTTGAATATCAAATTTAGACACCGCATCTATGTATTCTCCGAGACAATATGCCAATTAGTAGTAATAATGATAATGATAATAATAATAATAATAATCGTAATAAATAATAATAATAATAATAATCATAATAAATAATAATAATGAATGAATAATAAATAATATTAGTAGCATTATATTATTAATAATAATATAATCATCATACTATAATGGAGCTAAGGGTGAAAGTTCTGCCATCAAAGGCTCTTTTTGAGAGGGTTCCAAAACTCTGGAAGCATTCTCATCGCCTATAATTCGACGTATTGTGATGTAAGGGGATAATATAAAAATACTGCAAACTCTAGGTAATTTGTTCATTTTGCATAATTCACACGTAAAACTTCGCAACAAAATACTTCCGACTCCATGCTTTTAGAACAGGGCAGGGACATACTATTATGATGTATTTTTAGTACCGTGACGCATTTTCCCTCAACGTTCGTTCGCTGAAGGAAGCAAATTGTGGATTAACGAAAACATGGATCGCCTGTAAACTTTAGCAAAAAAGGGTAAACAAATTCCAGAGGTGGCGCGGAATCCAAGTCGATACTGATTCTGTCATTGTATTTCTTTGTCTGTGAAAGGAACTTTACTTTGTGTCCTAGATCTAGATCATTATAAGAAATAAAGATATTTCCCCCTGGCAGAACTGGGTAACTCAGCTAGTAACAATAATAAATATTTACATGGCGCTTCGTCTCGTAATACAACCCTATAGCATACAAGTACATAATAATATAAATTATGAAATCAGATGAAGACAGTATTGTAGTGTCTGGCGGATACACACACCGTTGGATAGCGCCAAGATGTTCTCTTCTGATATTGTAAAAACCCAGAAAGCTGCGGCACTGCCAGAATTTGAAACACTTTTTAAATTTGTGAACAAATCCTACAATATTATGATCTCGCACCAATTTTGATTCACTCTCCTATCTATAGGCCCATTGTGGATATCGGCCATTTTAGTTGTCAGGGCCGGCGCATAACCATGGCGATGGTAGCATTGATTTTAATCCGTTAGCTGATTTGCACTGCGAGCACTTCAGGCGCCGCGAATCAATCGGCGGCGAGCTAAAAAAAAACAACAGTTCACTACAGTGAACAATGACACGTGTGTTCACGCAAATGGGAGACGCCCGGTCAATTCTTTCACTTCCTTTCCTTTGTTTACACGGATGGTAGGGAATCTGACCAGCTTGAATCCATCCTTTCCACCCCTGACATAACAGTCAACCTGCAATGCAACCAGGAGGCATTTTAACCGCTTAGACATATCTCGAAGTTACACTCGTCAACTGATCCACCCGCGATTTTAAGTGTCGGAAGTACAAAAACAAAAACACTCTGTGACGTCATTCGCAATGGGCCTACAGCGCGCATGTGTGCGGAACTTGTAGTGAACAGCAACTACACGCCACCAGCGATGGCATGGCGGCGGTTCGTTCACGTTCTGAAAATTTGATTGCAACAATACACTCTCCGAGGTAATTAAAATACACATCTTACTGTAATCTTACTGTACTAGAAATGATAAGATGAGACAACTAGCGCTTTTATCGTGCACAGATTTTGCACTGCCGCCCAGCGATGAATGCGTGGAAGTCATTAACAGTGCCGTATTTTACAAAGCCAAGTAGGGAAAATATTGAAGTATGTTCACTGTTCAGCTATCGCTGTAGGCCTTGGTTTACGTCACTTATTTTGTAAATATAACTTCAATCGCTGTGGGAAAACTCTGGCTTTTTTTTTTGTCGCAGTAGCACTCTCACAAATTTGCACCACAAATTTACCATTATATCAAGCATTCTTTTCATGCTATGGGTCTTGGGCCTCACCCCCGATCAGCGCGCGAATTGTGTGCACGAGGGAGTGTCTCATTTTATCGTTTCTAGTATCTTTGCTACAATGGAGGTCAAGGGTGAACATGCAAGCACCTAAAACTTCGTGACTACGCGATCAACATTATGAAACTCGGTGTGTCGCTTCTATTTTTTATGATTAGTTACATGGACAAAATTCAGTCTTCAATATCATTAATTCACCATTTCTTTGAACCGCAAAAATAAGAGACACATTTACACCTAGTAGAATCGAAATGTGTGCCCGGAAATTACTTTCTATGCCTGTCTTTACACATTACTGGCCAAAAGTCAACTTCATCACATCTGTCTATACTGCAAGGAATTGTGGGACATATTATAACAAAACGGTCTATTGGTCTCTGCATCGAATCCAAGTGCCGTTATTTACACGGCCTCCATGTAGATATACAGCTGGACTTGGTACTAGGAAAATTTTCAAGATTTGTAACATAAAACGCATAAGTTAAATATTTTTCTTTCCTGCAACCTCGGTTGAAATTATCTCTGTTAATCAAATCAATGGCGATAAGTTTCGTCTCTCGACGTCCTGCGACAACAGAAGTGTTGGCGGAGAACGCAAGTCCACCTTTATCATACTGATTATGTGATATGTAGTTATACATTTTATTTTCACAGTAAATCATACCTTTGACAGCTGTTGCAGTAACAAGAGGACACTGGAAATTGTCCCTGTCAGGAGAAAGAAATGCGCTCACTTAAGATTGCAGAGATTTTATAGGGACGTGTTATCTCTGATAAAGCCGTTTTTTTATGTGTACGTAAACGGAAAGAAACAGCAACGGTAACGTCAAAAGTCCATCAGGTAGTGTTTCCATGTGTACGGAAACGGCGTTCTTTCTGTTTCATGACTTTCTAACGTTTCCATTGCCATTTCCTTTTCTGTATGCATGAACAGCCAGGTCAAGCAGAAAAGACCAGCTCATGTTCGAGATTACAAAAATAATTTTTATGCCTTCCTCAACATATTGACAAGGTAAGACTCCATCAGAAAATGCCCCTAAGATAAATCAACCCCCCCCCCACCCCCCCTCTCCTAAAATGCCCCTGCTGAGCACGCATAATACCATTATCTAGCCACAATTTCATTGGCTCATCGCAGAGTACTTTAAAAAAAAAAAATCAATTAAAATCAATTACGGTGAAAAGTTTATGTTTCTACGTCATGGAATTGTCACGGAGTTTTCATGGCACTTTTTGCGACCGGCTCTTATCTACAGTTCCTTGCAGGAAGGGCGCTGTCGTTTTTTTTTCTTCTTTTAACCTCGAACCGGTACTTAATGTATTGCCATATTTCGTCAGACTGCAGCAACTCAAGATTTCGAATAATCTATTTTTGTGCAACATGTTCAACTACATTCGAAGCTGCATCGAGTGTCTTGCATACTCCCAAGCCGAAAAGTAATCAAATAGCAAACTTTCAAAAAGCCATCGTTACTAGACCAGTTGTGCTAAAATAAAAGAGATTTTTGCTTCTACTGAAAAAAGTCAAAACCGATTACTACAGTTTTAGCAGAGAGTATGTATTTATAGAGAGATCTCACTTCCGTCAAAACGTGAAACTAGGTCGGTGCGATAAACAAGAATTGAAGAGACCGTCTTCACCAAAGATAGTGTGCATTATTATCTGTTTACTGTGGTTTGTTTATATTTTTGGGCTGATTGAAACTATTTAGAGCCGTTTGTTAGTTTTTACGCCCCGTGGAAATGCAAAAACGGGTATTGTTTACCGCAGCGACCTACTTTCCACATAAAACAGAACCTCGGCCCTGTAGAGACTGAAATAAGTCTGTCTCAATAGTTTGGGTGTGTCAAAGCTGTCTTGGGTATGCTAGTGGAAATCGAGGCCTCACACACTGAATCAAAACAGACTAGACTCACTCAGCTAGAATGTCTACTCTCGACTTGCATCGAATTTGCGCTAAAAAATTTTTTAAAAATATTTTGACGGTGAAACTGCCTCTGGAAGTGAAACCGGTCGGTGTTGTGTCTTATTTTCTATACAAATCCATTGTACGAAGCGCTGGCTTTGCGCACCGAGAGTGGGCGGCGCCCGTGACAGGATGTAAACGGAATTTTAAGAGACTCGAAGAAGGGACTGTCTGATCTTATCAATCTATTATTCTTGGTACTACACACAGGGCTCTGTGGTACTAGTCTTTTTCGTTCAATTATGAAGGGGTGTGGTGCAAATTGCTGCATTGTTGACATGGATGATACGCGCCCAAGTCGACGGACGGAATTTCGCGAATTGAACCATCTCGGGATCCCGTGTCTCGGGTATAGGTGTTCGTGTCTATTTTAGATATTTGTGATCAAGGTGTATGACTTTCAGTCTCTGGATAATGTTACACCTCATCTTATCTCTTGCCTAGTGTATATAAAAAAAACAAAAAAAACAACTACAACTTTAACCCTCGAGGCCCCGCCCCCATTTCTGCAGTGTCGGCGAATTCGCTAATTCTGATTTCATGAGAATTTATTCTTAGGGTCATAAGTAAGGTATTTTTTCATGATAATATAACCGATTTATTGTGTATATTGTAGAAAACACTAAAAACACCTCACTTTTCTCAGGCTGAGTTCTTGTGGAAACCACAACCGAGCAACAAACGTCTGTGTAACACGGGTGACACGTTTTTGGGACCTAGAGGATTAAAAGTTATTTCCGCCGCTTTGTGTGTGTGTGTGTAAGCTTGTCTGGTCTTCTGATTTACCTGCCTGGGCGTGGGCACTCAATGCTAATCACCTGGTGTTTTTTTTTTTTTTCTAAATGTGACAAAACAAGTGTCTGCACTTTAGTTCAGCGGGAATTATTCAGCGCTACCCGAGATCACAAAGAAACATTCATTATTTTCCCCGAGCCTGGATTAAGAGGGTTGCTGTGACACAACTTGGGATTCAATTCAATGTCAGTTTTAAACTTCATGAAATTGAAAAGCAATGAATTGTGACTTGTTCAGAAGGAAAACATGGCCTGAGTTGGGTAACGCCGCGTTCACACCAGAGATCAGCTTTCGTTAACTTTCGTACTATCAAAGATACCACATACGATAGGATGAGACACTGTCTTCTTCGCACACAATTTGCTCGCTGATAGGGGCGGAGCCCATGGCGATTAGTATGAAAAGAGTGCTTGATTATAATGGTAAATTTATGATGCAAAATTGTGACAGTGCTACTGCGACTAAAGAAAAAAGAAACAACAGCCAGAGTTTTTCCCACAGCAATTGAAGTTATAATTCCACAATAAGTGACGTCAATCAAGGCCTATCGCGATAGCTGAACAGTGAACAAAATTCAATATTTTCCACATTTGGCTTTTTAATATACGGCACTTTTCATAACTTCCGTGCGTTTGCGGCTAGGTGGCGGTGCGGAATCTGTGCACACTGAAAGCACCAGCTGTCTTATCTTATCAATTCTAGTATCTTTGGTACCAATCTTTACATCTTGCATTACTAATGTTCTCACCTAACTCTCGTAAGTTTATTGAGAACACCCATAGACGTGATATAAAGATTGATGTCATCCGTTCGTGAGTCGTACGAAAGTTAACGAAAGGGGATCTTTAGTGTGAACGCGAGGTTAGCCAGGTTCGACAATGAATAGTAGTTCTAAATCTGTTAACACCCCCCCCCCCCAACCCCACCTGGTGGCGAACCTACATTTATGGGACTCTGAAGCTTGAACTGACTCTACGTTATGGGGCCCTATCGCAACCAGCGACCACAGGTCAACATCCAAAATTCACTCATTAAAAACAGTTTCTTCGGGGGTCCCTACTCGATTAGGGACTCTGAAGATTAAGATTCATTAGTTTCATAGTAGATCCGCCCCTGCCCTTCATACAACGCACTCCAACCTCACCTCTCCGCCCCTCCTTGTACGAGTGTATAGGGCTGTTAGAACGTTGAATGTCAGTGATGGAATTGGAAATGTTGTTGCTGTTGTTGTTTTTTTACGTACAGTAAAGTTGCTGGGTCCAAGTTTTTTCTTTACAAAGCACCAAGAAGCAAACCAAATATCAGGCTACAGTCTTACAAATGTAAACACGGTTTGACGTGAACTATGACCCTTCTGTTTTTCCTCGTTTTTTGCCCTTCTTCTGCCAGGTCTTCCGCCTCCTATTCCTCTTTTCCTCCTGCTTCTTTTTCTTCTTGCTCTTCAATATTTTACTTCTTTTCCTTCTGTTTTTCTTCATTTTCTTCTTCCCAGCCCTCAAAATGCTGTTTGGTCTGGCACCGAAAGAGTCAGATTTAGAGAAAGGCTCAGAGGGGTGAGTTGAGTCTATTTCCGTAGTTATTTAATTTATTTGCCCATCTTTTACAGCTGTGCAACGCTTGTTGCCTTTACCCAGCAAATGCACTGTTTTTGTTCTAACTGATTCTGCTACTGCATCCAATGGCAGAGTTCAAAGAAGTCATATCGTGGGGTATTTGCCATATTGTTGTATTTTGAGGTTTTGTGTTGAAAATGATTCTCTCACTCTTACTTTTTCTTTATGTGTAAGTGGATTCCAATCGGTTAAGAACTTTTCGAGATACGTGTTTGTGACGTAATGTTGTCCTCTAATTGTATATAACTCTTCAAAGTTTCGATCCTTATTTTCTCGAAAAGACAAAAATGCCCATAAAACAATATTAAAATTACTCGACGATATGTGGTATGTTAAAGTCAAAACAGATGTCCATTATTGCAACCCGTGCCATATTTGTGACATTCTTATGTAGAACAAACCAGGTCGCGATGGCTCGCATTTCCAGGTATGCTCTTGGGAGGTGGTACATGCATAAACTAAGTAATTTATCATTCTGTTTGCAGCAGGACCCCCCCCCCCCCCATTGGCAGCCTAACCGGAGCCCAACCCACGCCATTACAGCGTTTCCCAAACTTTGGGAGCAATGAAACTTTAACAAGGTCTAAGTTTCGCCAACTCAGTGACAGATTGCATCAAAGTGTATACCTATGTAATACTGGTAACTTCTCTGCCTCTCTATTGAGATTGAGTTCCAGCCATTTCTTGCACATTTGTCCATAGGTGTAATAATTTCGACTTTGTAAGCGAAAGGTTTTCACAAAGTCGGGCTTTGAAGGAGAACAAGACATTAGAAAAAATAAATAAAAAAATTGCACCCCCCCCCACACACACACACAAAGAAAACCTAATGTTCGAACATTCTACACGATTTCGGGGTTGCCATGTACGAATAGCTCAGGGGTCAGGGGGCACAATACTTGCCGCGTCCCGGGCGGCGTGATATTTTTTCCGTACGAGTTTAGCAAATTCAGGAGCGGGGCAGCAACACACCCCCAAACACAGGTCATCGGCTAAAGGATTTCTCGTCCTATCGAACACTGCCATGGGTGCTGCAATCTCTGGACTGTGTCTGATATGACTCGGAACGTCACCGAAAATCTCTGGGATGTGTTGGAGCTGTCCTGTGTTTGGGGGTGTATTGCTGCCTCACTCCTGAAGCTCTTTATTACACGATACGATTAGTCGTACGCACAGTTGAAGGCCAAATTTCGTCCTGTCAGCGCCCGGTCCATCTGAATGTGTAATAGGGCCAATAAGGAAATTCACCTGAAATTCAAAAGGTTTCCCTGTCGAGCTGCTTTTTTTTTTTTTTCTTTTTCTCCTTTTGTTTTCTCTGTTTAGGCCAAAGCGTCGATTTTGAGATAAGAGCGCGTAGTCTAATAAAAAAAATTACAAAGCCAAATGTTCACTGTTCAGCATTCAGCAATGGCTTATACAGTAAGGTATTACGTGCCTCGAACAACAGCCTAGATAGAGAGTGAGGGACAGACTTCCCTACTTTGGAAAAAGGGGAGGAACGCGGGGTGTTGGGAAGGGCTTTCAATTTTACTTGGTTGGTTTTTCCACGTGACAGGGGCGGTAAGAGGTTTTGGTTTTTTTTTTCTATTGGTTGTCGCCCCTGCTCGTGGCAACAGCCAGATATTTTCCTAGTTGTGTCCCTGCTCAGGGTCAGAGTATTTTTTACGGGTGGTTTATCGGTTTGCCCTGGCCAATTCACAACCCAGTCAATAGCCAGAATACAACAGAATGACAGGACAGAAAATAACCCTATCACCAGAAAGACCTATCAATCACTCGCCTACAAAAATTGAAAGGTCAGTGAATGAATATATAGAGAAAAGATCTCAATAAAAGATCTCCACAAGATAACTATGCAAAAAAAAAAAAATTAAGGCAAGTAATGTGTATTTATTTTAATTTCATTCATATTTTGCTAACCAAACTTAGATACACGGAAGTGAACAATTGTAAAATAATGAATTTTACACTGATTGTGATGAGATTATTTGGGAACATCTTTACACATCACAGATTCCTGGGAACTGACTAAAAAGGGATGCGGGAAGTGGAAGGGGTGAGATGGACAAAAAAAAAATGGTATTGAAATACAAATTTTAATTTTGATGGTGTCGTTTAATTTTGATGGTGTTATTTAATTTTGATGGTGTCTTTTAATTTTGATGATGTCATATAATTTTGATGGTGACGTTTAATTTTGATGGTGTCTTTTAATTTTGATGGTGTCATTTAATTTTGATGGGTGTCATTTAATTTTGATGGTGTCATTTAATTTTGTGTGTCATTTTCTAAGTGCTGTTGTTACGGGACTGTCGTCTCGTTGCAAAGCTGAATAGAGATAAAACTCGAGTTGTGTTCACATTAAGCTATAGCTTACTACATAAAATACTATGTGTTTCCTTACAACAACGTTTCTGAAACATCCTTTGAAGGAGATTCAGCACAGCAGCAATCATGAGTTGTTGTTAGATTACGCTGCCTTGATTCAGATATTACATATATGAAGAACATGAAGTATATGAGGTAAGCTTCCCAGGTGGAATATGAAACAAACAAAAAACGTGACAAGAAAAGAAAAGGGTTTGCGAGCCTAGGGCAATCTCGATCTACAATTTTGGTCACCTTTCGGTCTCTTCCTTTCACACTTCTATATATTTCTGGAATAGCATGGTTAAGACATTAACTGAAAAAAAAAAAAAATAACAACAACAACAACGGTGGCCCTGATGTCGTTGATAGCATCTTTATTTTAAAACATGGAGCAACGGTGATTTCCATTTTCTGAAAGCGTACTGAGAATAATTCCAAATGATTTGACTTTCAACAATAAAAATTTACCTCACCATTTTACATTATCCTGCCTGATTTAATGCCAGAAAGGAAAAAAAACAACAATGAGGCAAAAGACAATTTCATTGTTTGTGGGGCTTAAGGGCCTCTGGCTAGGCACGTACATGCACCTCGCTGTCATGGTGCAGTCATACCTTACTTTCATACTGCAGTGTGACTGCATCTCACATGTGTCTGCATCTCTTCTCATTTGCCTCAGTTTTAAAAAAAAATTATTGTGACTGCACCATGACATAATTGCATGTCCGTGCCTAACCTCATAGTAAAGTTTCCAAAAAAAGATTGTATGACAGATCTTTACTGACTTATTTGACTTAAAATGATTAAGACGATGTTGCTGACCAGTAGGGTTGTCTTCCTTCCATTCCATTCTTTCATGGTTCACTTGCAAAACCAGAATTATAAACCACAGCACACACAAGCAATACAACATTCTACCAGTTCATTATCAGTTCAGACTTACACATCTCATACTTATGAACAAAGGTAAAATTTTTCTGTGAGGGTAGGGTAAAATTCTTCAGTATACTTCTGATACACTGTATGAAAGACAACATGAGCAATTGAAATTCTTGGAATTTTAGTCTTCTTATTAGGAAACATAAAGCTGATTTTATGGGCAAAGTAGTGATACAGAGAATAGGGTGCCCATTTTGCTACTATTTTGTCAGTTTCGGTAAATAATAATTCCATTTGCCTGCTTCCCCTTCATTCAGTGAAGTGTGCACTAGAAAGAAATGTTCAAATCTGTCTTCCTTTCTTAACTGGTCCAGAAAATGCATAAATTGTTTTTGGGTGATGAAATGAATTTCCTAATGTGGGAGAGCTAAGCCTTTTGATAATGAATTCACACATCTTTACATTTACACATCTGTAACATCATGTATCCATCTGATTCAGCACAGACCCACTCTATTATAATCAATTCATATATACAGGGAAGTTGAAGCATAAGATTAGACTACATATCATAAAATGTTGCTGAGGAACTTGCGAGGCCCAATTTTCTGCGGATGAACAAAAGGAATAAGCCAATTATTTACAGTTGAATGAAAATTAATTCTTAAATGAATAAGTCAAGGGTTACAAATAAGCCATTTTATGTAAATCTTGAATCCCTGGCATTAAACACATTTTTAATATTTAATGACTTATATAAGGGATAACGAACCAAGTCTCTCATCACTTTAAAACTGGACACATACAGAAACTTTAAGTAATGAATGTTTATATTTCAAGTTATCCATTTGGCTGACATAAACTACAGTAACAGAACCTATGAACATATCCCCGCAATGCCTTTATGGCTTTATATTAGTGATTAACAGAACATGAAGACAGAGTATTTGGAATGACATACAAGAAGCTGATAATTCACATTCACAGGAAAACAGAACTACATTTAAAAAACTTCCTGTGCCTGCCCCTTTTCCATTTTAAACTCTTTGGTTCAGAGCATAATGAGGTTATTGGGCCTGACAGAAAGTGCACTGAATACTTTGATACAGTTTTTCATTAATTATTTCTTGAAACAAATTTCAAATCATGTTTTCATTGCTACAGTAATTTCTAAAAACAGAAAAGATTTTCCAGCTCCACCTGACACTGAAAACACTGTTTCAAATTCTCCAGATATGCTGGTTTAAGATTTCTGAGAGCCAACAGTGATATTGTCAGACTGTGCTTCTCCACTGTCTACAATCAAAAATTGAAAATAATGAATTTAAAAAGCTGACAATATTTGAGTCCCTATTTATTTCAAATATAGGCCTACTGTTTCTTGATCAGGAATAAAATACATGTCATGCTGCCATAAGTACCCCATAAGGGCATAAGTAAATTAAATAAGAAAATTGTGTTTTCCACAATATGTCAAAGTCCTTTAGATGCTTCCACACCGGTACTCCAAAATGACATGGCCTGAATGTATCTATTATTGTGAAAACATAAGGATCACTTACGCTTCTCGTATGAATGTGTCCAAATTTATTCTATCAACATCTGATCCATGAGGGTTGGGGTCATAGTCTTTAGCTCCTAGAGTGACCATGGCTGAAATAACATCAAATGAAATAAACATTTACAACCATTTGACATAGGACTCAACCTATCTGTTAGAACTGTAATGAAAAGAATCAAGAAATAAAATGCAGGATAAATCATCCTCATGGCAGAAATTTACTATTATAACTAATAAAATAGTTTGTTTAATAACTTTAATTTTATGTGTCTGGCTGGAACGATATTTAAATGTTCAATAGAGGTGAAGTTATAGTGTGCTCCTATTCCCCGTGGGTCTCAAAACATTCCTGTAAATTATCATACCGGATGAACAAAAATATAATCAATGTCTTCTCTTTTAATATCAAAAATACAACAAATTTACAACAGAAAATAATACATGTAAATGCTACTGTTTTGTTTAGTCAAGAATCTCCCTGAAAGTAAATAAAAATCAGGTCATCAAAGGCTTACTTTCCATATTTGTGAAAAGAATAAAGAAAATATGGTTTGTTGGCTGATTTGTAACACGAGTTCCATATGCCTAGCCAAGCCATAGTGCAGTGCTTTTCATAATTTTTTTTAACAAGCCACAAAAACAGTGCTGTTTTATCATCCATAGTCCCTACTGTCTGCAAACATTAGAATGCTGACACGAATTCATTGCCACAAGTAATCAAGACCAACATCAAAATACATATTTAACAACATTCAGAAATTTAACGAATTAAAAAAATAAAAATAAATAAAAACAAAATGTATCTGTTGAACCAAAATATTACAAAAACGCACATCTGTTCTTAATGAAGTTCTAGCCACAAAGTCTATGGATAAATGAGCGGAAGATTATGTTGTCTCTCATGTCAAGTAAATATTAATTACTCTGTCTCCATCATTGTCATTATCAATGAAGTTACCACCACTACATGAAGATGCCGAATAAGATTTCTTAAAAGATCTCACCTTCCTGATATTGTTTGACTGTGATGTAACCACGTCCTGTTGGATCCAGCATCCCAAATACAGACTGGATATTGGATTCATCGAACAGACATGGATAGTTTAACTTGGATGAACGAGATTTCTGTAGTTTTTCTAAGGTCTCAATCAAAAATGCCTTGGGGTCATCTGTGAAATACAGATAAAGCAGGTGAAAATAGCAAGTTTATTCAACAAAGCGCGAGTTTCATACCTTTGAAAACACAAACAAATGACATTATCCTAGGCTAAATGTGTCAAATCACCGAGAAAGTGAACAGACCTACCCCATTATTAACACCTGAATCACTAATTAAGCTAAGCACTATACTGGTGCATTTAGTATCTTGGTATTACTGTGGACCTAACTTACCCTATTAACATCCCAGGAGGAGTTCTGTATGCGTTACATATAATTTTTACCGCTATTAAGTAAAGCTCACTGTTACACATTGTTCCAGACCTAATGGCCAATTATTACATCATATTCACAATAACATTTGTAATGCACTTGCCATGAAAAATAGTACAATCCCAAAAAAAAGTCTGAAGTGAGACAAAATCCAAAAACAGCTGCCATTTTGAAACTTGCTGGGAAGAGGTCACAGTAACAGAATTTACCAAAAGCACGACTGGTGAAGGTTTGCTGAAACAAAACTTGGTATGGTGTTCACTAATTTAAACTCACAACACATGGAATGGTCAGATGGACCTGGGGGCGTGAGGGTCTAGTCAGTTTGTATCAGATTGACTAAACAGGCGAAAAAGGGCTGGAGTAGCTATTGAGCATCGACGTACACTCAAGTAGGCCCTATATTAGCTCATATCATGTAATCTCCGAACAGCTGAAATCGGATTGTTTCGCTGCTAAGCCGATTCATAATTTTTAAAAACTATGCAAATTAACAAGGTCAGTAACTTTCCCTAATTAGGTCAAGGGTGCTGACTATGAGTATTAGTAAATGATTACCGACAAGCTGTTAACTCACCTGCGTTGCGAAAGGGTTTAGATGTGTGATTTAGGAGCGAAAGGGTGTGGGTGCGGATCCGAGTATTGTCATGATATGATTTATAATAATTATGTATGTGTTCTCTTTCAGATGTTTCTCTTTCTTTAGAACCCCCCCCCCCCCCAAACCCCCAATACCCAGCCTTTTTTTTTTTCAAACCCCTCAAAATAAACCCTCTTTAGTATGTATTGTGATGCTTTCGGAACTCCTCCCAACATCCCCATTATAAGGTATCACATCTTTGGCAGTAAGGAATCTGGAAATGTTATCATGAAAGTGAATGAAGGAATGTGCTCTGCCTCTGGAAAACTAAAACACGGACAATACATCTGCGTTTCAGCTTCGAAACATAGTAAACAGGGACGGTCATGTATATGATATGAGTGGTAATATATGTTAGACTTTACCAGGTCTTTTGTAAATCAACTGTGCTGTGAGATTATTGAAAAGGTCTCCAATGCGATGCTTTGTTAGATATTCCTTAGCATCATCACTCCGCAACTTCACTCCCTCGTCTTCCATTTTGAAGCTTTGTGAAATTACTATGGAATTCACTGCATACTTTCTACTTCCGTTAAGCATAGTTCAAAATAGACAATATCTATTAGTGATATTCAAATTACACAGAAAAGTAGCATAGCTTTACAGTAACATTATGATAGTCTGAGAAATATGAAATAATTTTTTTGTATTCTTAGCAAAATTATTCTCATCAGAACTTCAACATGGCCGCGTCCATCTAATTAGATCTCAACCGGCGCCTCGTGAAGAGTGTTCCAAACAGCGATCGAAGATAAGGCTGACTAAAGAACTTCTGCGGGTGTAATTTGTGAGTAATGAATCATATATGGAAGGAAAGGGTTTCTACAGCCTTGTGTTAACATCTACATCCAAATTATTATGGGAATCATTATGTGAATAATAATTCTGGATGTAAATAAAATGCTAGATCTAGATCTAATCGAAATCACCGAAAGGTGCTCGAAACAAACGAAACAAACCAGAAATGAACTTAAAAGTGTCTTTATTTTTTAAATTTAAAACTGCAAGATTACAGGACCTCTGGCATGAGCTATGTTTAAAAACGGCAAAGGAACAACTGACATGATTGACAGTATATTAAATTAAAAAGAACCCTTAATTATTCCAGTTGTTTGCAGTATAGATTTGTATTTGAGACAATACATGTAATAAAGTATTGTATCTATAAATCTGTATATTACCCGAACCCATTATAATGTCTAAGTATTAAACATTTACATTGGGAAAGAGTTCCGATTGCATCTTAATTCTTATTATACTAGTAATGCCAGATCTGCGGCTCTTAAATTACTCAGTAGACTGTAGTTTATTGCTGAGCCGCACATTAACAATGAAACTTAAAAGCATCCTGAGAAAAGACTACCTCAGCAGGGAGGCTCTCTGCTCCTTTTGACAGCACCCTCCTCTCTCCCCCGGTCCTAAAGTCATGTCCTCATGGGGATCTGTACACCTACATGCAATTTGGTGTTGTAAGAAAATCTGGCCATGTGACGCACTGGCCTCTCACAAAATAAATAAATAAATAAAATCATCGAGGCCTTTAATAAGGTGTGTGTCTTATTATAAAAAAATAGTAGCAGGAGTATTTCCTTGTAGTGTGCAATTTTTGTCTTTTTTTTTTTAATTGCTGAATGCTACAGTCCAAATGCATTTCAAAAATGATTTATAAAATTGATTTTCTCAAGTGTCAACTAATCTAAGTTCTAACCCAGTTGCCTTTTTATCGACCAACAATGTTCATTGAAGTTTCAGACAATATTTTCAAAAAGTGAAAATGTTAATTATACAATGTTCTTTTGCTCCCTCTAATATAAGCCCGTACATTGGAGATTGTATTTAACGCATATGTTCAGTTTAGTGCATACTGCCCTTTCGCACAAAACATTTGAAGCAAGATTGTGGGATTGAATTATGGGAAACTTTCTAGGTGAGGTTTTTGCAACCTGAGATTGCATGTTTATTGGGGGGGGGGGGGGGGTGTGACAGCCGAACAAAAGTGATAATAGCCAAAATGTCGTGGGTAGGATTATCAATATGGACACATTCTCAGTTGGTATTCCAAAGTAACACGAGGGAGATAAAATGGATTGGGGGAGTAGTGGTGGGGGCATGACCGTGGGAGCTCAGGTTTATCCTGATCAGTGCTAGGTAGGTATTTAGTAGTTTCCATGGAAAGAAAATTCTCGTAGCTATGGATCAGGAAAGCTTGGAGCCTGGACATGAACTGTGACTAAACTTGCAAAAGGAGAAATGAAGTAACTCCAGAGTGTTTTAATTATCAGTTCTTCGGCTATTTTTGAAATGAATGGAGTGACTGAAAATCTATTAATAAATCTTTCCTCTTTGGCAAGTTTTAATGTCGCCATATTCTTCCATATATAATGTATTACACCTGTAGCCATAGGAAAAAAAATATGCTGAAATCATATTGTATAGCTTGGAAAACTTCACAACCAGTTAATCAATTCATTATGTGAAATGAATACTGAAGTTAAATGGATTACAAAGATGTTGAGTGAATGAGTTGTCATTTCTGTTCAATTTAAAACTTCAAAGTAGAATCATAAGAATGCCTGTGTTAAGATTTTCTCAGAGAGATTTGTATGAAAATAACTTATAATGTCAATCTTTTGAGGGTGGTACCGCACACGTTTCTAAGTTTAAGTTCCATGCATGGAGCAACATTTATTGGACAGATATCATTGCCTCCTTTTGATAAGGAGACAGTGATATTTTTTTTGTAAAAATAAATTTCTGTTTTGCTCTGTCCATTTTATGTTACAGAACCAAACAAGAGAACAATTCAAACCAGTGTATTATTTCTGTAACATTTTGAGGGGAGTTCCATTTGAGTCACATAATAGGGATGTTACAACTGTACAAGAACACAACTTTAGGAGAGTCTGCGAGTGGAGGCTTGCAGCCTTCCCTCCCCCAGCAAGTTAGTCCTCAAGATGGATGTTTTTATAGCAGATGTGTGGCTCAGAGATTAACACACAGAACATAAAATATGTGCCCTACTAAAGTTGTGTAACTTGCAACATTTCAGGCTGCCTGAATCTCCATAATTATGGTTCTGGGCTTGAAGAATGAAAGTGAGAATTCTGGGTTTTGCATGTCTGTGATTAATTATCTTTTAACTTTCCAAGTTTTTAAGACTTATTTGAGTGTGTGGGCTTCATCTACAAGACTGACAATGAAACATATGAACAGAAAAACTCACTTTGTGAATCTTAACATGTTGGAACCAAGTTTTATGGATACTTCTTGATACTTGTTGTATGTCTTTCCACAGGTAAATTGTATATGGCAAGACAATGACATTCCCCATCACACACAAGACAATTTTTGTCCTGGACCACAGTGCATATTTTGCGCAGTCCTGCAATCAACCCATAGAATACGATGTACTCAGGTCCAAAGGGTCAGGGGTCATCCCTGCAGCACCAATTACCAAGTCTCTATGGACATGTAATGTGGAGGGACTGCAAGAGTATCTGCGGATTGTATATGATATTTATCCAAAGGATAGAGAGGTAGCATTTTTCTTGTTTATATCTTTATTTACTCCCTCTAATATAATCATTCCTGATTCATAAACCGTCAATTTTAAAGTTGTGTTTGTTGAGTCTATTCAGACTACTCAGGCTTTCCAGTCCAGCTACCACTAGAACAGTTTTATTTGTGGACAATATGTCTTAACCTCAGTAGTTTTTAAAAGTTCTGACTCTATGAATGACACATCAGAACATCCATATGACAATGCCCATGTCTTGAATTGCCAGAATGCAAGAATCAATATTGATGAATGCTTGTACAAATTTGAAAGCAAATCTATGACTCGTACATGGTATGTGATCATTTGTACATTGTATTTTCCAAGGTTTGATGTGAAGTGAAGTTAGATTACTTTGCTCATAATACTGAGCGTCTCAGGCACAAACAACCCAACTCCACAAGATGGCTTCATTTTACAACAGTGGTTGTCGGGCCCAATTCCTCCCCCGCTGATCCCAGGTTTTGTCACTTCCACCCCCATTTTGAATCGGCATCTGATAATTAATATTTTCACCATTATACTTTTACCGAAAGTATGGAAACAATTTATGGGACTAAATTTCTATATTGAGTTTGGAAGTCCTGCAGTGGCTGAATTTCTTCCAAGATCCCCACGAATGTATTGCATGTGGGCGCCAGCTAACTGTCAGACATTTTAACAGAATGTGTGGATTTCATTCACATTCGAAAAAGGCATTTTGCCTGCGGATCCAAGAAAGAATTATTTTCAAACATGGGTGTTTTAAAATTTCTGAAGAAGGGGAAATCTAGAAGTAGATTCAACAGTTTTTTTAATTCATATTTACAGGGTCCATATAGGCATACTTTACACTAGTATGTGCCTTTTCCCTGTTAGATTCTGAGCTTCACTTTTATTTGATTGTATTTATTGGGATCTGAGTGCAGAAAGCTAGCCTAAAGTAAGATAATGAAAAAACCGCTAAAGGCGTAAAGTGGCTGTTTATCATGCCATCATGCTGTTAAACCTAAAATCAAACTCAAACTCCCTTGGAAATCAAGTGCCTCATGTTTAGGAATCACTGTTTTGTATCATGTCTAAAAATATTTTACCATACAACACAATAGAAATACAAAACATACCTAATCATGATCCACTTTCTGTGTCTCTTCACTCTTTCAGCATTTGTGGGGTAGGTGGATCTGATAAAGTCGGGCGGTGAAAGATCGAATTCCTGAGAAAATTGCATCAAAGGGGGAAACATTTTCCATGGAAATTAAGATTTGCTTATAAAATATTTTTCTGCATTCAGTTAAAATATTTTGTTTGAAATCGTCTTAAAGATATTGTAGTTTGATTTATTACAGTACAGTACAGAATAAAAATTTCACTTTGAGCCTGATTTTCACCAGATTGACTCATATTTACTTATATTTTTTTCTGTTTCCTGTAAACTCGACCTTTCTAGACTCCTGAGGTTTGTGCCTGTCACCATGGATATCTTTATTTATGGATTATCATTTCTTCATCTGTTGTCAGGTGCGAGTGGTGACAGGAACCACAAAACTGAATTCCTGGGACTGCGCAGATGTTATGAGTGTAAGTGATGTTTTTTTTTTTGGTTGCACTTTTGTTATTTGCATCAGTCACAGTGAAATGAATACATGAATACTCTTTGTACATTGTCCTTGTACATTGTGAATAGTGGATAAGTGCCGCAGAATAAGTTTCCAAGACATAAATTTCCTTATCACTTTTGCTGCCATACCAGTTTTTGAAGATGAAACAAAATCAGATTAATTCTGTTGATTTTAGTTTCTCAGATATAAATTGAAACAGCTCTTGGAATCCTACATCATTGCATTTTTGTTAACCTTTGCAGTGATATGGAAATCTGCTTCCAGTTGTCCCACGGTTGATAGGCTTAGCGAGCTTGAAGAAAACACCGCAATTTAAGCACTGAAAATAGAAGACTATATCACAGACCGTGATATCGTGTGCTTATCAACTAGGCCCTAAGGAAGTGATAATACGAATTTGTGGCCTTGTCATTGGTGGACAAGGGAGGCGCAATTACGATATTGTGGGCATAGCAACTGCGGCCGGAGAAGAGAGGAGCGTAATATCATGGTCTTACCAATAGTGGAAAGGGAGGGAAAAAAGTCGCATAATTTTGATACCACCGCTACAAAAATAGGACGATTATGAGAGATACCTGATCTTTTGTTTTGTTTCGTTTTTTTTCTGTTTCAGACCGTGTTGACTAAACTTGCCCATGTTGGACCACCAAAGGGCAAGAAGGAAGATGATGAGTACTCCGTCCTGCATGGGTTAACGAGCGCCATTGAGTGTTTGCGAGATCCAACTCCGCAACAGCAGGAGAAACTGAACCAAGGGGGAACAGTCAAGAACAGGGGAAGGATCATTTGTCTGACCTATCTCAAAAAGTAAGCCAAATTGTATGCCCAATGAGTGACCCGCCTCCACTTTTGTTGGAATCTGAGGTTACGGTATAATTACCATGTGTTTCTTTCCACCTAAGTCCGATTTTGAAATTTTTACAAGAGGCACGAATAAGTGATTGAAGTTTGGCTCACAAATGTTTAAATTCCAGGAAATGGATTAAGTAATTGAAAATGCAATATTTCAAATGTCTGATTAATATAATTTAAAATATAGCATGGCCATGGTGATGAACTCCTAATGCCTATTTGTAGGCTGAGCGGTGTTTTTCTAACATTTGAGTGAAGACAATGGAAACATTCTGTAGAGATATGAGTGTGTAATGAATCTTCCAGTTTGTCAATGAAACACAGGTCTTACTCCCCTGCGATGAAATAGACTAATTATTGCGTGTCTTTTTTTCTGAGCCATCTATTTAAATCAAAGAAAACCATCTGCTGAACCCAATAGTCTCTACAACAATGAAAGTGGAGTGAGACAACACTTGTATTTATGGATACAGCGTGTCTGCATGGTTATAGCATTAGGCCATTGGTCTAAATTTGCAGTCTTTAGAATCTAATTATCAGTTACAGGTACTACTGTATGATTTTCCTGTTGTTTGTTGCTAGCGTTGGGCTTTGCAACATATAACTGTGTTATAAACTGTAGTTTTCATTACAGTGCTGTTAATTTTCAAAAGCTGCAGAAAATTTGTTGGGTTGCAGATGGACTTGGTACAGAGATAAAATGTAACAACAATAGGAAACACTGTAGGTCATTCAGCCCCGCATTTAGAACAGAAAGTAAATGCAGGGCTGAATGACGTACAGCAACAGAAAGTTCTAAATGCAGGGCTGAATGACGCACAGCAAACAACAACAACAAAAAAGGATAATACAATAAACACCAAAAGAAATAAAAAGGGAAGAAAGGAGCTTTTTTGGGGGGGGGGGGGACCTCATGTTCTTTGTTAGATCTTTGGCAATTGGGGAATTGGCACCAACGACAGGTAAATAGCCGTTCTGAGTTTTTTTCCCATTCATTTACAGATTTTTTTTTTACATGTTTCATTTTTGTTTTTTTGACCTGAAATCACTTGACTGCAGCCAAATTTTATTGTACAGAACTGAAGTTATTGGAACAATTTGAACAAAGACAATTTGTCTGTTCATAAAGCATTCTCATGTACAATACGCCTTTTACAGTGACAGTTATATACAGACCCTGGAGAAGTACACTCTGGAAGCGCTCACCCAACACAACAAGATGTCGGTGTCAGCAAAACTGTGAGTAGGCAATAGTATGTTTTTCTCAGTGAGCAATCAGAACATGGATTCAAAAAATCCTAAAAATAGTTACTTAGTAGTGGTGTAAGCCAAGAAACTCCCTGAGCATTGACTAAAGAACAGAGATAAGGAATACTTAAAAATTGCAAAATTAAATCAGTATGGTAAACAAGAATTTGGAAAGGGCTGTTTGCAGGATAGGGAGTGGGTGTTTTGTTCATATTTCTGGGTTGAAACTGGAAAAAGCTTTTCTCCCTATGAAAATGTGCAAACAGGCATTGTTTACGGCAGTGACCTACTTTTAATTCAGTGCTAACTTTGGTTAATTGAGCCTCCCATGTCTGCCAGTGCAGTTCACCAGAAGCGATTCCTTTCATACTTTCTGGTAATTCCATCTGGATTGTCAAGTTTCCAGCCATTGATGGTCGGCGCTTTAATGGTGTCTTGTAGTTTCTACAAATATCACACCTCTATCGACAAATCTGAGAAAAGCAGTCTAAGCAGTCTTTAACAGCTCTTCCTTAATATCCCTTATGCAAGAAAAGTAAAGGAGGGTGAGTCACATTCTGGCTAGAAAGGTTAACGATTTTTTCACAGTGATGTCCGTACTTGTTGATTAAAGATATTAATATTTTACAAGTGATTACATATGCCCTGCATTGGGTTTACAGCGTTAAGTGGAAATCGACAGGCGGGGAGTCGCAGTATTGCTAGGAGTAAGAGGAAAGTAGGCAAAAAAAACACAAAAAACGTTGTATTTGCAGAGCCCTACGGGTATGGACAAACTGACAAGGGAGACGTTACAAACAAAACATGAATGTAAACAAAATTTACCAAACGAAGTCCAGCATGTTTGGTAAATTCTGGACTTCGTTTGGTAAATTTTGTTTACATTCATGTTTTGTTTGTAACGTCTCCCTTGTCAGTTTGTCCATACCCGTAGGGCTCTGCAAATACAACGTTTTTTTTTTTTGCCTACTTTCCCATTGGGTTTACAGGTGGCCCAGGATTATATATATGATAGCACAGCCCTGTTTATGACCCTTTTCCTTGAATGCCGTACTCTGATTGCTCACTGACCATTTGTTTTGTGTACGCTTTTCACTTTATCAGCACCCATCGTTAGTGTGGTCACACAGTCACACACAGTCTGCTGGTGACGTAACTGGTATCTGTGATACTTGATATGGGTAATGTGTGGGCATTTGATACCCCACACAATTTTGCAATTATATTGTCTCTTATTTTTTTCAGTTCTCCATGTGTTGCTCGCCTCCTGCCTTTTGTATTCCAATTCATCACAACATGCCATCTTTTCTTGGCTTTTTATCATGTTCGTCTCTGACCTATCTCCTCCCGTTCCTCAGACTATCTTTGGTCTCTTACTCTTACTGGCAAAAAAGCATGATATGGGGGGTATCCCCATTTGCTTGGAAACCAAGTGTATAAAGAGTGTAGGGGAGAGGACGTGTTAAAAATTCCCAAAATTGAATGTACGTCTTTTATGGTTGACTGTTGTTAGAAGCGCATGGTATTTTACATTATAATGAACAGAAGTCAATATTTTCTCTATATGGCTTTGTATTAGACTATGTGCCCCTAACAACATTCTTTATGAATTGCCTCTGTGCTATGCACGCTTTCCATATCCTTTACCTCTAGCGACTTTCTTGTGTTTATTCAAGTACCACCAGGTATTCATAAAAATATGCAAGTTTATAGCTAGTTTCAGGCCTGTTGAGTAGTTTTGGTCTGTTTTCAGCTCCGTGAAGATTTTTCTAGTTCCCATCTCTGTTTGTGGGATGTGGAGTATTTTTCTTTTGTGAGGTAATCTAGCACATTTTTTTTTGGTGTTACTGCATGGACGTGAGTGCAGATTTCCTATGGATTTGTGGAAACGTTTTGTGTAAAAAAAAAATCCATACAGTCCATCTGTGACAATTCGGCCGATTTCATTTTGACAGTGCAATGTTGCTACAGTGGGCGTCTTATGAGAGGTGCGGCAAGGGCTTTACTATACCAATTTACCAATATGCCTTTTAGAAAAAAAAAAAAAAAGGAAGGCAAAACATGAAGATGTAAACTTACTTGCGGTAGGCAGCAGCCTACGCGATGATACATGGGAAATAATCCTTATTTACACAAATTGCACAGGCGACCTGGCGCAGTACATTCCCTTTAACTCCCCCCCATGTCGATTGCATAGTTCCACTTTCAATGGCAGAAGAAAGTCAAATAAAGAAAAGACCCCACCCCCCCCCCCCATCTCCAAAAAAAAATGTCTTAAGTCATTTCTGTCCTTCTTGTACAATTTTTTATTTAAAAAAAAAATAAAATTGATCATAACTTTTTGTCTGCTTCATTCTGTCTCGACATTGAGGTTTCGAAGTAAATTATTATTTTCTTCCCAAGTTGGTTTTGTTTTCTCATTTATTAACTCTCCAGGGCTCAGTGTTCGAAACACGTCTCTGTTTTTGACTCACTTAATTTTTGTGATAAATATTTACATGGTATTTTAGCTACTATCGGGCTATTTAAGATCAGGTTTATTGTTGATACACTGTTTCTCGTTGTAAATATTTACATGTGTATTTTAGCTGTGAATTGACGTTCAAACTTAAGATTAGCTTGGCATATTTTGAAAGTCCGAAACTTTGATTTTAAGTCGTCCAAAATATCGCTTCGGTAATTAGTTTCATAGCTATAGAGTTTGAAATAAAACCAAAGATGCTGAGCTCTCGATTGCGTTAGACATAGGGAAAGTCAGTATGCAAAGCCCTATTTTTCATAAAACAGCCTTTTCATCTTCATATTTTTTTGTTTTTGTTTGAAAACTGCAGCTATACGCTGTGTGTGCTTCGAAGATTTCAAAAAGTAACCAATTTCTGTGGACCATCGTACAAAATACACGCTGGCGTCGCAAATGTTGACATTGGCAATTTGTGAAACATCAGGGAATGTGACACTGACGATTGCTCCACTGCACTCCAGCCCCATCATTCACCATGATGTATCCTACTTGCATTATTTAGAAAACCGCCGCGACCGGCCTCTCTGCCAGCACAACAAATGTGCTGTGAATCACGCTGACTCGAGGCACGACCTCACACGACTTAGCCCATTAAAAACGGTCTGCTGCCTTCGAAAAGGCGTCCCCATCTCATTTATTTTCTTTATTGTGTTCGATCTTCTGTATCATGAAAGCAGCCAATGGTTTATAACCTCACTGGCCTTGAATCTTTATGGTCGGAGGTACTCCCACCTCCTCCCACCTAAAATAGCCCAAAAATACCGGACCTGCCAATTGTCCCGAAAGTTATTCTACAGGACCGTCCTGAGTTATGGGTTTTCTTTGGAGGGACATGAGATTTAAAATTATTATTTTTTTAACAAACAAAAAAAAAAATACTTCCAGGTTTGAGGATAATGCCTGGCCAGTCCAGAAAAGTGCAAGAAAGTGATGACAATATGCACATCATACTAATATAGATAAGAGTTATGTGATTTGCGAAGTGTGTGATGGCGAATGGGATTTGTGTTCTACTTTGTGTTGAAATGGCAATTACCTGATACTTTTAGCTTTCCCTTAAAGGGCACGGATATACTTGTCCCAGAGAACTGTCCCTTGTTGGAGTGGTCATCTAGTTGACAGATCTGAAGAAATGCCATTCTCACACCTTAGACTCTCAGCAAGCAGAACCACCTTATTACATGCATCTCATCGGCTTCAGCCTTTGCTCAAGGTCATTTTACTGCGTTATTGGGACTCGAGCAGTGGTAAAGGCCTGGAGTACGTGGATGCACACGGCAGTTGGTAAAATCGACAAAAGGGGCGCGGGGGGCTAATTGAGGGGGAAACCGTTTTATTTATACATTGCCAGACCCAAGGCCGATTAGAAATAATTACCTGACCTAATTAGCTCAGCTGGTGCGCAGCTTGCCCGTTGGTAGATTTTAGAGATTGCTTCAACCCCTGACCCCTCGCTGTTCATCTTGTGGGTATCAATTTCAGCCCCCCCCCCCTCTCCCTTCCCCCCTTAACCCCATTTAACTGCCTTCAGACAATTAAATCATTTGTTGTTTCAGCGCTGTTATAAGTGCCTAGATATTCTCTTTCTGGCTCTTTTATGATGATTCATTTCTATGAAGTTGACGAACAAAGTTTTGTTTGTGGTTGTTGTTTTCCATCAGCATACCATCATCATCATGACGACTGACAGAATTGCTGTCGACAAACAACACTTGCACAATTACATAAATACCATGCACTCATGAACACCAGCAGGTACACAGCAAGCAAGCGGCACCCATGAAACAAATTAACTATTAATGAGCAACATGACAAAGTACTGGGGGTTTTAATTGCCAAAATAGGGGGGTCGAATACTCTAAACAGCGTATGAATGTCATAAGGTTCAAGTCAGAATCGGACAACCGAACAAAACCCAAACTTTTAACAAACTTTTATACATACAAAGAAAAAACAAAAAAACCCACAAACACTGGTAATTTAGGATTTCAAGGTAAATTAAAATAATTATGGTTACGCAGAAATGAGGCTTGATAAACCAGTTCCACCAAAAGAACTTAGAACAAAAAAAAAATTAAATAAAAAAGCATTTAACTATGCAATTTCATGATATATAACTTATACAATAAAATAAAATCTGATTAAAAAAAAAACTTAACCCTTTCAGTATCACAAAGCGGTCGCCGGCATTTTTCCTGAATTGGGGGTAGGTTAGATCTATGATAAAGTATTATGCGAATACGAACAAGAAAGTTATAATTTTTTTTCGTGCGTTTCAAGAATGATTTCGGGGTAATGTTACTTGCCACTATGTCCCAGGGCTGTGACACCGAAAGGGTTAAAGGCCTTCAGACTGTGGCTAGCTACTATGCTTAACCCTCTGGCACCTAGTGTTTAACTTTTGAAACACGTCATCTGGGCCCTATTGTTTGGAATACTGTCTTATTTGTCAATCAATTGATTTTGTTTCACATGACATGGCAAAACGTGTGTTCTTACGAAATTTTTATTCCGTCTTTGGTCGGAAAATTCCAAGGCATCGGGGGCGGTTGTAAGCACTGCCATTGACCGTGTATAGTTTGGCTAAACAATAACACAACTGACAATAGGCCAAGCTCGCTTCTGGATTGATTCCGCACCCCATATGCCTTCTTTATGGTTGCCTTTAACGAAATTAAAATGCCATCCGTACTCATGCACAGTCTTTGCAAAATATTTCTTTTCACATTCCTTAAGTTCTAGTGTCCATGTTTTGTATCTCCCAGGAGTTTCGCTTTTTCTTTTGCCATTAATTTTAATTTTTACACACAAATTAAGCCTTTTCATAGAGTAAACGAAACAAAATTTCTTACACAATTAAGACATGCACTTTACGCAAAAAGAAAAAAAAAATGTGCAAGAATTGAAATAACAGCATTGGTTATTTGTAATGGTATTCTGGTTGTTTGTTTAATTTGACGTCACTGAACTTCATTTTTCCCGAAATGTCGTATTTTATTTCGTGTTTCCACGTAATCCTCATTTGTGAGCACTCTTGGCGTCATTTTGCAAAGCATAACAGTCAACCTCACAGTTTTGGTCGACATAAGTGAAGCAAACCACTATATTATTTATTCTATGAAAAAAATACCTGGTAATTTTTGTTTTGTTTTCGTGACCATTTTAAAAATCGATTTTCCAAGATTCAGATTTTTGTCTTTTTTTTTTTTTTTTTTACACTAAAATTAATGAACCTCTATTTGAGTGCAAGAGGGTTAATGCATGCCTAATTCCAACCCTCCAATAACACAGTGGACAAAAAATGATTGAAATCAGCTAAGGAAGAGAAATTATTGGATGTTTCCGATAGTCAAGACATACACAGAGTTGATACATTCGAGTGTTATTATCACATGAAATGAATGTCATTTTAGTTCCTGCACTCACAAGTTATAACAATGAAACTGAAAAGAAAAAATCCAAACTGAATTCTGATGCTGCAGAATATTTAGAACGAATGATGTTATTCGTAATCATGGTGATAACAATAGACAGTTATGATGAATTGATGACAGTAGTCATGAATATGAATGCATTCTTCAGAAAATAATAACAGTAATTACATGATAACTTTAACATGTGACGGGATCATTGGAAAGAGTTCTGAACGTCTCGACCGCTTTGAACTTTTGCATTTTTAATATTTCCCTGTTTGTGTTTGAAATTGTGAGGGGCAGAGTTAGGAATAAGATTAGATTTAGGGTCAGGGATCAGTTTACGACGAGGGATAGAGTGTTTTTGACTGGGTGGTCAGGACGCACGGAACATCTTTCCGGACCATGTGACTGAACATCAGCTACCACTGGAAAACATTCTTGCAGACAAATGATGTATGTACATGTACGATTATTTGTTGGCTGCAATCAAAACAAAGTATTGGCTACGGGAGAAAACATTCGGGCAAGTGGGGGGGGGGGGGGATTTGCAAGCATGTCTGTCAGTACACTTCTAGCAAGGTACAGGCGGGACGTTGTACACACTCCACATACAGTTTATGTTTACTTTGTGTTCGTGTAGTTATTAAGCATCTTTGTATGCGCTGACCATTTCTACTCAGTTGCCGTGAAATCTATATGTTTCTACGCAGTTGTCGTGAAGCCCGTTTGTTTCTACTTTGTGGTCGTAAAATCTGTTTCTACTCGAACTCAGTAGTCGTAAACTCGACGTGTTTCTACTCAGTTGCTGCAAACACTGTTTGTTTCTACTCAGTGGTCGTATAATCTGTGTTTCTACTTAACTGTCTCGAAATCTGGTTTCTATTCGTTTGTAGGATATGTGTTTCCCATGCAGTTGACTTAAAATCTGGATGGTTCTACTAGGTGTGGTAAAGACGAACTTGTTTGGTTTGACCAGGTTGGGCACCCAGCATGCAAGAAGATTGTTTCGTTGGCATTCGTTAACTTTTTTTTTGTGTGTTGACAATGGTGACAGGGACTAAAATGTAAATCTGGGCTATATTTTTCTAAGGAAAGGGGTTCAAGTGGGGTGAAGAGGACGGGATGGAAAGGGTTGCGGGATAGCAAAGAAAAGCTGCTAGAGTAACGGGCACCATTTCTATGGTTTTGGGGTGTTGAACATGAAGTACACTGCTGATGTCTTAAGCCTTGTATGTTTTGAACAGCATAAAGGTACATTTGTAAGTACATGAGAGAGAGAGAGAGAGAGAGAGAGAGAGAGAGAGAGAGAGAGAGAGAGAGAGAGAGAGAGAGAGAGAGAGAGAGAGAGAGAGAGAGAGAAAGAGAGGGAGAGAGAGAGAGAGAGAGAGAGAGAGAGAGAGAGAGAGACTTGTTTCATTGTAAAGCGCTGTGGGTCCAGTGGAAACAGGCGCTTTTTATATAATATAATATACATTCACATGAATCGGTTATGCAGAAACATGTATTCTATACATAATATATATATATATATTATTTTGTACACTGTATATGTACAGACAAATGTATGGTTAGGCAGAGTATCATTATAACCGTATGAGGAGAAAACAAATGTTATATAGATCTAGATCACGCGCTCCAAGGGAGGCCGGAGGGAAGCTAAACCATCCACTTGACATGAGCCACGGGATGTGCTGGACACAGTCCAGCCTGCTCTCCGGAAACTCAGCGACGGTGTCCAGGGTGACCATTATTGCTCGAGGAGAATGGATTCTGAAGGCAAACTTGAGTTGAAACATCTATGCACATACGTACGTGTAGCATGGCCGTATATATGAACAGCTATCCTTGTGTGTACAGTTGGCGACCTTACTTCTTGCTTGTTCCAATTATACTTTTTGCTCATCGAGAAGTTCGAAGTTTAACGTTCGAGGCTTTAGTTTATTATTATGATAAGGAGTTAGAATATAATGGAACCGTGAAACAGCTTGATAAGTGCCACAAGGCATTTTAAATTAAACAAGTGTCAAAGTGTGTATTTGTAATACCTCCTCTGCGTACTAAAAGATCTGGTTTTTTTTTTTTTCACAAAATGGAGATAGAACAAATAAGAACTAGGGTCTGGAGTTGTCCAAAACAACATATATGTTTCTCCAGTAATGTAATTTCCAGCTGCTTGTCAGATTTACCAATTCGTATGAGTGATTTCCATTGGATTTTCCTACTTTTTATTGAAAGGCCGCATATATCCCTGATTTTCTAACAGTTTCTGAAATTGTCACGGCACTGCAGCATTAAAACCATGCTATGTTTGGTCCTAATTCAGTATTTTATGGCTATTTGTAAACGCAGCATTTATTTTGCTGGCTTTAGTATCTTAGTGAATTCGTCTTTCCGTCATGGCGGGCTCGTTCGATATTATACAAAAATTATCGATGCTGGCGTTTATTTTAATAAAGAATCAAAGCCCAGATGCAGTGGCTTCGGTTTTGGGTGGCTTTCAACGGTTTTATAGAATGCCGTCCTTCTCGTCTTGCGGAAAAGACAAAAAGATGTCAAAAACCTTCACAGCGCCTCTTAGAGCGCATAGTGCTTCTGTTTTCGTTTTCGTTTCGTTTGTCAGTTTGCCGAACGGGAGCCGACACCGAAGCCACTGTGTGTGGGCTCACACGACGGATGTAGGTTATTATCACATCTCATGTTTTGGCAAAATGAACCAGTTTCGTGTCTGTCTGGTACTGATTAATAATTTATGTGCGGTTCACATTAAGGACAACTGTTCACGCAAGGACATAATACGTGTACGACTTCAAACACGGACAGAAAGACATTCTGCTTACATAATAATCACATGGGAATACATTACACAGGTGACCGACAGTCGAATGATAATACATGTACTCCACAGTTATATACCCAGTCAGTGGAATCAGTTTTGCTTGCTCACATAGCATTGTTCCTCAGTAGACCACTTTCTTGACACTGTACTTGAAACAAACGACATATCTATAAAAAAAAAAAAATCAACAAAAAAAAACAACAACAATACGTTTCTTAGGCGCATGGCTGTGACAGGTCCATTTTCCTTCAGACAGAACGTCCAAAGTGGTTCAGCCTTGTGCAACCCTATTGACAGGGGTGTAGATATTTCTGCTCTTTCTGGAACCGCGGGATGGGGTGGGGTAAGGGGGGGGGGGCGAAGAGATGTGTCAGTGTGGATGAAGTCTTAGTGTTTGACGAATTAGCGCAAAATAATAAAAAAAAAACAAAAAACTACACTGTTCAGGTCATGTGGCCGAAATACTCTCAAAAACATTTTGTGTGACCAATCTGTGGCCAGCTTCAACAAAGGTTACTGCGGCCATTTTTGCCAACGTAAATATTGTTGTGGCCGGCCGGCCAGCCCAAAAACATAATCCTAATCACAACTCTTGCACTTTTTCACAGCGCAGGTCAAACCGAATTTGGCCACACCTCCCAAATAGTGATTCCGAAAGATTGAAGGAAAGGGAGGGGAAGTGGGCTCAGGATAGAAATGGAGACGTGTCTTTTCCGGAGGAAAGAAATAAAATAAATGTCTTGTTTCGATGGTTATTAATGTACTGTTTGTTTGTTTTTTCTGGTTTGATTTCTATAGTCTGACCATATGGACACATATGAAACTCAGTACTATTTCTGGCGGAAAACCAAACTGTTGATGTAATACATGGAATAGCTTGACAAAATGTCGTAGTACATGTATGGCAATGGAAAGCGTGAACACGAAGAAACAAAGAAACAAAAAGAACAAATAATATAACAACAAAAAACAATAACAAACAAACAAACAAAAAAACAGGTCAATGGCTTAAAAAAAAAATACAACACAAACACTGCAGCCACGGAAAGAATGCAAAACAGTGATCATGTGACAAACATCGTTAACTATACAACTCAAACTGCCCTGAGTCGCTAACAAATGAGTTGGAGAGTCGGTTGTGCTTGGGGAAATCCGTTCCATCTTGAACAAGAGTTGGAGTGAAACAGTAACGAGCGAGCGTCTCTTCAAGAGCTACTCTCACAGAGACAAAGAAAGATCCAGAACGAATGACAACACTCCAGTGAAGGAGACAATTGTTGGATGAAAACCCCTGCTTGCCAGCCATTTTCTTTTTTAAAAATAAAAAAACAACAACCCACAAAACCTTACCAGCTTGGAAAAACCGGTATAATTTGTCAGTTCAGAATACAAAATGCTGAAAGGTGAAAATTGCCGATGTAAATGAAATTCACATTCAGCTGGCACGTGACGTTCGGTGTCTATGTCTATTCAGGATGACATTTGTGGCTTCTTCAGTGGGATGTTTTTTAAGAGGCAGTTTTGCTACAAACTCCTTTGCATGGAAATGTGTCTGTTGTTTTCTTATCCCCGAAGACTCGTAACTGGCAGAGGCTGAACAGTTCTGGCATTGAGGTGGCCAAGTTATACTTTTTGTCTTTTCAGCGGTAGAAATATCTGGGTTTAGAACAACCAACGGCCCCAGAACAGCCAGGATATCATGGGAAATCGTGAGTAAGTAGTACAGCTTGAAGGTATAACTATTGCACACTGCATTCTTCAACTGACTATATCGACGAGTTATTGCCGAGAAGTACATGGTAAAACTTGAGAGACAAACTTTGGCGTGTGTACGATAACAAAACAGGCGATTATGTGTTATCATATCAGCTATAACAGATTTGAAAGCTGACAATATATGATCACAAAGAACAGACCATTCATTTTCCCGTGTCCACTCTGTAATCTGGTCTGGGCAGTAGCTCTTCAGCACTGACGCATGTTTTAAGCCAGCAAGACCAGCTGTCGTCATACTGGCGACTCAACGCCTCGTCTGAAATCAAATAATGACGGACCAATCGTCTCTGGATAGTTACTCTCATGTTCCACATCGCCATTGGGAACTTGGCTATGGTTGGTTTGCGACTGGTTGTAGCTGTTGCTACTGGCGCTGTTGTGGAGGGGCTCGTTGGGTAAAGGCTTCTCTGAGTTAAACACCAGGCCGATCAGTCGTATAATGAGTTCCATCAGCTCCATGATGGTCAGCACAGAGATGCCCATCCATAAACCCAGCGTGCCGCCAATGTCGGCGAATAGGTCCTCTAAGCCATACGCTGGCAGCTGGCGGTATTCCACAACGCTCAGATCCTGGAAGATAAAAAATAATCAGAATCAGATTACGTAAGGGGGTATACCATATTAACCCGGAATGTCACAGCCAGTTGTTGCCAGCACAAGGTTCACACAGGTCCTTAAAAGTCCTTAATTTTCATAGAAAAAAAAATAAGTACCCAAAAGTCCTTAAATTCTGAAAATTATGCCAAAGTCCTTAAAAAGTCCTTAAAATTTGTGTTTCAGTTGAAACATTTGAGATTCAAATCATCCAATTGCACACTGGATAATTGGTACTTTGAAATAACTGAACTTTTCAGAGTGAATTTACCATGTTAGAACTCTGGATACAGAAACATTCCGTATCGATGAGTGCTGTACACCACATGTATAATTGTAATATTTCTTGATCACAGACACACGGGTCCTTAATTTGTTTACTGTGGGTCCTTAGAAAGTTCTTAAAAAGTCCTTAAAATTAGTTTTCAAGACTTTGTATGAACCCTGCAGCAGAATGTACACCGAAGAAATAGTGACACGAGCTGACTGTGTCTGACCGAAATTAGTATGACAGAATTTTTCCCGGATTTACTGAGAAAATGCAGAAAATTATGGTGTGTACTTCTTGTCTGCCAGCATCTCCCTGTGTCTGACCGGACAGAGCTGATACCTCCCTAGGCCCGGAACGTCAAAGCGAGTTGCTTCAAGCAAAACGTATAGCCAAGAAATAACGACAGAAGCTGCTGTGTCTGACCGAACTTAGTATGATAGGGTCTTCCCGGATTTACTGAGAAAATAATATAGAAACTTTTGGTGTGCATTTCTTGTCTGCCAGCAGCTGACGGTGCTGTTCCGGGCTTAGTGGTGGTTTGATGTTGTTAAATAATGAACGGGTTTTAGAAAATAGAACCGATGCCTGTCTGTCTGTCTGTCTGTCTTTGCTACGTTTCTACTCCGTTCTCAGCACCAGTGTATTTCAAAATATTTTCATTGCCATGATGATGGGTTTTACCTGTCAGACTGCGCCTGCAATTCCTACAACAAACATACATGATCCACGAGAATTTCACACCTGGTGCGGCAAACATCATTTCTTTTCACTCCATTAACACAGTTGGCGCATACCCGTCTGGGTCCCCAAATTATGGTCATCAGTAACCACATTCTCTATATCAGATTAACTGTTTTTACCTACCTCCAAATAAATGTTGAGGCGCAACATATTCTGTCTGATGAGATCGGATGCCTCTTTGGCCATTTCCTTCTCGGAGATGGAATATTTTTTGGTCAGAATGTCGTCAATGTGGCTGTCATTCCTGGCCAGTTTAGCCTGGGACGGGTGCGCCAGCTCGAATAAATACTCGTGGGCGATTTTCATAAAGTGTTGCTGGTTGTTCCGGTCTTTTTCTTCGTTGAAGAATTCCTGTGTGTGTTGGATGGGGTGGGTGGGGGTGGGGTAGAGAGAGAAAAAGAAACCGTTCAGGCTGTTGTATGATAAGGGATTGTATGAAGTGGGGGGGGGGGGGTATGATTGAGGAAAGCTGAAGTCTGAGTATAAAAATCCTGCCGCGTACAAATTTTATTGTGGCTATTATTAAAATATTAGTTTTGGTTTATAAGCAACAAGATCGTCCTCACTGCATCATCATCACCATCACCACCATCACAATCCTCACCATCAACAACAAACAACAACAAGGAGAAAAAGAACAACATTAACGACAGTTACAAGAAAGACGACCACTGCTACAAGAACAAGAAAGGTGACGAAAACAACAGCGAGGGCGACAACAGTAACAGCATAAACAAAAACAACGACCATCAACAACAACAGTGACATGACAAGAACAAAAGCAAGAACAACAAGAAACTATTTGATCCCACTGCTATGATGACCACCACCGTTTTGTGTGTGACTAGATCCCTTCACTTTGGCCTTGTGAAAAAAAAAACAAACACCTTGTGACGACGCCCACAGCATAATTATTATGTTAGGTCAACCAGCATTGGCAAGACTATCTTGCAGTCTGTGAACCAAATAACACTCTAGTGCCCTGACGAAAATTGCCGAGTTCCAAACTTCTGAAATGGTGCGGATCTGATTTTAAATAGTCAGATTATTGGAAAAATATGAATATATTTTTTATTCGAAAAAAAAAACACGTTTTCATAAAATAGTAAGGGGGAGTGTATCAAAGATGCATCATTTTGGCTGCAGGTGACTTATCGCCATTGTGGCACACTAGGCTCTAAAGGGTTAACTGATCAGCCTACAATCCTCATTCCGATATTCACTACTACTTCCCATCAGGAATGAGCTAATGCAGATTGCGAACGGAAGAAAACACTCTATAACCAGATTGATTGAGGCCGGATACAGACGGGGTGAGGGGAGGATGTGCGACAAGGCCGAACGAACCCGACAAGCATAGAACCAGTCGGCCACTAGGACCATAAATAGGAAAGCCTTCAAGTGGACCTTAGAGCGGGGAGAGGAGCACTTATGGAGATGCCCGGTGTGCAAAGATTCTGATTCTTGTCATCGAATCATCAAACCACCATTATCCCCTAAGAGTAAGCCCCTCTGGAAATTGCTACACAGGCCTATGTAACCGTCACCTACCTCTAAAGCGCTTAACTGGTAAAATTCCAATGGCCAGTAAGATAGTGATACGGACTTGAGGTAAGACGTCTCACTGCAGGGCTGGAAGCAGCCACAGGTGGTCTCATAGGCACGATCATTGTTGAGATTCCTTTGCTCTCTCTCCTCACAAGCCAAGGCAGGGGTGGGAATCTCCATGCCCGTCTTCCATTGACCCGACTCGTTCTTCAGAATGGTTTTCCAATCCGTTATGACGCCACAGAAGGTCACGTTATACATAGGAATCTCCGGCAATGCTGAAGACTTGCAGCCACAACGTTTGATAATCAGTTTCTGCTTGCACAGCTGCAGGCAGGCGAAGAATGTATTGCTGTAGGTACGGTCACCCTGCAGGGAACCCTGCGTACAGTTGCCGTACGGCTGTGACAGCCTGGAATGGAGCACAGCTTTGAGACCCACTGACGAGGAATATCCAGGCGGGATGTCAAAGCCGTGATCCACAGGACTGGGCATGGATCCAGGGGCGTGGACCACTACCCGGACGCCTGCACTGTGCAGGATGTTGTTCTCAAAGTTATACACGCCATAGGTCCCGGGTAAGGGGTCGTCCTTCTCCACGGAGATGATCAGAGAGAGCCCATTTTCAGGACCGGTGGCATGCATTTGAAGCTGATCCCGAAGTTGTCCACCATTGAAAGTGAAACAGTTGAAATAATTGCCATCGAAGAACCGAGTGAAGTTCGCCGTTGTGCAAGTCTCACGGTTAAAGCGACAATGAATCATCATGTCTTGCAGATCGTGGCTAATCCGCTTGGCGTCCTCGCCAAGGTTTTCATAAAACGCCCTGATGCTGTTGATGAAGGAAGTTTGCTCGAAGCTGAAGTGCTGGATGAAGTACAGCCAGTTTCGTAAATCCGAGGTCCCATTTCGGTTATAATTCCTCCTAATTTTCCGTAAAGAAATCGGCTCGATATTACAGACCGTCACAGAGGGGTACTCCACTGGCATGCTGTCTTTGATTTCGGACAGTTCCACCACCTGAAACTGCAGGTACTTCCTCACCAACAGAGACAGTTGTAAAGTGGCTGCCGTGAAGCCCACGATGACCAACAGGGCCCAGATGACCTTGCGCTTTGTGTCACGTGACGTGACGATCTTGGCCAGGCCGTGGGCGTTGCTCTCAGAGCCCAGCTCGGCGATGATGCCGATGGCGGTGCGGTTGTCGGGCTCCGGGTAGCCATATTGGTGGGGGTTGTGGCGATTTCTCACCATAGTGTAGTGGTGATGATCAGAGTACATGCCCGATTTGCTGGTAACGCTGGTGTATTTCATGTGACCTGACCTAGACTCTCTGAAAAACCAAGAAGAAAAGACCGTGGTTAGTCATTTTGTTTCAACTGATGCTCAGCTGACATCTCTCAGGGTCTCTCTGCGTAATTATGAATTTGAGTTTCAGTTTGGGTTTTACGGCCCGACGACACGATAACGGCCACTCTGTGCCTTTCACGGCCTACTTGGGTACTTTATGTATGTTTGGTATCCAGAGCTTCTGGATTTCACAGACAGAATTAAATAGTTCCCTATCAATTTTATTACATTGGTAATAAATCAAATGTTGTTTTGTATTATGTATATTTTGTAAATGTGTACAAACGTTTTTAAATTAAGTTGTAGGTCTTAGGCTTTTTCAGCCAGGACACAACGCGGTATGGGTCCACGTTAGAAAATGATATTCTTTCATGGATCAGCAAGCATAGTGCCTTGTGAAGGTGCAGGGGACTTTCTGAAAAAAAGAAAAAAAAGGCAGAAAAACCTTCATGAATCGTTATTAACGTGTCATGTCATGCCCACAGCCCGCGACATCTCAAGATTAGAACCACAGGTGCAAACACTGAATCCATTCATGCCAAAAACAACCAGAATGTCTTCAAACAGTCAGGAAAGTATGGTTTTAAAACATTGCGACAAAGGTGTTTTTGCGTGTTACCTGCATGCCCGCCTTCGCATCATTTTTTTCTCTCAGAAACACCAATCATATGGAAACATTCTTCATTGAAAATCATATGGAAACATTCTTCATTGAAAATCATATGGAAACATTCTTCATTGAAAATCATATGGAAACATTCTTCATTGAAAATCATATGGAAACATTCTTCATTGAAAATCATTTGCATTTTTTAAAAACAGATTTTAAAAAAATCGTTTTTCTGAAAACAGAAGAGCAAAAACTGGCAAGGCGCTTGTGGTAAATGTAAAAACCTTGTATAATAATATATCTGCACGATATCGCGATACATTTCATTAAATTTCTGTTTTTCAATGACAGAAACCCAGTCAAACTCGTGTCTTACCTAAACAGTGGGCACCGATCAGAATGAACGTGAGCCCCTTCATTGTTTGGATTTCCATCCTTTTTTTTTTGTTTTTCAACCTTTTCATGGCATTTTTTGTGGTTGTCGAAAAGCACAACACCCTTCCCCGTCCCACTCACCCCTTTTTTTTAATGAAGACTTTACGTGGATATTTCACTTTGTCCTACTTTTTTTTTTTCGTCTAAGATTTTACGTGATTATTTCATTTCGTTCCATTTTTTTTTTGTCACGTCAAAGTGAACGCCTGCATAAAAATCTTTTTAAAAATTCAAAATACAAACAAATACACGTTACTACCCTCTGTAATAGTTCAAATTTTAGGAACTATTTGGTTATAAATGCGTAGCCTTGGTGATCTACTGCAACAGTCAAGAGAGAGAGAAAAAAGTTTTGTGACGAGTTTTAAGAACATTATGCTGCATTTGTTTAAAAGATTGCATGAAATGCTGCACTCACACAGATAAAGAACATGCCGTGAGCACTGTCAGTCAGATCATCATGCTAAGTGAGACTAGACAATAGACAGGCTGACAAAACGAGAAACCCACTTTACCGTGACCCATAAAAACCCGGGTATTCCGAAGTTTTTCAATTGGAATTGGCAGTTCTGCAATTCTAGAGTAGCGAAATGGGCTGTCAAGAAAATCTCAGACAATGAATGTTTTATTCTGTACCTGGTGAAAAGCTTTTTTTTTTTTTCCTGAGTTCACTGTCCTTATTGGAAGTGGAAAAGATGAGTGAAGGTGCCTAGGAGTAATGTACCCTCACATGCGTTTCTTTCCATCTCCGTGCACTTCAAACATACTCGAGTGGAACGGAGGACACGATTTTGTCGTACTAATCGAGTAAAGAGGCAACCAACCGCCTGGTCTTTTCTTTTGGCTGCTGTTACTTGTACGTACGCACCCCAAGTGTTTTTGCACTATCTGTAACCCCGTCCTTATCCTCAGCCCTAAATCTTATCGAACCCCTAACCCTGCCCTCTATCCTTTCAACCAGAAAAACAGGAGGTAAACAAAAAGAAAATCTGAATGAATATTTAATAAAAGCTGTTGTTGGGAGTATTTCGGGAGGAGCTGTCTAGCTTTGGAGTCACAATAAGCTTTAAAATACGTACCCCTAGCGCAAAAAAACAAAACCAACAACTTGGGGAACGTACGGTCTTGTAACAGCATTCTTTCTTTCTACACCTTTCTGTCGTTCCCTCCACTTTCTCTGGAAGCGTGTGAAGCCACGAATATTTGACGGTTATGTTTGTGTTCACGGAATTTTGCATGCATGTTCATGCTCCCATCTGTATGTTGTCTTTTTATCATTTGACATGCTTATTCCCAATTTCTTTTTAAGTTCATCGTCAAAATAATTATGTGAGGCGCTCTAGGCAAATGGCCCATATTTATGTCGCGCTCGGCACTTTCAAGATAGAACCACAAAATAGGTGGACGGGAACTTCCCGGTCCCGTATCAATTCTCGGCATAAATAGATTCCTTAGACATTTCCTTATCCCTGGGCAAGAGGATTTGAATGAATTCCGCCTATAAATATGTTTTTTTTTCTTCATTTTTAAAAAATCCAGTGTGGTGGTCTTTTTAAATTTACATAGACTTGAAACGCTTTTTCTCAAAAGTGACTTTTTCTACCTTGTCACTTTGAAATCGCCATAACTTGGTCAATTTTTACAGGAAATAAAGTGCATTCTCCTCAGGACAGTTTGTACTTTCACAGTACTGTACACCCTTAACTCCATTTTGAAAAAAAAATGGCAACGAGGTCCATTTCCCTAAAGCGCCTCACATATGGCTTAGTTATTATTGATAGCTGATTGTTTTTGAAAAAGTCATATGGGGACCATCAAGTGGAGGTGGTCAGTTTATATTTATTAGCTTTAAACCTATGTATTGCGCTGATCAGCAACATTAAAACTATTCTTGTAATTCCTACTCTGAAGGGATGTTTGAGGTTATTGTCAGAGTCTAGACATATGAGCAGTGCAGTGCTAGTACATCGTCACGATCGAATCCATAAAAGCCCAAGTCATGTTTTGGTATTTTTTAAAAATCGAAGAAAACTGTTTACTTCGAATATTGTGGTAGCTGTTGTTAGGGGAACGTAGAATTTTACATAGAAGGCTGTAGCTAAACAGTGAACACAACTCCGTGTGTTCTCTGTTTGCCTGTGTACTACGCTCCCCTAACAGCAATCTACAATGGTTGTTAATTTGGGTTTCCGTTTAAAAACTCATAAGTCAATGAAACAGAGCAGCAATGTAACTGTTGAACGGTGCAAGGTGATTATCCGATTAATGTGAGTATTTCATCTCAGAACACCAAAAACATGACTTAGGCAATTGTAGAATGACCGTGACGACATCATAATGGTAGTCATTTCTTTCGGATGAAAATTAGGCCGACGATCGTCTTTATTTCTTTAAGATACGCGCCCCGGCCAAGTAACTCTTTTTCTCTGATGGTTCAGTGTGTTAGCGGAACGAAAAGTTCCACAATTCAATTCTTTCTTGACAGAAAATAAAAGCCCCCAAAAGAATGGAAATGGCTGTAAGCTTTAATCTCATGGGTTAAGCTTGGGCCGGCCATACTTGCGTAATGTAAGACTAAGAGCCACATACAGTAAACTTCAGTTGTTCGAAAGCCACAAGATATATGAAGAAAATTTGCACACACGATTTTGTTACAAACATTTTATATAAACATTAAGAAATACACGTATGCAACAATTTTTACTCATGTGTGCAGTTTTTTAAACTGTTAATTTGTGTTAATTTCAGTAATCACAAAGTATACATGCCAAATATTAAAACAACAACAACAACAACAACCTCAGCCAACACATTTCTACGAGCCGCAAAGTAAAGGTAAAAAAACCGCACGTCGCTCGCGGATCGCGGTTTGGTCACCCCTGGTTTAAGAGATATAGGGGGGTAACCCTGGAGCATACTTTGACGATGTAATAGACCGATGCTTGTTGTAGGTAATAAGCGAAAACAGCGTTCACTGACGGTATCAGGTGTGTTATGTCACGGGGACCATACCTGCTGAACGTGATAGTCCAGATTCTGCAGCACACTCACAAAAGCTGTCACCCAGACAAAGAATACCAAAACGAACCATTCCTTCTTCCATTATAATGTCCACAAATTGCTCCCGTATAAATACCGTGAGTACTCTACTCTTTTTCGTTCAATTATGAAGGGGTGTGGTGCGAATTGTTGCATTGTTGACATCTATGATACGCGCGCAAGTGAAGGACGGAAAATGATGAATTGATTCGTCTCTGAATCCTATGTCTCGGCCATCACCTTGCGTGCTGATATAATTTGAAAAAAAAAAAAAAGTAAATTTCTGCCAGTGTGTCATGCGGTCGACTTATAAATAACGCACATCACCACATTTTCAAAATGAGAGCCATGTATCGCCATGCACGAAACATCAAGCAGAGAAATTTAGAGATCAAACAAATGTTCTGAAGTTTTAAGCCCTACAAACATGTGTATTTTTATTCAGCCAGATTTTGTAATGCATCCAACATCAAGCGAAACACAAATGCTTTAAATTACAAACGAACGTGTTTAATTTTTCAAACTCTAAACGTCTCTGCTTGATGTTTGACAAATTATTCAACGAAAATTATGGAGCTGCTCTGCGCGTGTACAAAAGGCCGATAATCACATTTAAATAACTTGTAGGTCACTGTGGAGTTATGCCGTTGTGTGTTGTCATGTTGTGTGGACAGGTTTGTTTTGTTCTTTTTTTCTTAGCCTGCGCTTTTTTTTATTGTCGCCGCACAACCCTGTCAGAACCATAGAAATACACTGCTAAAGGCCAGAACACGACAGCAGTGATATTAGCGAAATATCTTGATTATATAGATTACATTACAAACCAAGAAGGAGGCAGAACAAGTGAGCAACTATAATTTGTCACTAAAAAGGTATCCTGACAACAGTAAAGCTGGGTTTTCATGTGTACGGAAACGGAAACGGCGGTGGAAACGTCAAAATCTTTCAAGTAGTGGAATAGAAAGAATGTTTTCATCGCTGTTTCCGTGCACATGGAAACACTCTTTCTTTTTTATGACTTGATGGATTTTTGACATTTCCTTTTTCGTTTCCGTTTCCATACTCATGAAAATCCAGCTTCAGTGAAGAGAAAAACATATTTGCGGGTGGCAACCAGTGTCTTATGTCCAAAATGGTCAAATGGAGAAAAACGAATTTGAAATTTGTAGATTTAATGAAAATTCAAATAATTGCAGTAAATTTATGATGTTCACGTGTACAGTTGGACATGAATAGTTCTATTGGGTTATGAAATAAAGCCACATACCTTGTGTCTTGGATATCTACGAGCATTTGAGAGCAAGGAATAAAACTGGACATAGCACATTCTGGTTGATAGCCCCTGATATGTTGTATGGCGATTTGATTAGATGAGACGCACTGACACACAGATGGAAGGAGTGAAAAAGATGGTCAGACAATATTGAAGAGTGGGCGGGATAGCTATTTCCAGAGACGCAGACCCTGGTGCATGATGGCAAAGACCGGATAAAGCTGGGTTTCATGTGTAAGGAAACGGAAACGGCGTTTGCGTACAAATGCAAATATTCTTTCTATTTCGCTACTTGAAGGGTTTTTGACGTTTCTGTTTCCGTACTCATGGAAACGCAACTGAAGACTGATTCCGCAAAAATATCGGAGCGGACACTGTGGACAAGACCAGTAAAAAGGTTGGCAAGGGTTTTAATGACGCAGACAAATCACATTATAGATATAAATGAAGACTCCAAACTCTCGTCATTAAAGTCAATGGCCCACATTACTGAAGGCAAATTCTGGAAGGAATTACAAGTAAGAAGATAGAAGGAAAAATCGTTTGGAACGTCCTCAGCTCAAAGACATCATAGCGCGAGATCAGAAAGGACAAGGCTCATGTAAGAAAGTGGAGCACTGGCACACACGCTTTCCATTTGAAATTTATACCTGATAAAGGCTTTTGTCACAAGAAACACAGATCAATACAATTTGCACGGATGCAGAGCATAATTAAACTTGTCTTTTTTTTTTTAAATCTCTATGTTCGTCACAAGGTGTTTTATAAGGTAAAACCAAACTGACATATTTTTTTATTCTGAGATAAGTTTGAAGACAGATAGGTACAGGTATTTTAATAGAGAACAGTCATGTGGAAGTTTGCTTATTTTCTGGTATCTTAAGCTGCTTATATTACCCTTCTAATACACATGGTTCCATATTTCATACACACCACTTGCTGCTCAAAACTCTGTTTTTGATACACTCGCTAAAACGTCAGCTAATAATTGTTAGTGATTGATATTTATTTATATTTTACATTTACGCGACCATTTCAGACTTGATTTTGGCATTCTCAGACGTTTTGGACAAGGCAGTGTATGTTCAGGCTCTACAGGGGTACTTCAGTCTAGCAGGTTTAAAAATTGTCCAGGAAACTGGAAAGTGCATCTCCTCCACCACCCCCCCCCCCACCACCCGGTTCCTTTCCTCTTTCCCTCTCATAGCCACCTCACTCTCTCTGGAAACCACCAGACGCTTAAATTGAATGTGACAGATTTTTTTTCTACCGTCTATGGGGTCTGCGGTGCTGTAATATTACAGAGGAAGTAATTATTCTAAATTATTACTGCTGCCGATTAGCAGGAAAATACGGAGGGATTTCTGTGTCAATAACACCATGAATCTTTAATCGGAGCAACTTGGCAAGGACTAAGTAGGACCATATGGCCCAATGAAACGGCTTCGTTTTCCCTGGCCGAGCGCTTCCCAAGCTTTTGGAGCGACAGACGGAACCTTTTTAACGAGATCGCGATTTTGCGGATCCCGGTGACGAAACGGATCCAAGATTGTCCAGGAGCAATACCGGGAACGCCCGATTTCTGGGCGTTTGCGATATTTGTGTGGCATAGCAGTTTTGTGGAACCTTTGCACGGAATCCTGGAACATAGCTCGCGGAACTCTGGGGTTCTGTGGAAAATACGGACGGATTTCTTTGTCAATAACACCATGTATCTTTAATCGGAGCAACTTGGCAAGGACTAAGTAGGAACCCACTTTGAGAAGGCGGTGGTGGGGGTTCCGTAATGTGCTACTTCTTCTTACTTCTTATCCGTGACGTGCCCCTGGGGACGTTGCCGATCATGCTCTGCCACCCACATCTTTCTTCTGCTTTTGCGGACGAAAGCGTTGTTCGTGGTCTCATCACTGGTGGCTTTGCGGAGACTTGTGACCAAGGTGGTTCCCTGCGTTTGCCTTCGATGGGGCCGCTGACTGGTAGCTTCTCGGGAAGTTGTGTCTATGTCCAAAAATAATCTCATTTGTCTCTTTCTGATTGTTTGTAATAAACTTCTTATTTGCCTACCATTTTGAGAACTTCTTCAGACACTTACAAAGCGAAATAGGGAAAATACTCAGTTGTGTTCAGTGTTCAGCTATATAGCCCAAAGTGTCAAAAAACACGGTCCCTTAACAAAAAGGCTTTTGAGAACCGCTGCCTTAGTCCCATAAAATTCAGCCTCCCGTTTGCGGCACCGCCAGCTACAAATTTAATCCTCATCTTCAATTGGTTCAGTAATAACATTTAGTTTGGCCGGCGTGGTCGGGCAATAGCCCGAAGACATGTGGGAAACTTTTGACTTGACACCCAAGGAAAGGGCGGAATCGATAGCAGAATTTCGTTACGACGACTACTATGCGCGCTGAATCGATGTGATCCGTATGCAGATGGACTTCAAGCTTTTATCTGGAAAATGGTCGCATTTTTCTCTTCAGTGTTGTCGTGTCTTTCGCCACAGAGAGAGAGAGAGAAAAAAAAAAGAAAATGAAGTTTCATGTATTTAGTCTTCGATTTTAGTTCTAGAACAAAGTGAACCGTGGAACTTTGGGTTCCACTGACACATTGAACTCTCACTGAAAAATTCTAGTTGGCACGGGAGAGTAACCAAAGAAATTTGGAGAGTAGTGAATCTGACACTTTTACGAAAGAAATGACGACCAGCTGTTTACACTTCAGTGCCTGTGTATACTCATACAAACCCCTCCTCTTGTCCCGTCCCACTCCCGTTATGATCACAATTCCTTCTGACATAGTAGCGGGGGTATTTCATTGTGGTGTGATTTGATCTCATATCTTCGCTCAGCGCTGTAGCCTGAATGACAGTTTCAAAAATTATATAATTAATTTTCTTAAGTGTCAGCTAATCTAACTCAGATTCCCTAATGTCGATCTCTTGTGCTTATTCAGGTTTCAAGCAATCTTTTTAAGTAATGTTGTGATGACGGTAAAATGCAGTGATTTCTTTGGCGCGCTCCCTTTGATAAGCCCAGCTCATAGGAGTCAGTGTTTGACACGCCTTCAATTTGGCATGCATGAGATCCACATAGTAGAGATACTACCAGAAGCGACAGAAGGCAGGACTACGTCATCAATTTTGACTACCCTGCGCCATTTTGGATGAGACCGATTGTTCGTAACTAGGCACGCGCGCCACGATGTTTAATGTAACATCAGAGAGATGAATATAGATAGAGATCTCACTTCCGCCAAATTGCGAAACTAGGTCACAAGAATTGAATGAGACCGTCTTCACGAAAGACAGTGTGGGTATCTGTTTAATGTGGTTTGTTCACATTTTTGGGTTGATTGAAACTATTCTGAGCCGTTTGTAAGCTATTAGTCCCCGTGGAAAGTGCACAAACGGATGTTGTTTACGAGCGATCAGGTCAAGTGAAGTTGATTTCATCCAAAATGGCGGTGCGCGTACTTCCTTTTGTCACGAAAAGTGGGGCGTCTTTCGCTCCTGTAGTTCCCTATTCCGTGATGAGATCTGAAGAAATATTGTGGATTATTAGGAAGAGAGAAAGCAAGAGAAAGGAAAGAAAGACGGGTGGGAGTACAGGTTGATTGCGGACAATGCCTGGCATCTCCAGTGCATAACAATAGATAACATTTTTTCCATATCTCGTTCTGCACTTCTTCCTCCCCTCCCACAAACCCGTGCTCACATTTATATTCGTGATAATTATAGCATGATACGTTCTTGGACGTCCGTGATTTGAATGATTATAATCTGGATAAAGAAACGGGTAGCCAGTTTATCGAAATTTTGCGTGCTTTCTATTGCCAGAACTTACATACGGCTATGGGTTGTGTAAAACTGAGGCCATGATAGAGGGAGACCTTGACACCCATTTCTCTGGCAGACATGAACAGCCCAGAATCAATAACATAGTAGCGTTTTTTAAAGTATGTCCTGACAAAAATAGCATGTGTTTTCTTCTCTTGAAAAACAGTGTTTACACCTACCATTTTTATAATAGCCTACAGAGAATGTATTAATTGGACATTGTCATGCGAGAGATTTGATAAACATTTCTACCGGGCGACTTAAAAAGGTGGTGTTCGCCGCTGTGTTGAGGTCTGTGTTTTCGGGGGATCTTTGCTCCAGGTATTTGCCCCTCATTGTTTTAAATTTATTTTTCTAATTTTTGTTTATGTTGTCATTGTATTAGTATTTGTATTTGTGTACTTGTTTGATCCCACGGGGAGGGGCTGGAAATTGATGGTGGTGGTGGGGGGGGGGGGGGAGAGAGAAAGATATTAATGTTTTTTTTACTTTTGCTTGGGCAGCCCGCCTTGTTGGGCCTACTCTTCTCGACTTCCAACTGCCAAGGTATCATTAACGTCTACACGAGCCATCCGAGTGTTTCATCCTTTTTCCGAGAAGACTAGGTGCTCGATCCTGCCTACCATAGGATCAGGGACAGAAAATTCCCCCCCCGATTTCGAACATGCCTCACCGACCGGGAACCTAAACCGGTATCTTGGGGCACGAGAGGCGAGCACCTTGCCTCTAAACCAGCCCGGCAGCGCGCTCCCTACATTCGCCAATCTACTTCAAATTCACTTTTACACATCGTTCTTAAAAATGAAATGTACTCTTATCTTCCTATTTAGCAGGGATGCCAAAAATCCGGTTTTTCCGTCAGTCCCGATTTTTCGGATTTTTTTCGTTAAATGTTAGTGATTATTTAAAAAACTGTTAAAAAAATATTTGTGTTGGTGCAAACACGATGACACGTTCATTTTTTCAGGTTTTTTTTGCAAAAATCATTTGCCATCCCTGATTTTGGGACGCATTTGTGTGCGACTGATAATTTCTTTGAAATGAAAACTGTATGAAGCCTAAAGCAGAGCGAGCAGTGCAAGATGTTTTCTGCGGCTCTTGCAGAACTTTGGAGAATACCGTGTTTTTCTATATAACACTGTAGCCAAGAATGATGAAGCCACTGCGGTACGTTTTATTTTTTTTTTTGAATGAGCGGAATTGACGTCATTATTCTGGAAAAACTGTCTGTTGGATTCATTTGAAATTTTGCCTGGGCTCATATTTCACATCAAACCTTCAGGATTTTTTTTAGAAATTTTATTTCGTGAGTCTGTAGCCTGGCTTTTGAATTTACTTCCTTGTGTTTTGTTAGAAATAGTAATTGAACGTAGTTAAAAAAAAAAGAAAAGAAAGGAAAACACCGTTCCCACAGTGCTAGACTTATCTGTATCCTCTTATATATATATGATGGTTGTTTTGGTCTTGAAAATGCGAGATGCATCGGTGTCTTCTTAATAATTCACGAGACTGTTAATGACATAGTAGAGTGCGTCTTCATCAGAATGAGCTGGAATCAGCATCGATTTTCTCGTTTCAAATTTAGTCCAAGCTGGGAGGCTTGGGACGTAATACTTCAGCGCACTGAGATTTTTACAAGATCTGAAAATATAGTAATGATAGCACCATAATGTTGCCTTCTCCTCTGCGGTTTCAGAAGATTGATAGAAATTAAAATATCGTTTCAAGATGATGTCGCTGTGATCTGCAAGCGAATTGAGCGCGATTGATTGACAGCGAAAAATGCTGTTGAAGTGCATACTTCGTCTGGGGAATTTTTTTTGTGGGGGTGGCTCTCTGTGCACGATCTGAGTGTGTTTAGTAGCAGGGATTTTGATAGATGGCGAAGCGGAAGTCATTACTGTGCGTTTTCTGTCTTGCATGTGAGTTTCAAATCAGTGAAGGGTTTCTCGTATGCTAACTGAGAACACGCATGCTAAGAGTGATTAAATGGAGGAAGTCGGCATGCCAAACTCAGGAAGGTAATACATTTCTTATGGGGTAAAACACACATACCCATTGAGAGAGAGAAAGAGAGAGGGGGAAAGAGAGAGGGGGAAAGAGAGAGAGAGAAAGAGAGAGGGGAAAGAGAGAGTGAGAGAGAGAGAGGGAGAGAGAAAGCGATTGAGAGAGAGAGAGAGAAAGGAGTTGAGGGAGAGATTGAGAAAGAGAGAAAGACTGATAGAGAGCGGGAGAGAGAGAGAGAGCGAGAAAGAGAGATAGATAAAGAAGAGAGATTGGGAACGAGAGAGAAAGAAAAGTAGAGAGGGAGAGAGGGAAATTGAGAGAGTGACACAGAGAGAGAGAGAGAGAGAGGGAGAGAGATTAAAGAAGAGAAAAGGAGAGAGAGAGAGAGAGGAGTTTGTGTGTGTGTGTGTGTGTGTGTGAGAGAGAGAGAGAGGGGGGGGGGAGATTCGGGCAAATCTACTCAACAAATCCCGAACTACATAAAACAAAATGAAACGAATAATTATGATTGAATATCGTTTGTAGCATTAGTCCGCCCGTTCATTGACTGTTTGAACATGAGTTAGTGAAACAAAGAAGCAATTTTATTACAGAAATCTGAAAAGAAACAAGCGTACAAACAAAGCAGGTCAGACTGTCACGGACAATTTGCAGAAGAATTTAATATGGCGATTGGGCAGGGACATTTTGATCAGTCGTACTTTCTGCAGTTTGTCCATCCGTGGTCATTTCTTTGTCAAGATGTCAGTCGTGCTCTGTTTGAAATATACTTTAATGTTGGGGTCGGACTGGGGACAGGCTTAGGGTTAGGGATGGGTTTCAGTGGAACGGCACTGGAAATCTCAGGCCGATTCATTGCAATTTTAAAACATCGGCGAGCCTTCTGGCAATCCACGATTCACGTACTATGTGCAGGGAATAATATGCAAGGACTAGCATATATATATGGCAATCCTGACCTCTTAAAAAAAAAAAAAAATTTAAAATGTCGCGAAATTTGTCAGCAAAGCTCTGATCCAGTCATCTTCAAGTTGCCCCCCCCCTCCCCCTTCCCCCAACTTTCAGGAGGAGGGATAATGATATTTCGTGCGGCACCGAGGGTGTGACCTAAACAGAACGTGCACTGGAGAAGAAATTGGCCTGGTCCATGGTAGCCGGATGTTTGACGAGAGAATTAGCGCGGTGTGGCAGTGACAAATGTATCTGTGGGGGAACCTTTGAGGCTGATGCTGCGTTACAAGATTCATACAGACAAACTTCACAGTACAGACCTTTTTTTCCCGTTAGATTTTTAACTTTACTTTTGTTGGATAGGAATCTGACGTTGATTTGTGCTCGCCATTTAGCTGAATATGGCCAGATTTAGCACGTTGAAATTGGGCTGTTTGGAGTTCCCAAATACAAAATCCTGAGCCCTGTCATGGGGCAGGAACCAAAAACAATAATATTGAAGTATATAAAACCCACCCCCTCTCCTCCCCTTCCATAGTAGAGAACTCTGTCACTCTCTCTCTAAAACTTGTCAATGGAGTCAGCCTACAGGAAAAGAGCCAGAAAAAAAGAAAAAAGAAGACCGAGATGAAGGCAGTCCATTAGGGAGCCCTTTTGAGGGCTGGGAAAGGAATAAAGAAACAAGGAGAAAAATAACAAAACACAAATAAAACTAACAAGAAAAGTAAGGTGTAAATGAGCAGCGATCCTCCCTAAATAAAGATCTACAAGAAGAAATCTTGAGCAAACCGTTGGCAAAATAAGTTTTCCATGTCATCCGTGGCGCTGAGAATGGAATATATGGCACCTCTAGGGGAACTGACAAAACCCAATTCGGAGGGCCCGTGTGCACGTTGCGCACGTTAAAGATACCTTGGCAGTTGGAAATCGTAAAGAGCAGGCCGAAAGGCCGCTGCCCGGGCAAAATTGAAATTAATAGATTAAAATTTATCCATATCATCTCCCCCCCCCCCCCCCGCCAGAACAAGAAATAATAAAACAAGTAAAGTGAGGTGTAAATGCCAAGGGCGAACCTCCTAAAATAAAGACCTCAAATCACTGACAAAACCCAGCACTTGTCTGCCCCTCGTTATTCGCAGTGGAAGGCAGTGGGGGAAACCACGAGAGACAACACTCCATGGACGCACCCAGGTCATCAATCCCAGGCAAATGTATGGAAACTGGGTGGGGTTCAGTTTCCGGTCTTCGAACTTGGATGTTTTTTTCTCCCCCGACAATTCTGATTAGTGGACCACGCCAGCGGTCATCAACATGCCTGTCATTAGCTGGGAAAGGCATATTATGTATGATGCTGGACCCCGAGAAGGAAAAGGAGGCGCGCGGGTTTTTTGAAAAGTCCGTGGCACTAATTACAAAGGCGTATCCGCATATCTTCATCTCTTCGATTAGTGGGAAGTGATACAAATTATAGGGGACTTCGTAGGAACAGATGCTTAAAGATGCTCACTAAGTAGGATTTATGCTGAAAATATGAGCTGCCCATGAATATGATGATACTCTTTCCCGGTATTACATGCTGCCTTGTAGGATCATGATTGTATTGTAGTAAAGGGCAGATTTTCTTCGCTAAATAATTGTATACTGTTTAATTCAATGGTTGATTAAGGTCTACCATACAGCCAAACACAGAGTTATCCGTTAGATGATATTTGTATCAGGATTTCTCATCTGGCTATTGAAGTGCTATAAAGATTCATGCTGAAGCACACACGCCAGGGTTTTCGTTACATTTGTCGAGCATTAAGATTGTAGTGACTCTGCATGTCACCATATTGAAATGATGACAGGATTTCATTGTCGAGTATTAAGATTGCAGTAACTCTGTATGTCACGGTATTGAAATGATGCCGAGATTTCATTGTCGAGTATTAAGATTGTAGTAACTCTGCATGTCACGGTATTGAAATGATGCCGAGATTTCATTGTCGAGTATTAAGATTGTAGTAACTCGGCATGTCACGGTATTGAAATAATGACGGGATTTCATTGTCGAGTATTAAGATTGTAGTAACTCTGCATGTCACGGAATTAAAATGATGACGGGATTTCATTGTTGAATATTTTAAGATTGTAGTAACTCTGCATGTCACGGTATTGAAATGATGCCGGGATTTCATTGTCGAGTATTAAGATTGTAGTAACTCTGCATGTCACGGTATTGAAATGATGACGGGATTTCATTGCCGAGTACTAAGATTGTAGTAACTCTGCATGTCACGGTATTGAAATTATGCGGGGATTTCATTGTCGAGTATTAAGATTGTAGTAACTCTGCATGTCACGGTATTGAAATGATGACGGGATTTCATTGTGTTCTCAAGTTTCTTAATTGCGAAACGTTCAACTAGTTAAGGTACGGGATTTGGTGTATATTTTGCAATTGTGTGTGGCGGCTCTGAGTAAAACAGTAGAAGTTACGGCCAAGAGCTGCGAATTTGGTATTGTCTTACTAATGCATTTCTACCATGGGTTTCTTTGGTCACCGAATCTTCGATTTCCATGCGTCACTCGTGTTCTTACGTGTACAGCAAGGGCAGGCCATAACATTACAATGATTACTCCCTTGGACAAATCATTCTGATAGGAAAGTGAGCAAAACAAATAGAAAACGCTTGGCGAACTCCCCCCTCCCCCCCCCCAAAAAAGGGGAAAAAAAAGGGGGGGGGGTATGTACCATCTTTAGTACCATTTCCTGTGGTTGTACAGCAACGGGACACATTCTCGGGAAACAGAAACTGATAACCTTAATCAATCCACGTACCAGTTTTGGCAATGATCAGTTAGCGCGCTCCGTGTCGGTGTTTGTACATTTATTGCTTTGGCGTCCATATTCCGCTGTAAACAACATTATCCTTCAGGCGTGGAGAAGATGGATTGCGGACTAATTCCTCGCCGTCTCCCTTGTCAGTTAACCAAAAGTGGGAGACTCAACAAAAACAAATAACATGTGGAATGTAGACAGACGGATATGCGAAGCCTTCTATTGTTGTGGGTTTTTATGCCAGTGGAAAGGAAATTGTCCCTCTCTGGTACGTGGCAAAGTGGCGTGGAGTTGCTGATGAGAGTACGCAGTATTGGTGTAGGAGTGAACAGCCGGAATAGGAGGAAGAGAATAAGGAGTGAGAGGAACGAATTAATGATTGTGTGAAGGAGAGACTCGATGGAGGCGTGGACTGGAGGGAGACATGGAAAAAAGACGAGCTCAAAATGACGTCGGTGTTGATAATTGTGATGATGATGATGTTTTGTTTGTTGATTGTTGTTAAAAGTACGTAAGTCCCCCACGTTTTTTGCGCCAGGGGTACGTATTTTAAAGTTTTTTTGTTTGTTTTTTTTTTTACTCCAGGGCTAGACAGCTCCCCCGAAATACTCCCCAAAACAGCCTTAATTAATTATTTTTATTCCGGATTTTCTTTTTCTTGTCCTCCTATTTTTTTTTTTTTGTGTGTGTGTTGAAAGGGTAAGGGGCAGGGTTAGAAATTCGATAAGATTCAGGGTTGAGGATAAGGACGGGGTTAAGGATAGGTACTACGTATACGTATGCGCCCTTAGCCAAAAACGCTTGGGGAGCGTAGGTACAAGTAAGAACAGCCTGGTTTGTTTGAGTGTGGGTTTTAGAGCTCGTCGGCACGATAACGGCCACGCTGCGCCTTTTTCAGTCTATTTGGGTAATTTATTTATGTTTGATATTCAGAGATTCATCAATGTAAATTTCACAAATAACAGAGTTAAATAGTTCTGTATAAATTTTATTGCATTGGTAAAATTGTCAAAACTTGTTGTGTGCAGACAATTTGAAAGGTTTACACCGGCTGGAAAGTGTAAATTTCTTCAGCGGCCTTTGGGAAACCAGTTTCACGGAAGTTGTAACATCATATTCAGGTCACACTGTTATAAACCATTAAAAGCCGTACGCTAAGGTAAAAAGGTATTCTTACTGTGCCAAAACAGATTTTATGTAGTGAGTATTTTGACAATAAAAAACACAGTGTAATTATAACGGCCAGTATTTCTAAACACCCATCTATTCTTTGTTTCTGGCGAGAGTCTTGTGAAGTTTATCATGGAGACGATTGTGATGATATCTTCAAAAAAAAAAATCATTTTAAAAGAAGGCATAAAAGAAACAGATCAGATTTGGAGACTGGGAGTGGGGTCGGGTTCTTTCACAGTGAAAGCAAAGGCGAAAAATATGCATGAAAACTGTGGCGAACGAGAATTTTTCCTCACTGAAAATGTATAAGATTTGGTGACTTAGTGGTTTTGTCCACAGCATCCGCTCCGCTCCGCTATTTTACGGAAAATGGTGTGTGAAAAAGCAAAACACACTCTAGCTCGATAGCGGTGAATAGCGGAGCAACGGACGCTGTGGACAAGGATACACTATACAGAGGCAAAGAGTGTTTTACATTTTCATTCAAGACCACTAAAGATGTATGGAAAGAGGTTGGATAGGGGAGGATGGGTATACGTTGAAGATGCAAAGGCAAAAAACCACAACAACAACAAACAAACAAACACAAAAACAAGCTATAAAAAGCAAAAAGACGGTAACAACGGACGCAGCAGATTTGGCTGAGCATTGGTTTGGCTTCCCTAATTCCAACAAAACATGAACATGATATAGTCCTTTGGCGTGTTTCACAAAATTACAGCCGTACATGTGGAGAAGAAACAGAAACAGAATCGGGAATGGCAGGAAAAAGTCGGGCAGTAATTTGTGGAATGTAAATGGAGTTTGTGATGTGGAAAAGGGTTAATTCCACAAGGAAATAGATGGCGTATTGTTGCCAGAGGGAACCGGTTAACCATGTGAAGTGAAAAATGTACTAATACAATCGTAAAAAATCATATCCAGCACCGAATTGGTCTCTGTATCATCTCTAAAAGTTGTTCTGTGGCTGTCTATAGTTCTTCGGTGGCTGGACTTGATGTATTATGAACAGCTGACGCCCTAAACAGGAAATAATTTCAGCAGGAGAGAGAGGGAGAGAGAGACAGAGAGGGAGACAGAGAGAGAGAGACCGAGTGTCAATATTACAAACCACGAATATCCTCGAGAAAGCAGGAAATTTGTAAGGAATGTTGGCAATATTGACCAGGGACAGCATACAATAATATCATTTACTTAGCATCTACATTAAAGAAAACAGGTTTTACACAGGTAAAATTGATTAACGAATACAAGTCTTGATCAAAACCGGCTTCAGACATGGGCGAATTTTAGGACCTTAAATGCCACGGTATAGAATTTGCTTCATAATTAGAACGTAGCTTAGTAATAATAGCATAAGCATGAGCACGGACTCTGCACAGTTTAGTACATCAGGACATTCTTTAAAAACGAAAAACAGACAAGTTTCATAATTATAGCTAGCTAGGACGAGGAAGTAAGGAGACGTGTGAAAACTGGTCCCTGAGGTATTCTTAATGTCTCCTTTTGTATGAGTGTAAGAAAGCTAAGGTTTGGAACTTGTTTGACCTGGAAGAAGAACGCCTGTTGTGATTCCAGTAGGTCAACAGCAAAACGAGTTTTTTTTTTTTCAGTGTTCATAGAATATTTGACCCCCCCCCCCCCCCCCCCCCTTGCAGTTATGAGAATACGTGCGATTTCATGACAGAGCCAGCGATTTGCTCTGTGTGGCAGACAGAGAAGATACATGACATCCAGTCCAATCCCTTAGAGGCCATTCATTCATTCATTCATGTACAGGATTGTACACGATATCCCACTGTGTAGGTTAAATGATCAAAGACGAACTGGAGTTCAGACTGTGTCACTGCACGCGATGTGAGAGGCACCGGGTGCGCTAATCCAGTGGTTCTTAAAGTTTTAAAACCGGTTTTCCCAATGTGTATTTTGGTCTTTATTTTAGGAGGTTCGCTATGGCATTTTTTTTGTTTTTATTTTTCTTGTTATTGTTTCTGTGTGTTTTTAGGGTAGGAGTTAGTTTTTTTAAAATTTTGCCCCGGGGAACGCAGCTCTTGTTCGGCCTCCTCTTGTCGACTATCAACTGCCAAGGTATCTTTAACGTGCGCAACGTGGACACGGGCCCTCCGAGTTTTTCGTCCACATCCGAGAAGACTAGGTGCTCGATCCTAGGGATCCAACCCGGTACCTTCGGCACGAAAGGTGAACATCTTTTCCCCCAAATTCCTGTCCTTTGGTTTTATTTCATCCACAGGCGGATATTTCGGGAGCATTTTTTTTCTTCTCTTAGCAGTTTTAATGTCCATAATATCATTGGCCCTTTCGATTCCGTAGATGTAGCAAAACTAACGTGGATGCCCATGGCACTGAAAATACATGAAAAAAGACAAACGCAGAAATTAATTATCTCACTATAACGGAGTTAGAAAGTGAACCTGTAAGCACCTAAAACTTCCTGACTACGTGACCAAAAGTTAAGAAAATGCGTGTACTGCGTCAATTTTTCATGATAAATTACGTGGACACATCCTTTTTTTCGGACAAAGATCAGTCTTCAGTATTATTTACTTACAATACTTTCGAACTGCAATAAGGACAGATACTTTTTCATAGGGTGAAATCGAAAAGTATGATCGGAAATTTCGTTCTTAGCCTCTTTAGGCAGTCATTGCCGATCGAAAATTAACTTCTGACATCGGTGTATTCTGCTATGAGTTCCATTCGTCTTTGTGTCGAACCCAAGTGCCGTTATTAGTGTGACCTAGATACAGATAATGTGACAGGGCTCGGTACGAAGAATTCGCTCGCAAGATTTAGCGTGCTCGGGTTGGCTAGTATTGTATAATTTGGAATAAGAACAGAAACAGAAATTCAGTACTTTCAAAATACATACACGTGAATGAGCGTGCGTTATTTCAGAGCCAATTATGAAAATAGGTGAGCCTTTGTAAGTATCGTGAGAAAATCCTCAGAAAAGTTTCTATATTAATGGGGTGCTCAGACCATCATACAATGCATTCCAGGATTCCGGAGAGTAAGCGTGACCTAGATTCTGAGCGGCGATTATGTTTATTACTGTAAGCACCGAAGCCATAGAAATGTGTACATGAAAGCCATGTTCAGGCCAAAATGATGTCACTTTCAGTATGAAAGAAAGAAATATTTCTATGACATCATCAGGTCGGAAGTTAAGTGGCCCTCATATGAGAGGCAAACACACCAGGACATATGTACGACAACATGACAAGCGGGGTGAGTGGCCCAGCCAGGAATCTTGGGGATCCTACCTTCAAAGGTTATGAGGAAAAAGTATGCAGGGTTCACACAGGACGAATTCAAAGCAAATCGTCAGATGAGAGACAGTCTAAGAGAAGTGTAGTAAAGTTGTACTTGTAATAGTAGATGGAGAGAAAATCTTTGAGAACTGTCCGTATAATATTATTAAGCTATGTTTCCATGTGTACGGCGTTTCCGTACAAATGAAAATATTCTCTCAACTTCACTACTCGCAGGGTTCCTGACTTTCCCGTTTCCGTTTCCGGGCACATGAAAACACAGATTTAGAGGGATGTTGTCGTGCATACGTGGGTGTGAAGTATAGAGATAAATACACATGCTAGAACATGCTGCTGACTGCGCTTAAGTTTATAGTATGTAGACATTTCAGTTATCCGTAAATAGACTATCCAGTGACATCAGGTAGGTGTTTATAGGGGTATCACCAAGAAAATTTGCCGTTGTCTGTCCTGTCAAGTATGTGAGTATCAATTCACTCAGCATCCCATGAACTTATGGGTGTATTACAGGCTAGATTAGACTGGACTGTTGATCATATGAATGAATGAATGAATGAATGAATGAATGAATGAATGAATGAATGAATGAATGAATGAATGAATGAATGAATGAATGAATGAATGAATGAATGAATGAATGTATGGATGGATTAATGAATGAATGAATGAATGAATGAATGAATGAATGAATGAATGAATGAATGAATGAATGAATAATCACCGACAGAATTCCTCGTTTCTAAGATGCTGTAAACGATAATACACTGTAGTTCCATTGTGGATGGTTACTCTGGAGTCAGTCACACTTTATGATTGGGATGTATGATGACATGGATAGGGTAAAGTGTTAGAACTTTCTAATGTTCATCAAAATTTGTAGTCTGTTCAGGGAGATATTGAACATGGTTGCAATGCTGGCTAGAGTGTTGTTAGTAGTTTCTAATGATCATCAGCCTTTGTAGTCTAGGACCGGAACAATTTCTAGGTGAGAACACGGTTCGGGGGCATATCTAGGATGGCAACAATGCTGTCAAAGTGTTAGTGGTTTCTAATGATCATTAGCCTTTGTAGTCTAGGCCCGGGACACTTCCGAGATGAGTACACGGTTCAGGGGGGATATTGAAGATGGCAGCAATGCGGACTTGCATGCAGGGAGGAGGAGGAAGAATGGGGGTCGGTCCATCCTCACCTACCGTATAGGTACAAAACAGTCGCCGTTGTGGTGTAGTAGAGAAACGTAGCCGTCGAAATCAGCATCTTCTGTCCGTGGAGTGCGTAATCCGTTTGGGGTTGTGTCATCACTTAAGTTCTTGTTTTTCTTCTTGCGCCCCATCCTTGTCATTGATCAGCTGGTCTTTAAGAAGAGATGGTAACTGCATTCATTGTGACATCCCTGGTCACAGCACATGGCTTGTCGTAAATAAAACTGGAACTCTGGGCTGTCGGTTTAAACACACTGTTTGTATTTGTCTTGAATCTTCAGATGTGTTAAGAAAATCTGCACAGTTGGGTCTTTTTTATGAACATTGTCTTTCATCTGTTTTTTGCTTGTAACGTATCTATTGTAGCCATGAGAGCTCCATGGACTTCTTCTACTGGTAAAACTGAAGATTTATGTGGACCGTATCATTGCTGCCCAGCGGAGCCGTATTAATAGAATTTGTACATTGTTTAACAGAAAACAACAACAACTGCACCTTATCAAGCCTAATAAAACACTGTATTGCGTCATGTACGCATGTGTAATACCGATGTTTGGTTGGCTTGGTCCACTAAAACTTCACAGAGCGAACGTAAAGTGTGTTTCTCAACAAATATTTGTATATTATATATTATTTTTTAAATTTCTAACATAGGTTTTCTCCAGTGACGTATTTAATTTTTGGTTACAAAGTTTCTTGTACTGTAAACTTTGCCGGTAGGACAATGAAAAAAAAATGTGAACACTTTTAGAATGCTTGGTATCACCGTGTGTAAATCTGGGCTTTATAGAATGCCCGTTCTTTTTATACGTTCCTGGAAAGGTTGCAAGCCCCGGCTGCACGTGAAAACGTTTCTTACGTCAGATAACCAGCTGCCAGGAGCAAAGAACAAAGTCATCAGGTCAGATGCCTGGAAGTGCTCAAGTTACGATATTTGGATCTAGTAATAGGGTCAAATACGTTTCCGTGCGTTCATCGCAGTCATTACTTTCGGTTGATAAATAGTCCGTACAGAGCTGCGTTAGACATAGGCAAAAGCTAAATATGGGAGAGACAAGAAACTGAAGAAAGAGAGAGAGAGAGAGAGAAGAAGAAGAAGAAGGAGGAGGAAAATAACAATAACGCTGCCACCACCGTGACAACAGCAGCAACAACAACAACAATAACTACTGTGCATAGTTGTTTGATCACTTACGTATTGTTGGCAGCCATCAGGAATTTTGCTTTGTGAGAAAGAGACATCTCATGGAATCCATTATATTCTATAGCTCATTTGAAATAAACGCCTACAGTAACGAACACAATCACGGTACTCCAAGACATCTTTTCACGAGGACCGCCCGATGAGCCATTCAGAGACATGACTGAGGAAGGGCCAATCAAATCTTGATGACTGTGTGCACGCTGCCTTTTTTACATAGATGATTTGATGAGGGTTAGTCTATGGCCGAGATTGAACTGCGTTTTATGATCAACGGGTGTGCTCATGTTTTATGACCGGAGTGGCATAGTAGTCTTGGAGTACAGAATAGCCGTGTCCAACACGTGGTGTTTCTTGACCCACACGCGAGTACTCGGGGTGAAAAACAGGCAACGCAGGAGGCTCCAGAAAGTCTGTATTTTGACACAATTTGTAATGTGGCTCTGGTAATTGTGGCCCTCCGTATTTTTGTAGGTGCCCCAGCAGGCCATTTGTAAATTACTAGACTAGCATCAGCATTCTGTAATGCCCTGAGAATACTAACCTCCTCATTGAAAGTGTGGCGACCGTGGAGCAGTGGCAAGGGTTTAACAGTCTCATTACTCATTCACGCCCTCCCGGTTTTTGCACCAGGCACGCGGAGGTTATACCCAGTGTTTGTCACCATGGGTTCGCACTAGCCATCATTAAGGCCAAAGGTTATACAATTACGCGCCTAAATGACGTCCAATTAAACGGAACTCTTACTTCCCATTTTTCTTTGTTGTAGGCTTGTGTAAGTACCAATGATTGTGTTATGTACTTCCATGACGATGTGGTCTGGTGAAACAAAGGGAATGAGATGAGATATGAACGAGTGAACGGAATATCGAAACATCTTATGGCAAGGTCTTACGATAAAGCTTCTCAGAAATGTGTCCAGTTTACAGCAGTGTGACGTACGGGGGCCATAGTAATGAGGCCAACCGCTTTGCCAGCAACAAAACACGGCTTTTTCAGGGCTAAAACGGCCTTTTCAGATCTTTTGTTTTGACTTAAAACAACCTTTTTCAAATCCTTTTTGGGGCCAACACAAGCCTTTTCAGGGGTAACAGGTAGGCGACGAAGAAAGAAGAAGAGAAAGGCGCACAGAAATGAGAAAAAAGATACAGAACAAGAAAAAAAAAAGGTCTTATAAATACCAGCGCTTCGAAACTCCATTAGTAAAAATCTCAGCACACTTGCCAGCCACAAATCTCTTTGATGGAGTCAATTTTCCGAGATGTTGTTATAAATTACATTAAAGGAAATCAAACTGGAATAATCAGAACTTCAATTGAAGACAGCTGTCGTGTAAGACAACTATAGCATATTATCGATGAAGCAATGCTTATGGAAGCATCCAGCCAGGAACTCAGTTTCATTCAAGATTGTGAGAGCGCAAAACAGAACAAAATAAAACCTAAAACTATTATACTGAGTTCTCTGCTTGGACGTGTCATTGTCAGATTGTACCTGATTACACTTAATGCATAATTAATACCGAAGAGGCCTTTCTGACATTAACTAAAGGCCTTCAAATTTTGCAGTTTCCATGTACCTCTGAACTTTTTTTCTTTCTTGTGGGCCCACTCGATGAGACACAAGGGGAAAATGTTTTACCCTCAATGGGATTCTCATTGCAGCTATTCACAAAATGTTTGTCCGTCATGGGACGCAGAAAGCATTTTGCATTTGACTTGTTTCTAATGTCCACGGAAATCACCAGTAAAAAGCGGATCGTTTTGGTACGGTGGGCTCATGGATGCAGCTACAAAGTAATTGCTGCTCTGAATTTCTCTTTTTCTTCCACTGGACCAAGCAATAACGTGCAATGAATTCAATAACCAACTGCTTTTATAGCGGTGGCGAACACCTTGTTTTGAGAACAGGCAACTTAGGGCTGTATAAAGAATGAAACATTCAGGGAGATGGAATTGAACCAAACGACTGAATTGAACGACCCCATTGAAACCCGCATCCTCTCTGGGTGTGTCTCTCTCCCTCTCTTTCTTCCTATTTCTACTTCCCTCTTTCTTTCACCCCCTCTCTCTCTCCCTCAAAGACACAATACACGACCATTGCCCCCCCCCCCCCGGGTCAACCTCATTTAATTACGCACATTAGACACATACACACACACGAACACAAGCCCACACATAAATACAGTTAAGCATAAAGTATTTAACATGTAATACATGTCTGTTATTGTCTGGCAACTTGCACTTAACGCTGCATTATAACGCGTAGTAAGAAACGATTTTGACCACGTCAGGCATCAAAACATCATGGAAATATCGGCAGTGGAAATAACGCCAAAACTAATAGTAATACATGCAATGAGGTGAGATAGCTAAGGCGTTTATTGTGCACATATTTCACACCGCCAATTACCGGCAAATGCACCGAAGTCAAGATAAGGAAAATACTGAATGTTGTTCACGTTCAGCTATCGCTGTAGGCCTTAATTGAAGTCATTTATTTTGTAATCGTGACTTCAGTTGCAGCAAGAGAACTTTTTTTTTTCTTTTTTTTTTTTTCGTCAGAGTAACATTGTAATAAATTCGCATCATTAATCTATCATTACATCAAGCACTCTTTTCATGCAGCGCGCTATAGGCGTTGTGCAGTTTCCATCTGTATCAATGTCCCAGTGATCTCTTTACTTTGCTATGCGCAGCCAGCATACTTGTTTGATTTCCTTAGGGGGGTATCATGCTAAGCCCTGAACGTCACAGCAAGTTGCTGCCAGCAAAATGAACACACAAGAAATGATGGAAGAAGCTCACCGTGTTCGGCCGGGCTTAGTATGATAGGGTCTTTCCGGGTGTACAAAGGGAATATGGGTAATTATGGTTTGCACGTTTTGTTTGGCAATCAGCTGACTGTGACGTTCCGGGCTTAGTATGATATTAGTTTATTCCCTTAATCCTTGCAGGTTACGTATGTATTTCATCACACTTGCACAGCTTGTCATTCGCACCAGTGACGCAGCCAGCGGCGATTTGCCTTGTGGCGCGGTGCGAAGTGTTGCGGAGCTTAGGGGCACAGATCTTGGTGGTACAGTGCTTGGTGGCGGCTCAGAACTTAGTAGCGCAGTGCTTAGAGCGCTTGAGTCTCTCGCGAGAAGCCCCGGCTCCAATCCCACTAGGAACAGATTTTAGCATAACAAAAAATATCTCTCGGTGTTTTTAAGGCATACATCATAATCAAATATAGACAGCCTAGTCGGGGGGGGGGGGGCTGAGATCTTTGTTTCACGAGGGCCTGGGTATAAATGGGGCTTAAGCCTTGTATCTGATATAACCTCGTATTTAAAATGGAAGTAAAACCTCGATTCTTCTTCTTCTTCTCCCTCTGTATCGATGAAACACGTGAAAAATTGTATGTCACCGTCCGATGTCTTGAAAGCATATGCGAAGTTTTTGTAGTAACTTAAACACAAAGATCGATATGTAATCACGGTTCACAAAGTTATTGTGTTGAGCTACATGTACATGTGTTTCATGAAATGATTAGATCAGGTATGAAAAACTTGACGTCAAGGGAGATGCACAAACCACACACAGACATATACACACACACCTGTACATACGCACAGACCCACACATACGCGCGCGCGCAGAAATAGTGTAATTATTTTCTTGTCATCGGATACCGCTTCGATTTTCTAGGCTCATGTATCAGTTGAAGGAATCAAATGCACCAGGGAGCTTAATGTTATATTTACTGTAGATACACATACAACTGGTCAAAGAAGCATAATAATGTCTCACGTTTTTAAACAGTGGCAATTTGGTAAGTCATTGTAGGGATCGATGGTATTTGGCAAGGCGCAATGATCGACCTGTATTGGGAAGAGGGAGAGACGAGAGGGAGAGAAAGAGAGAAAGTGGGAGGGAGAGAGAGAAGATTGATACAGAGGATCGAGGGATCGAGGAGAGAGAAGGAGTCGAGAAGGAAGGAGAGAGGGGAGAGAAGAATGAGAAAAACAGGAGAGAGTGAGAGAGAGAGGCGGATCAATGGATGGATAGATAGCTGGCTGGCTCGATAGATAGATAGATAGATAGACAGACAGACAGACAGACAGACAGACAGACAGACAGACAGACAGACAGACAGACAGACAGACAGACAGACAGACAGACAGACAGACAGACAGACAGACAGACAGACAGACAGACAGACAGACAGGGTGGTGTTCTTACATGATTGTCTGTATATATCTATATATCGGCCAAACAATTTGAACGCAAACTGACAAAATGATGAAATGAAAGTAAAATTTATCCCGGGCACACATTCACTTCCCAATGAACGAGCTGTGACAATTTGCACGCTCTTACACAAGGCCTTGATAGCCGCTAGCCTAGCTTTCGAAGGATTGAGAAACATGGCTTGGAAAGGGTTTTGTGTGAAAAAACGAGGGGGGGGAGGGGTAACCTAGAAATGAATAGACTGTTTTATAGGCAGATTTTTTTCTCTCTCGTGACATTTCAAGTGAGTGCATTCCCGTGTTCCGGTGCCGTGCACGGGGACCGGTATTAAATTATTTTATCATAGGGGTATGTGATTCGGCGGTGTCTGCACTATGTTTGAACCTCAGCATAATAGGACGTTATACTATAGGGAACAGGATTGAATGACACAGTTGCTATACTTAAATTTACGTCAGGGGGACACTCGAACTGTTCAGCGCGGCGGATAAGCACAGTTATGGACATTGTACACACTTTTGATGTGCAGTTGATCTTAGTGCCTCAAATCGCCCTTACAAAGTCCATAACAACTGTGCTTAACCACCGCGTTGAACAGTTCGAATGTCCCATGACGCCATCGGTAAATTTAAATATAGTAACTATGTCATTAAATCCCGTTCCCTATAGTACGTGTAATGATAAACAGGGACGGGCCCCTGGCGGACAGTGCGTTGATCCGCCGTTGGGACCACGTCAAACTTTGCCTTTGAGACTTGTTAGGGGCCGGTAGTCCAATTGTAAAGCCAAACATTTATCCGCCGATAATTGGTTTTAGTGATGTTTATTTTGGAAAAAAAAATTCTTCACAATTATATAGGGTCCGCACTAGTGCAGTGGTTAGCATCTTCACTTGTCAATTGGGTGACAGTAGTTCGAGTCTTAGGCGGGTATTTTTAATTTTTTTTTTTAATAAGTCTTTTTTATTAGGAACCAGTCTGTTTATTTTTCGTTTTAAAATCCAACAACAATAATAGGGAATAAATTTAGTTTTTTTTTGTATTTTTTTATGTTAAGTCAACACCAATACTGGCGGCTAAACACGGGCCGATATTGTTGGCGGATAAACCATGGGTAGTATCCGCCGATAAATGTTGGCAGGTAATGGCAGCCATAGAGAAATTAACACTGAGTTGCGTTCATTGTTTAGCTAAAGCTTTCTATGTGAAATACTACTGTCCCCTAACAACACGACCACAAAGGCTAGTTTTAACGAGGTTCCAATAGCAGACCGACGCAATGTCTATCTCGGAAAAAGAACAACCGCCGCCATGCTATGTAGCTGTTGTGATGACAGTGTTTGCCTGTCAATACTTGAGGTTTTCAATCACGTCGTAGACGGAATGACCGGACAGGGCACACACGCACACACACAGCGCACAGATGATTTAGATGCATAATTGGTCCCATGGAGGGCCTCGCTCTGCCGCATTCGAGATGGGTTCTGTCTGGTGTGGGGCCGAGTGTCCTTCTGTCCTAGCAACGACAGACCTGCCAAATATTCCTAATTTTTACAGGACTGTACAGGAGGGGGGGGGGGGTCGTGAGATATATTATTATTATTATTATTTTTACGAAACTGAAATTCCCACGAAATTTGAGGATAAGGGCCAGTCCTGCTAAGTGCAAGACGGTGGTGACAGGAAGGACATTTTGCTTGCAAATACATGGAGTACATTGTGTGATCTGTTAAGTATGTTACTACATTTTGTATTTGTGTTCTTTTTCCCTTTGGAATATCATACTGTAATGGAGCTAGAGGGTGAACATGTAAGCAACTAAAACTTCTTGATTACGAGACAAAAAAAATAATGAAACTTTGCGCACTGTCTCATTACTTTGGTATTACTTTGGTATGACATTGGTTCTTTCAAACGCCATCTGAAGACCCATTTCTTTCAGACAAACTAGGCTAGGTGTTTTTCGGCAGCAACAATGGTAAATATTTTTGAATTTCTTTTGTGTATGCGTGTGTGTGTGTGTGTGTAAGAGTTTGTTAAAGCGCCCAGAGCTTGTCATCGACGGGGTTGGGCGCTATATAAATGCAATATATTATTATTATTATTATTACTTTGGTGTAGAACCAGCCTCCTCGCACTCGGGACACACCCATACGCGCTCAGCTCTCCGCGCCATCATGTCGGACAAGGTCTTCTCACTAACAACTCCAGTAAGATGTTGATTGAACAGTCGTCTTGCAGTACCACACAACCGGCTCTTGACTCCACAGCCTCTCTGATGCTAAAACAGTTTTATACGTTCGATGGTGTCCCCGTCTTCTTGTGGTGCTGTTTCTCTCAAAGCTGCGAGAATTTCATTTTCCCCGAGACTAAGAGAGCCTTGCATTGGGGCCTCACCAGCAAGCTTATCCGCTCTCTCATTTCCAGATACTGCAGCGTTTCCAGGCGGCACTGTCTCGTTGTTTATGATAAGTTACCTGGACAAAATGCAGCCCGTAATATTATTTCTTTACGATATTTTTGAGCCGCAAAACAACAACAACAACAACAACAACAAACCAACAAACAAACAACAACAACAACAACCAAAAAAACCCGGCTTTTTTCGTTAAGTAGAATGCAAAAGTGTGATCGGAAATTGCGTTTTGTCTAGGTGAGTACCGTTTTGCGAAGGGCACTTTAGCTAGTAACACTGACCGACACTTTCAGATTGCCTTTAAAGGGCATAGTTTTACGTGTCGGTTGAGATGTCCATTACTGAACTGGTCATTCAGTTGACAGTTCTGCCACGGATTATATATTTACAATCATGTGCCAGGGATATCAATTTCCGAAAACTATAATACTCCGTGAAGTCACGTATAGTCATCATTATTTTGTCTTGCTCAATGTAGCTCAAATGTTTAGCTCCTAAAGAATAATTCCAGTAATCCCAGTACCCCCAAGGAAATTATCCGAGAACTGTTCAAGGGATTGCTTAGCATTCTGAGAGAAGATATCTAGCACTCTCAAAGAACCTTCCAGTCTTCGGAGGGAATGCAATGTATTCTTTTATGATAACTGCCATCTCTCTAATCAAATACTCCCTGTTCTGTCTGGGGAATTCTACCATACGCTCATTGTAGAGAAACCAAAGCCTGGTTGAACCTGTCCCAGAAATTGATTTGTGTCTACAGAATATACGTTTTAAAACGCGCAGCCGTACAAGAGAAGCCAAACAACAACAACGGCAACAACAACAACGACAACAACAACTAATAGAAATTGGGTCTCGTCCTGTAGCAAGCCTGGGGTCCAACAGCATTAGGCTCAGTCCCCCGAGAAACAAAAGGACCTCATCCCCGTGTAGCAAGCAGACCACCGGTCATGAAACAAGATACACGATGTGTCGAGGTCAGATCAGGAAGAATTTGAGATGTTTGTTTGTTTGATTTGTGTACACGGTTACACTTTGGTTACACCACGAAACATAGCACTGCAAGGAGGAATGAAATATGAACAAGTCTCTCGCTTGTTAAAAAAAAAAAAAAAAGCTGGTCAAATTAATGAATGGAATTAAGAAGGTTTCTTTCGGCCGCAAACCATTTGCGTCATTCACCAGTAAAAACACTCCCTGGATTGGATAGTCAAAAGTGAACGAAATGGGGCGAATGGAAACAGTAAATTATTGGTTTTCGGCACGGGTAAGTAAATAAATTCACTGAAAAGTGATCTTTCACGGAGAAGAACAGCAGAGCTTAGTGCAAAAACGCTAGAGATGAAAAGATACGGGGCTGTCCGGGCGTCCGGCGGTACGGACATGACTGACTTTGTGGAGCCCGCGGGTTGTGAAACTGGCAGAACGGAGAGTCATTTGTTGTCTAGCCAACCAATTACACCCGAAATGGGAAATGGGAGTCGGGGGGGGGGGGTGTCAGAATTGCGCACACATGCCTGTTTACAAGAAAACCATGGAATGAATAAACAACTGGTCAGTCTGAAATAGTTTTACAAAATGTTTTTGAAAAGCTGCAGAAAATCTGCTGGGTCGGAGGATCTGCCACAAGATCTGCATGAAACAAAAATTAATAAGTGTCGAGAGAGAGAGAGAGAGAGAGAGAGAGAGAGAGAGAGAGAGAGAGAGAGAGAGGGAGAGAGAGAGAGAGAGAGAGAGAGAGAGAGAGCGAGAGAGAGACAAGAGAGAGAGAGAGCGAGATAGAGAGACAAGAGATGAGAGAGAGAGAGAAAGCGAGAGAGAGAGAGAGAGACAGAGAGAGGAGAGAGAGAGAGAGGGAGAGAAAGAGAGAGAGAGGCTGAGAGAGAGAGAGAGAGAGAAAGAGAGAGAGAGAGGAGAGAGAGAGAGAGAGAGAGAGAGAGAGAGAGAGAGAGAGAGAGAGAGAGAGAGAAGCCTGTATGTTGAACGACAAGTGTTTTTGTTTGTGGGGGGATTCCTAAAAAGCTGAATATTTTGAATAATGTTTCAAGCATGAGGGAGATCTTGAAGGTCTAAAGTTTGCGCTTCCGTTTCATGTCCAATTCTTTTAGTGACTTACTGTAATGTTTCATTATTGTTTCTTGCTAATGCGGGGCTTTACAACATACAGTTTTTTGTTTCTTTTTTGGTTGCCACTTTTTACTGATATATTTTGGCAGTCCAGAGCCTGGGGTAAAATACACCTAAAAGCTCGTAGACAAAAATTTTGTCTCTTGACGGAAATCCCCAGAATATCAGTCTAAAAATCTTCACTTCATGTCTATTGAGACAACAGTTCTGAATAATGTAAAAATGTTTGTCATATTAATAAACACCCATTGTTAATGATAAATGTTTATATTTTGACTTTCGTCTGGGGGCAAAATACTTCACAAAGTTATGGGGCAGGTTTTCTGTCTTAGGAAGGTAAAACTATTCATATATCAAACTCTTTATTCAACACCGCTTCATTTTTGTCAAGATGCTTTCTTTTAATTGCGTGTACATACATTTTCGTATTGATAGTTAAATCATCCAATTTTAAACTGCCTACATTCATTTTTTGCAGGCAGACTTCCTTGGTACACCGTGAAGAATCTAACATTAATGCCAACTCAGGCTCACCATAATCTCTAAGATATGCTAAGTTTTCAAGCTAAACAGTCCAGTTTTACATCTGCTTGACTGTCTCTCAGTGTGCCTTGCAAACCCAAATACGAAAAAGATTAATATTTTGTTTTTGGACTCACCAAGTCAGGACATCCCGTCATGTCCTAATGGCATTGTCGTTTGGTTGTATTTGAGTGGACACAGCCCGTGGAAGCTAAGAAACGTACGCTCCGAGTAGACCGTCAGTAGTGAAAACTATGACTAAAATATTTGCCATTATCAAGTACAGTGCGCATCCAGTTTACCAGCAATACAAAAAGCACCGTAGATTGTTATCAAAGTATTGTCATATTGTCATGATGGAGATAACTCAAAGAGACAAATAGAAGGGGGGGGGGGTATTACCATGCAGAACAGAGATATACATCGATTATAATGGTGTTTTTTTTAATATTAAGCTGAGAGTACAACAGAAAATGAATAACGAAACGATTAATCGACTCTGGGAATGTCTAATACATGGAGTTAATGAAATTGCGCAGCACAGTTGTCTCCCCGTGATTACATCTCTGCAAGCCAATCCTGCTACTGTTGCGTTCTCAGATCAACACTGATTTCCTCCGTGCTAACTGAACACTCTTATTGCTTTTTAGACATTAATTTCACCCCGCGAGGGAATTATTATTGTCCATGCACGCACACACAAGTATACACACAGACGTGCAGAAATACCGTAATTACTTTCTTGTCACTGGATACCGCTGTGATTTTTTTGAGAGTCAGGTGACATTTCGAGAGAAACAAAATTGATCCGAATTGGCGAGAGAGAGGGGGTGGGGCGGCAGAAAAGGAGTAAAAACAACAACGACAACAACAACAACAGCAGCAGCAGCAACAACAACAAGAACGTAAATAGCACAAAATTAGTCACGCAAAATCCTCTGTCTGAAATAACTCTTCACCAAAACACAATTGCACAAACCGCAATCAGCTCTCCTGTCGTTGTAAATCTCAGAATATTTCGGTGATAAATTTGCACTCCAGAACAAATTACGCGCTGGAAGATCAAAGACTTACTTAATTTATCCTCACTGCAGGAGACAAATTGATACCGCTACACTCTGTGTATCACTTGTTGTTGTCCACACGCAAGGCCATAGAAACAGAATTAAAGTTGTTGGCTCTCAAACAGCAAATTGTGCACGAAGGCTTTAAAAATGCACACAACATAAAACTGTAAAATGCCACGCGGTACAATGTGGACGTTCATTTAGGCGAGGCAAATTTGGCTCAGAAAATGAAAATTTGACCTCCCGAAACCGAGGTGCCACACGTGAAATAGTAAGTTTTCGGCACAGAAATTAATGTCGCTAAAACAAACCTTGCAGATACCAGCGTGATTTACCAGGCATGTATACCAAATGAAACTGAAACAGAATGGTATTGAATCCGAAATTAAAATATATCTTTTTTCTTTTAATATGAAATATTAGCCATTTTTCTGCATTCAGTTGAAACAGTTTAATTGAAATCGTCTTAGAAGTATTTTATTTTGATTTTGTAAAGAGAGATAAAAATTTCACCTTGAGCCCGCTTTTGTCAGACCCACCCATATTTACCCCTTTTTCAATAAGTTTAGTTAATCAGCCCCGCATATGCGAAACTTAAGTTTGAATAAAAAGAGCTGAAATCACAAACTATTATTAGGAATCGCCTTTCAGCTGCAATGGAGTAGTTTTGGATTTTGAAACTTTAGAAATGGGTTTTCTCAGTTTCAGGTGGTTATGATCTTATAATTGTCGTTTTTCTCCCCCCATAGCCTTCACATGACAACACAGTTTTACTACACAGAGACAACTGTTTCACGCGTTACTAGTTTCAATGTCAAGTTACATATCGGAATAATTTTATTTTCATAAGACAAATATACGCACAAGAGTCTGGCTCCTTGAAAAGAAATGCCCCACTCTCAGGCTGGCGGACACAGGGTCAAGTCTGTTTCACGTCTGTTTTGATTCAACGTGCGAGGTTTCTCTTTCTGCCAGCTGTCTCAAGACAGCCTTGCTGCGCCCGAACTTGTGAGACACACTTGTTTGAGTTCGGCCAATGTGCTAGGTCCGGTTGAACTACTCAGTCCCAGTCTCACACTAAATCGAGACGAAAAACGCTTAATTCAGTGCACCACCAGCCTATTGTACCAGCATCACTGACTTCTCACAATGCATTTCGAATTATCCAGCCCTCACTGTGCATGACCCAGGAAATGTAAACCGAGACAGAAGTTATTTGAAAGTACTTTATTCGAACGTGTCCGCAAAAGCCAATGGCACCATGAATTTGTTTGCTTAAGACGAGATATACAACAAATAATTTTGTGTAGAAAATAAACCCGCGTCCTAATAACAAACCAAACTATAATGTTGGAACTTTAGTTAAGAAAGAAACGAGAAAGTTATTTGTTTCCGGGAAGATATAATTATATATTGTATATATTTATATAACATACAAAATGAAGCCATGTAAAAAATAAAACCGTATTCCACCAAGAAAATAAATTACAAATAAACTGTACTGGCATATTACCAAGAAATCAATAACAGTATTGGCTTTTGACAAGATACATATACATGCAAATAACACCGTGTGGGAAATTCAATAATATCCTACCAAGAGACCAAATTATAAGCAATGTTAGGACTTTAGTTAAGAAAACTGTGAAAACATCTGCGTCAGACAAGATTATGTAATTACCACCGTGTAGAAAATGGAGTCCCACCAACAATTCAAGAAATCAGAAACCACATCTGCTTTAGATAAGAAAACTATTTACGAAAAGGCGACGAGTATAACTGTCACAAGCCTGAGCTTGTAAATTGAATAGTAAATAACATTCGGAATCTTGTTACGAGGAATCAAGTAAGTATAACTGCTACAGGCGAGATCATATAATAATTACTGTAGGTAGAAAACAGACGTATTCAGCCAGCAGCAGTAATTGTTTATCCCAATACAGTGTGGTTTTTTCCAGTCTGAGTCATAGATCGGGTCTCAGGCGGGGTGGAGGCAAGAAAGTGAGTAGTCCGGTCCGTCGTGAGCAGAGAGGAATACACTATAGACATAGTGCCCGCTGTGCACGGGTAGGTGCGATAGGTAGGGCAGTAAATCACACAGATGACAGCACGCGTGCGAGAAAGGGGCATATGGTGGGGAAAGGGGCAGGGGGATTGCATAAGAAAGTGCAGTTATTTATGACGCATGTGCATTTAGTCAGAGAAACATCAGCATGATGTTTATACATGTGTGTAGATAGATCTGAAGCTTATAATGGCGGACTTTTGCTGAGCTTCGCTATATAGTTGCACTGCGAGGATTAGATATGTGGCTGTAAAATGTTTTATTATGATTATTATTATTATTATTATTATTATTATTATCGCAGTTCACTTGACAGAAAGTCAGCTGATTTACTGACGTGGACCGGTGGCACATATACTTGTCATTTCTAAAGGAGGCAGAAATCTACAAGTTGATTTACCAGATTTTTACCATATCTACTAGGTTCATATAGACGTACTTTACACTATGGGCATTTTCCCCGTTAGATTCTTAAGTTCACTTTTATTTGATCTTACTTACAGGAATCCGAGGGCTGAAAGCCAGCCCAAAGTGAGATAACGAAACAACCGTGAAAAGTTCAAAGTGGCCCTTCAACCTAAAGTCAAACTCAGACTGATATATAGAGCTTTGGTTGATTGACAGAATACAAAACACATCGACTGAACGACAAAATAAATTTAAGAAGCATTCAAAACAAACAAACAAACGAACAAAAACCAACCTAATCTTGTAAATGTTGGGACAGAAGGATAGACGTGAACATAATGAAATGAATAAAATATAGTAACAGTGTAACAGCTGAGGTTGTTCTAGCACGTTATAGTAGGGGGGAGTTAGTTGATCTAACTACAACCCTTTAGAAAACGAAACTACTACAGCTGTAAAATAAATAAACACGAGATCCGACGATAGATTAAATAATACTAAAGTTTAATAACTGTATAGTGAACAATAAATTACTAGGAAGACACCAGCGAAACTAAATATCTACGCCACACAAAAGGAAACTCACTTACTCACCGACCAACCACTCACACAGGTCTATATATATAAACATTCCTACAGAAAGTTCCCGAAATAAACGTTACCTTTGCCCTCGCACAAACTAACCAATCACGCATCAATACGTCATCAGGTTATATCACTCAAGGCCAAATCTGGCGTAAACATTCGTATCCACAACGTTATCGAATATTCGGGAACATACTAATATTTACTGAACGACTCAAAACACCTGACAACAAGCGAGCGAGGAAAAAAACTACTCACTAGAAAAGAAGGTCAGGTCACGGAGTACAGTACACTCTGGCGGTTGTCAACAATAAAATGAAAAAAGTAGTGGACACATGCTCAGCCACCAGCACAACAACAAAACCGGGGGAGGGCAAGGGGTAGCCCGCAGATGCTACAAACAGAAAGAAGTCTGTTCCCTCCAGCCAATCCATTGCCAAATGTGTTAGAGTGAAGAGGCTGACCCAGACAAAGTTATATCAAATAGATGTCGTTTCTTGGAAATCGTGAAAGTAAAAGTGAAAGATGAAAAGTGTTCATATCAAAGATGTTTGCGGCTTATAAGACATCGTTTGTCCCATGCATCATTGTTGACATGGATGTATATAACATTCGGTGACAGAGCCACTTTATTCATGAATCAAGCGCAACAGCTGAGCCGAAAATGGAATGGGTCGAACCTATAGAAATGTCTGCAGTTCTTCTGCTCGTGTGTTAGCGCCCTCTGTCGGTCTATCTGTGTGCCGGTTTGTATGTCTGTCTGTCTCATTTCTTTCTCTCCTCTCCCTTATCGATAGATATACATACTGTCTCTCTCTCCCTTGTGTTTCTCTCTCTCTCTCTCTCACTTTCTATCACTGCCTCTTTCTCTTTTTTTTTGTCTATCTGTCCTTCTACCTCTCTTGTTCCCTCTCTCTCTCACTTTCTGTTTCTGTCTCTCTCTCTCTCATTCTCTCTTTTTCTCTCTCGGAAAACAAGCGACTCTGCTCCAGCAGAGCAGGCAGTCAAAACAGCCAGGATACAAAAATCCCATGGTCATCCCTGAAGTCTATTTTACTTACATGTGTAATTTATTTATTTTCTCATCTGTCTCTGTCCCTCTCTATCTTTCTGTCTCTCACCTTCTGTCTTTATCTCTCTAAAAAATCTAGAGGCCATAATAAAAGAGATACCTGAGTTTTCAGAATTGTAAATGGCACTTAAGAAATGCTTGCCAGAACAACTGACAGTAGCAGTGCTGATTTTTTCCCCCGGACAGTTATGTCTTGAAGCTTGTGGTCGGCAGTGAACTACACATATTACTTTTTAACCCTCTAGTCCCGAGGAGTAGAACCAAGACAAATTTTGTCATACGTCCTAACCATATTTGAACACAAATTTTTCTATTTATACGTTCTTAGAAAATATTACGTCAAGGCCAGTACTGTGTGTAAACTGCATAGCCATGCAAAATGGTGGATCTATGTCAGAACTCGGAAACATCACAGTCTGTATACTGTTTCGTAAATGACACTTTGGGCCCGAGATGTTTAAGATAATAATCCACGCTTTTGCGAGGTAGATTGTATTACGAAACGTTTTGCTGGTGGTCTTTTGCGTGCAGTATCAATTGGTCTGCCTTATGTTGTCAGAATATCAGAGATTGTTTGTCTGTGTTTTGTTTGGTGGGGGATAAGTAGTACCTGTTGTTTGTCTGTGTTTTGTTTGGTGGGGGATAAGTAGTACCTGTTGTTTGTCTGTGTTTTGTTTGGTGGGGGATAAGTAGTACCTGTTGTTTGTCTGTGTTTTGTTTGGTGGGGGATAAGTAGTACCTGTTGTTTGTCTGTGTTTTGTTTGGTGGGGGATAAGTAGTACCTGTTGTTTGTCTTGAATTGTGCTGTCCCCTGATCGCTGTCCTTGGTTTCCGGGGCAAATCTCCTGCTGTCCGTCTTGCGTTAGAGCTGAATTGTTTAAGACTGTTTTCATTGAAACTGACTGATGCCCCTTTCTTGGTCCCAGAGGTTTGAGGTCCCAGGTGTTTGTCAATGTGTATTAGTGGCAACATGATGAATTAATCTTAAGTTAATTCTGTTTTTTAAATTTTAGTTCAGAGCCTTGGAGCACATCATGTTTGTGTGGATTTGAGAGCTATACAAGTTGATTATTACATAACATTACATTACATTACATTTCATAGAAGTGCCTAAATTTGACAACGCTTTAGTTGTTCAGCAGTTTCGTTTTCCATATTAGAACGGAACAGAATTGTTGCAATCAATCTAAGGCCTAAAGCGCCCTAGGTCAGGCAAAGTTTTTCCTCAGTTTTGTGGACTATGGAGTTAAACGCAGTCTCGCTCACTAGTGACATTGAAACAAGTATGTCTGGCTAGTTGATTCAAAGAGAGTTCAAGTCTGAGTCAAAAACGACGAAAAACAGACTTGACTTAGCGCTCTACTAACCCTCATAAACAAGTATGTGACATCTTGTGTGTTCACTAAGGATGCGAATATACATTTAATGCAACTTTCATAGAGGTTCATTTTTTGGACATTCTACAGCACATAGCTGGTGAGAGGCTGATTCTTATGTGCGGAGACCAATACAAGCCTTGCATTTCAGTGCACATAATCTCAAGGTTGTTTAATAAGATGAATTTATCAGAGTTTAATTTGTGCAGCCGAGCATTTCTAAATGCCAAACATTGGTAACTGCAGGCACATACATGTAATTCATTTTAGTGACTCTTCTTGAAGTAATATGCAGAGATAGAAGAATTCGAAACCGTAATGAACTTCCTCAGTTATTCTAGTGATTTGAAACGGCGAAATGCGCGGTCTCGCCTCTGGTTGGGCGATAGTTCTAGGAAATAATCGGTGGTTGAACCGGGAGATGTTGGCCCAATGTGTCGTCAATTTGATGTCTGTTTGAATCAGTGCGCCAGGTCTGTCTTTCCGCTAATTGACTCAAGACAATTTTGACGCGCCTGGACTAGTGAGATACACTTGTACCAGGTAACATCATAGTCTATATCTCACACTTAAACCGGGACAGAACAGACCCAGTGGGACAGGTCCGTCTTTACGCCAACTGACTCAAGACAAGTTTGACGTGCCCGGACTATTGAGACAGACTTGTTCCAGGTAACATCATATTCTACATCTCCCAATAAAACAGATTTGCACCAGGTAACATCATAGTTTACATCTCCCGATAATTAAAACAAACTTGAGACTCCCGAGACAGAATAGACTTGACTCAGTGCGCCCCCAACCTTATATTGATTACACCAGTGTCGTGTTTCTCACAGAATTCATTTATTTTATAAGACATTCGTTTTAACTTTTATACATGCCAGCGCGGGGAGCTTGAATCAATATTTTCATAATATCTGCTACAGTAAATCAATGTACAGCTGACAAAAATGATGCCTGATTTGTGATATTGCTAAAATTGAAGAACATCCAAAAGCCTTAGAGACCGGATATAAAATATCCCCTTTCAGGGCGAAAGGCCCATTTTGTATAAATGTTTCTAACATTCACATTTGAGAGCAGGGTTATAGGGCGAATGTCATATTTCTTGCACGCGTGCCGGTTTCCGTAACAGAAGAGTGTAGACAGGTTGCTTAGATAATCTTGTTTATTGCTGGCTGAGATGAATCTAAGGAATAGATTGCCTCCTCGGATTGGACGAAAAGCAGGAAAAAAAAAAATATGGGCCGTTTTTACCTGCGGTGCAAAATGCTGTGCTTTTGAGCCATCCTAGAAGTTTGGCAAGTTTGTTTTTCCCCCTCTCTGATTTATTTCGTTTATCGCGAGGCTGTGCGTTGGTTATCACTGTTTATTTACGATGAAGGCTAGGTTTTTTTTTGTTGTTTTTTTTTGTGTATACTCAAACATTTGAAATGTTAGAGAGCTCCTCCCGAAATACTCCCAACAACAGCCTTAATTATTCTTTCAGATTTTTTTTTTTTGGTTGAAAGGGTAGGGACAGGGTTAGGGACTCGATAAGATTTTTAGGGTTTAGGATAAGGACAGGGTTAGGGATAGTACGTGTACGTACGCGCCCCCCAGCGCAAAAGCCGTGGGATGCATACGTACTTATAATAACAGCCATTCGGGAATGTACGGTGCAATCTATTAGCGAGGAGGCATGTACGAGCGCGGGGAAAAAAAGACACTTGAGAGAGCGAGACGCTTTTTGCATACGCAGTACGCAGACGACTGAAATGTACAGTGTACTGTATGTCGGGGCGGGCATGAAATTCAATGGTTAAAACTGAATAAAACCCTTGAGAGAGTGCGTTACTTTTTGCATGTGCAGTATGCAGGAAATTGAATAGTACCCTATAAATGGAAAGGGCATGGAACTCAATGTGGCAAGCAACAACAACAACAACAAAAAAAAGACTTTTTAGAGCGAGACGAGATGCTTTTTGTATGGGCAATATGCGGACAATTGAAATATGTTTGATCAAATGGAGGACATGAATCTAAAATGGTTAAAATTAAAATAAGTAGAAAGAAACTGAAATTCGCGAGAGAGCGAGGCCATGGTGGGGTTCTTTCTGGGGAGAAATTCCTTTTAAACAAGCCTATCGATATGTGAATGTAAAACTTAAGTCAGGCAGCCTTTTTTTTTTTTATTGCTTCGATCATCATGGGTTTTTATGAGAGAGAGAGAGAGAGAGAGAGAGAGAGAGAGAGAGAGAGAGAGAGAGAGAGAGAGAGAGAGAGAGAGAGAGAGAGAGAGAGACAGAGATAATTACGTGATACCTTGAAAGGTAATTATTTAAAAGAAAGAGTTACTGTTTCGGCTATTCGCAAGGAAATCGTTCGCTAAGTATAGTTACGCATGCGTACACTTCAGAAGATTCTTTGGACGCGAATGCCACATCTTACCTCGCTGCCACCCATCTTCATTGTGTGAACACAGCCGTGCGCCATTATGGTCACAGCACAAACAGTATATGACATGGAAAATGACAGACATCCATGCTGTTGACTGGAACGACAACTGAATAATATGTGTAAGGGATACGCTAATAATTTGATATTTCGGGCACAAACAAGCTAACTCCGAAATTTAGGTATTTATTTATTTTTTGATGGACACACAAGATGGCCTTACTGTACATTACACCATGTGTCGGAAAACATGCCAGAGGACACAATAGAAATAACAGGCAATTAAAAAAAATTACTTAAGGCACCGGGGGATGCGGAGATGAAGGGGGTGCTTCGAATTTTATGTATTTATTTTAGATTTGCCCCTGACTATCAGTGTTGAACTGTGGTACGGGCATCCGTTGGCCTGAATCTGGTCCTATGGGAGGGAGGGAAGGAGGAAGGTTGTATACAGAGCACGGCACGTCCATTTGGGCAACCGTCCATGTAAAACAGAAACAATTAAAATTCGACAGAATGATCCTGTGTGTGAATCTGGGAATCTCTGCCCCATCCTCGCCCCTCCAAAAACAAAACGGAAATTACAAAATGCACGTGGCGGCACATTGTTTTCCTAACCGCCTGTGTTGTACAGAGATGGGATGTCTGTTTATTTTGAATTTGCGTGTTGTTTTGAATTTGGAGAGTAATATGCAAAACTGCAGCAAGCGCAAACGAAATTTCTTCCGGCAGGGCAACTGAATGTTAATGGGAAAGCAAATCTGACTGCAAAAATCAAATGCATTTTCAATCTGGCTTCCTTGATCTGCCCAATAGCCAAACAGAACTGTGGAACAGAGGGGTTTGAATAATGATAGAGGATGTCCATGGGAAAAAAATAAGACAAGGAAATATTGGACAACAAAATTGGGGGAAGCGAGATGGAATTGTTGAAGGTGGAAAGAAAGAAACGAATGGAAGAGAACTCTCTGAAGGGTATGGGCCATCGTGAAAACATATAGAGGAAATAATTAGTGCCAGTGAGAGACATGCGACATGCACACACTTATCTTCATGCACAACTGGAGATAGATGTTCACAGACAGACGGGTAGACAGATAGACGGACAGATAGATAGATAAATAGGTAGACAGATGGACAGTTGGCTGGTACAAGACCAGGATGAAGACAGCCCACTCGGGAGCCCTTTTGAGGGCTAAGAAAGCAAAGACAGGGCGAAACACATCAACTAGCAATAAAATAAGCAAGAAGAGTGAGGTGGAAATGCCAAGGGTAGCGATCCTCCTTAAATAAAGATCTACAGTCGGACAGTTGGCTGGCCAGGTGAGTGGATAGATGGATGCATAGATGGATAGATGAGTGGCTGGACAGACCGATTTGTAGAGAGAGAGAGAGAGAAAACTGAAAATATACACTCATACCTTTGAAGGCAGCTGGATACTGGATACATAAAGAGAATGGACTTCAAGAAAGAGAGAGAGAGAGAGAAAGAAAGAGAGAGACAGAGAGAGAGAGAGAGAGAGAGAGAGTGGTAGGGAAAAGAATAACTTGAATTATGGCAAACCAAAACCTATGATTTATTGCGAAGAAAAAAATAATGATTAGAGAGAAGGAAACAACGATTGAAAAAAAAAAGCCTTTCAAAGAGCAAGGAACATGAAAACCAAGGCCTTTGCTAAGTGGGTCTACAGATAACCTAAGTATCCGCTAAATCAATTTTGAAACCAGATTACCCTTCTAGCGTCCACCAGACAGCAGCCTCTCTCCGCACATTTTTACAACGGAATCGGATTTTAATCTTTCCCGAAGCCCTATTCGTGTGCCGGCCACACAACCAATGCGAAAGAAAATACCCTTTTTTTTTTTTTTTTCAGGGACCGCCTTTTAATTTCTCTGCTTCGCCGTTATCTCGTTTCATTGACACATTCTCATCCCCGCTTTTTAAACATGGTGAACTGGTCAGTGAAAAAGAAGACAAAACTCCGTTGCTGGAGAAAGTGTCATTTCTTATTCCTTAGCACAATTTGCTATATTTATAGCACAAACAATGTATAATGTGGTTATTAGAACTAATATTGTTAGAGTGCCGACAAAACTGTAAGGGATGACGTTCAAATGTGGTCCCCCCACCCCACCCAAAAAAGGTTTCATTTCACAAATTCCATGTCAACGACAAACACTGTTCAATGCATTTTCAAAGAAAGGAAAGGAAAGAAACTACGCTAGTTTTGGGTCATGAAAGACCAAGTCATCAGGCTAAAAAATATGGAACAACTGATACAACTTGTTAAAGAATAATTGTCAGTGGCCAGGGATAGTTTTGAACTAATTGTCTATTCTGGTCAGCTGGTCAAATTGGGTTTTTGTTTACTGGGGTAATCTTCAGAAAAAAAAAAATATAGAGTGGTGGTCAGTATTATGTTCTGACCAGTTGGCTACAGGAATTTTTTGGTTGGGGAAATGGTCACAGCAGCCTTTTCAAACATTGACGCACCAACTGGTAACAAATAAGTTATTGTCAGTGAGAATGCCCAGTGGCCATAATTAACGTCCCCGCGTACCGAATGCCCGCGTTTCTCCCATTTAACAGCGATCAGTTTCTATGATCATGCGTGGGATAATCGCCCTCGTGTGTTTATGCTCACTTTGTGGGAGGAAAATGTAGTGATTAAGAATGGGGTGATTGAGAACTACAAGGTAGAATGCGTGGACAACAAAACTGGGGAAAGTGAGATGGAATTGTTGAAGGTGGAAAAGAAAGAAACGAATGGAAGAGAACTCTCTGAAGAATATGGGACATCGTGAAAACATATAGAGGGAATAATTCACCTGTCTTCATACACACATGGAGATAGATGTTCACAGACAGTCAGATAGACAGACAGACGACGGACGGACGGACGGACAGATCGAGAAATAGATAGATGCATGGCGTCGCAGAGTGTTTTTGTTTTTATCCTCCTACACTAAAGATGGCTGATGGATCAGCTGATGAGTGTAACCTCGAGATATGTCTAAGCGGTTAAAATGTCTGCTGGTTGCACTGTAGTTAATTGTTATGACAGGGGTGGAAAGGATGGATCCAAGCTGGTCAGATTCCCGACCATCTGTATGAACATGGGAAAAGCTCCCATTGAACGTGTACGCACATGCTATTGTTTACTGTAGCGAACCTCTTTTAGCTCGCCACCTCCTGTGCTTGCATTGCAAATCAGCTAACGAATCAAAATCAATGCCACTATCACCATGGTGATGCGTGGATCTTTACACTAAAGAAAGCGGCTATGCTCTTTCTACCTATAGCATTGACACGTGTATTCAACCGTGATGTCATTGAGGCTCTCCGTAATTAAAATGATGATGACAGTCATGTACGTATATGAAGTGGGCAAAGGGTCAGTGTTCAAACAATTCATGTAGAGGGTTTTTTTAATTTGAGTTTGGTTTTTACGGCGTGTCAGCTCGATAACGACTCAGTATATTGCGCTTTGCACGATTCTCTCCGATTAGATATAGATCTAGTATGAGCTGAAAATTTGATCAGGACCAATAATTTTGTCGTTTTTGTTGTCAGTGAATCTTCAGCTGACCTTTCTCCAAGAGTAAAAGGCTTATTTCACGCAGGTCGTGCAGCTAGTGGTTGCCGGTGGATCTGAAGATACTCATTTGTGTGTTTGACCAGGTGGAAGATCAGATGATGTAGGAAGCCGTATTGCTGAAGACAGGGACACCAATATAGCGGTTATGATAGCTGTTGGTGAGGCTACAAGGAAGAAAAAAAGGCGAGGGCGTATAGACAGAGCTGTAGTTGTGCTTGCCTTCTGTTTGTATGTGAATATGTAAAACATTTGTATGAATGTCTGCTTTAGAATTGACGTGAAGTCACTGGCAAGGAAAATGCCGTCGTTAGAGACTGAAACTACTGTTTTAAAAATTATTAAATGTTTGAAATAAAATAGATTCAATAAGTGAACGAAAATAGATTGTCAGACCAGAGGTTTCATTGGGAACATTAAATATCAAATAATTAGGACTCGTAAGCATCTGTTTTCAGTCACTACATCCGCAGCCTTAGAAACTGAACGTTTCAGGCAAGCGTAGCACCTAGCCTAGGCACGTTCGCATGACATACTTGTGTGCTGCCTTGGCAACAATGTATATGTATGGCCCATTGTAAAACTCGATGACTGTTTGTAATAATACGTAAATGAAATTGAGTTTGACCGGCATTGTCAAGAAAAAGAAGAAGAACAACAACAACAATAAGAACAGCAACAAAAACATCATCAAGAACAACAACAACAGCCGATTTTCCACAGTGCCGATGTCGTAGCCAGCCATAATTGAAGAGTTTGATATCCCCTACAAATACATTGAATTCTTTGTGACACGCGAGATTGGCGAGTTTCCCTCCAAGTCTCTGTGACTTTTTGTATCCAAAAGAAAGCAGGCAGTCTTTATTTGTAACTGAGATATTTCAAATATTTTTCCAACGTTTGTTTACAGCACGGCGGTCGGGTCTTATTCCTGCCTTTAATAATGTTGGCGTCGGAATCAAATAGAGATAGTAATGAGGTTTCTTCTGAAGTATTTCTTCTTGTTTTTCTATTTGGTCGACAGATTATTTTTAGTTCTTGGGTCACATCCCCCATGGTCGTGCGAGCGCGGAAAAGAAAGAAACGAGTAAGGTATTTGATAGTTGGGAATTTCAAAGCAGGACTGCATGCTCTGGGTGTAAAAGCAAACCGTAAGACAACTAGTTTATCAAAAAGTGAATGAAAACCATTTAATATAACAAAATGTTCTGAAACGGCAGTCAGTCTGTTGCTTGATGACATGGTCGCCTTTTTCAAAATTGCATCATATTTTGTAAAAACGTACACATCACTTGTTCATATGTTTTCTTTGTTACTGGAAAGGCCACTTGTTCCTCGAAAGGAGCTTATAGTTCACAGTGTGTCTGGTATTGTTTTACTTTGAAACAGGCTGATGACAGCAGCAAAACAAGTAAAAGAAACAAGCAAAACTTAAGACACTCGAAACATTGCCCGTAGCTACCCAAAAGGAGGTTTTTGGTGTGCATTGATCCATGGCCTATTCTGTATAGGTTACATTTGATAAAATCCGGCAGCTGGATTACACAGTGGATTCAGAATTTAAGGTCTTTTTGCCAGAACTTTGAGGTATGTTTTAAAAAAAAAATGAACAATAAAAAGTTACTCCAGGCAGCCCTTTGACAGTTTAAAATAGATATGGAAACATAGACTAAAATTCAGATTTCTCAATGGCGCGAATTTTGCCATCTCGGTAGAATTTAAATCTAGAAGGAAAACAGATAAATAGATAAATGTGACAAATGGCGGACGCTATTGTGTTACAGCAGAAAGTATTATAGTATGTATTGAGAAGTTTCACTGTCTGTCGCTTTGCACTGCGAGGCTCGGGAGGCGCCGCGAAACCATTGTTAGCATGGAGCGGAAAGTAGGTCGCTGTGGTAAACAATACCAGTTTGTGTATTTTCACGGGGCGCAAGAGCTTACAAACGGCTCTAAATAGTTTCAATCAACCCAAAAAATATGAACAAACCACAGTAAACAGATAAGCACACCGTCTGTGGTGAAGACACTATCTTCAATTCCTATTACCGCAGCGACCCAGTTTAGTGATTTGGCGAAGTGAAATACACTCGAGCCAAAAAGTTAAGCAACCCTGGGTTATGCTCAGAACTGACAACTTTATTTTTCAATTAATTCAAACACGTTCATTGGAATCAATTTATTGTTATGTAAGTCTGAAATCACATTCAATTTCATTTTACCCACCCCAAAAATGGGGCTTAATGACTTAAACAAAATTTTCTTTTATACAAAAACAAAAAAGTCAATAATTGAATGGCAAGAGTTCACAAATCTTGTTAGTGAAGGTTGCTTAACTTTTTGGCTCGAGTGTATCTCCATAAATGCATACTCTCTGGTTATAGTTTAGAAATCTGCACCATGTTTTGTTTCCACATTAATGTTTTTTTAGTTTTCAGCAAGGGCGGCCAGTTTGACCTCTGTCACGTCATATTTGTTAAGCGATGTCTGTTGCCCAGGTCTGGAGAGCGAAGACAGCTACATTAACGCCAATGTCTGCGGAAATGAGCTGGGTTTTCTCCGCCAGAGAGTGCGGTTTTAAAGATGTAGTTTGGCCACTTGAAAAGAGCAATTTTCAGGTCAGTTGAAGCTTTCACAGGTTCCGAGGCTGACAGATGTATGCGGGGCCATGCGGCTCTGTCATATTGCGGACCTGGCATCAAGACGTCTTAATGAATAGCTCGGAAAAAAACCTCTGGCTTTTATATTAAGTAAAAAGAAATCTCTTAGACAGTTCTAGGAGACAGATATTTCTGAAGCTAGACACGCCATGAGCATGACTTAATAATGGGAGCTTAAAAGATTTCATGCCAGTTTTTTATAATCATGCGAATTTCTGTGGCCAGTTCGTATTAAATGTTGTGTCCAGTAGTGCAAAGGTCACGACGGCTCGCAGGAAACTGGGGAGCGAAGTGATAAGCAATAAATGACATCATTTTGATGAGAGTAGGAGAGATAATCATACCGTATTCTGTTGGTAGGTCCTATGTTTGAATTACTCAGATGAGTGCCGTCTATCTATCTAGCTATCTATCTATCTATCTATCTATCTGTCTGTCTGTCTGTCTGTCTGTCTGTCTGTCTGTCTGCCTGCCTGCCTGCCTGCCTGCCTGCCTGCCTGCCTGCCTGTCTACCTGCCTCAATTTGTTTACCAATCTGTTTTCTGTCTGCTGTCTCTCTGGGTTACCCCATGCCCACCATTGTACCCTGTCTGCATTCAATCGATCGTTCTGCAGATTGACTTGATTTTTGCACCTGTTTGCCACTCCTGTGTTCTGACAATCTTGTGCTGGAATGATAGGCTGTATCGATGCATGATAGAATGTGAAAATCCAATCACGATAGAAATCCTACAAACCACAGACCATCCAGAATTCGATTATGTAATTTCCTGAAGGAAATTGTCATCTCAGATTGTCAGTTCCCAGCGCAGGATCACAGGTACGTCACATTGAGATACACAGATGTATTGTAAGGTATCTGTAACCGCACCCCAGAGTATACAGAGCAGAGCCACCTTAACGTATGGGCACACTGGGCAGTTGCCTAATGGCTCCAAACGTTTAGGGGGCCCCATGCATGAGTGGTGTGGGCGAATTTCTGAGTACATACATGACTAGTTACCTAGGGGGCGGGCTGCAGCCTACTGCCTTGCACAAGGGCCCGTAATGATGTTAAAACGGCTCTCATGCAGTTTTTCACCTTTCATCTAGGCATTGTCCACCCACTGCAGGATGTAACCTTTCGACAATGACTTCCATTCCTTTCTGTCTGATGTCTTCCTCCTCCCTGTTGTTCCCCCTATCTTTTTAATGTCATCCTGCTATCTTCTTCCTGATCGTCCTCATGTTCTTTTTCCAGTTCTTGCTTGCCATTCGGTGCAGCGTTTTGTCTGTCTGTTGTCCTTCATCCTCCCTACATGTCCAGCCCAATTCCACTTTTGTTGTAGCATGAATTTTACTATGTCCGTTAGCTTTGATTGTTTGCGTATTTCGGCATGGGGAATTTTATCTTGTAGTATTATGTTAAGCATTCTCCTTTCCATTGCCTGATATAGAATGATACGGTCTTGCCGGCATATGTATTCTCCAAGATTTTTCTATTCTGTTTGACGGATCTCTAAGGTGTGCTTATGGGCGGGGACACGGTAAATGCAAGGCGTCGCATGCCCCACGGCAACGTGTCTACGAATCCCAAAATCTTTACAATTACACAGACTACCGGAAGTACCCGGCCTTGCGCTGGATTAAATCTGCTTCACGGCTTATAAGGCAGATCATGGTCTATCGTTCCGTTTTGCAGTCTCTTTATAGATGCAGTGATCATCGATGAGGTACACTTTCTTGGTGAGGAAGGCACACCAAATTGAATGTTTCCGAAAGACAGTCCTAATATACTGTCTCGTCAGATCCAGATCTCCAGATTTATCAGCAGCCCGAGCTTAAATGGTTAGCTTTTCAAAATAGCAATAAAAAAAAGTGAGTAAGAAAGGGTTGAGGCAGGTTTCACAAAAACTGACGCCACGGACGAACAGGCAACCTGACCAACCCTTCTGCGACCAGGCATGATCCCCGGGTCGAAGTACCCCTTGTGGACCAAGTTTCAGACAACGAGAAATTTGAAAAGAAGCGATGAGTGACTGAATATTTTGAATGATTCTATGACTTGATATAGAAGCGAACATCAACATCGCGAGCCTCCTCCAACGATAATCACACAACTGCTGCGATGTACTAGAATTCGGAAATCATTCGAAAGGTAAGCTAAACAAGGACAGTAACCACATTTTTTCAGCAGTTCTACAGTAATTCACAAGCTATTCGAAAGCTAAGTTAGTGAAACAAAAACAGCACTTATAGTGTTAAGACACATAGTAGTCAAAAACAGGAACACAACGTGTGGCATAGCAATTTGCACACAATACAGGTTGGCGGTCTTTAAAAAAAAAACGTGTTCAAATTGAAGATGTACGAACGGTCATCAGTTGTGGATCAATTGTCCAAAATCAGCCTGACTGTGCACCAGCTACATAATGAATATTTGTATTGTCTGTAGCTGTAGTAAATATTTTCTGTGGACTTATCTTTGATCTGAAGCTGTGAGCTGCCAGAACATTGTCATTATTAATCTGGGAGTGGTTCCCTGACCTTTGTCTTTTCGATCATTTCAGTGCAGTAGCTTCGAACTCTGATACTCGATCTTCCTCACCGTCTGTCTGTCTGTCTGTCTCTGTCTGTCTGTCTGTCTCTCTCTTTCTCTCTTCCCCTGACCCCCTCCCTTTGTGAACTTGCATGCACCTTTGCTCTAAATGTTTTACATCCTACTATTCTCTTGCAAGATAGTATCACTATTGAGGCACGTCTGAAGATAGATAGATAGACGGACGGACGGACGGACGGACGGACGGACGGACGGACGGACGGACGGACGGACGGACGGACGGACGGACGGACGGACGGACGGACGGACGGACGGACGGACGGACGGACGGACAGACAGACAGACAGACAGACAGACAGACAGACAGACAGACAGACAGACAGACAGACAGACAGACAGACAGACAGACAGACAGACAGACAGACAGACAGACAGACAGACAGACAGACAGACAGACAGACAGACAGACAGACAGACAGACAGACAGACAGACAGACAGACAGACAGACAGACAGACAGACAGACAGACAGACAGACAGATAGATAGATAGATAGATAGATAGATAGATAGATAGATAGATAGATAGATAGATAGATAGATAGATAGATAGATAGATAGATGGATGGATGAGTGGATGGACGGGCTGACATACTGTCAGACAGACCGACAAGTGGATGGATAGATGGATATATCTAGTTGGAATAATGGTATAACGAGGGTGATTGCCCTAGGCACAAACTTCTTATTGCGAATTGTAAAACAAGTCTCTCAAAACTTGGAACCGTGTCAGAGATCTACGATGAGCCAACTTGCTCAGGGCCCTGGTAACCCGTACGCCACTGGGTGGGAAGAACAATGAATGGGTGAATGAATGAGACAGACAAATTCAAGATAGCATTACACACTGAGCAGATAAACAATGAGGATACCCGAAGATAAACGGGACCTGAGAAGAACGATGTGCTCATGATAATGCTTCACCACCATAAATAACCAGCATTTCTACTTTAGATGTGGACGAAGATAAACACAAATTGATGGAAACAAGAAGATAAAGTAGAATTTTGAAGTGAAAAAGAAAAAAAAAAGCGGAAGGAGGGGATGCGGAGTAGGAAGGCAAGGTAGCCGCATCATGGCATGGCTACTGCTACTGTGACAGACGGTCCAAACTATTCCTACACCCGGAAGGCAAGAATGAGGGTGCAAAGATATTGTATAGCGGGATGGGATTTTTGGGGGAAGGGGGGGGGGGGGTCGGGGGAACAAGATTAACGGCCATTACCGGGAAGAAAGTTTGAGAAAGATTTTTTTTACCCCCCCCCTCCCCAAACCCCGTACCTCTTCGTCCCACCTTCTCTCCAGACTTGCAGCTTTCCGAAAGCAAATTGTCTCTTAGCTTGCCGACTTTTCATTCCACAAGTGTTTTTTGTGAGTGATATTTCTTTTTTAAAGCAATGATTGGCTTTTTGGCAGTTTTTTAGTTTTGTTTTTTGTTTTTGCCTTTGAAAGCTCATCCCTCTCGCCGGGGACAACGCTTTTTACTCTCCGGATTTGATGTGATATTTTAAGGAATGATTTTATTGTCTATCCAGGCTTCCTGAAAGGATTACAGAGCTCTACACTTTTCTTTTTTGAGTGGCTCATCTGATGCCAGATAAGAAATAAAGAAGAAGGTAGAAGCTTATTTGGGCCATACCGCCGAGATGTTCACATTAAGAGTTTTGTTACCAACGCTTTGCCAGTTTCGGAAAAGGCTTTTGTTAAACGACCGTGCTATTTTTCATTATATGCTATAGCTGAGCAGTGGACACAAATCAGGATTTTCTCTGTTGTAATTGGACCACGGTCCCCTAACGACAGCCCGCTTCTGAAAAACGTTATTCTGGCCATCTTGCCATGGAAACGGTTGTTGTGGCTAAGTGGATAAATCTAATCCTAGCCTAATTCCTAGCTTTAATTCTAAAACATGCAAGCAAAACAACAAGAACAGGAAAAAACATTAAAAAAAAATAAAAAAATGAGCAGATAAAACCCAATTTGGCCACACGGCGCAAATAATCGCTGCGGAAAAAAAAAGTTGATATCAGAAGTACAGTGAAGTGGAAGAAACGCTTAGGTTGCCAGGTAAACATTGTCTGAGGCCAAAGGAAGTTTTCTCAAAAGGATCAGATCATTATCCTCGATATGTTGGTGTCGAACTGACACTGGACTACGTGACAAGTTCGGGGAACCGAAAGTCTGGCTATCGTGTCTGCAGTGAGAGATGTGGCCAACTATGACCTGGCCGAAATAATGTTGCACTACAGGGAATTGTGTCTCAGGTCCTCGGATAGACCATGGTTAGGTCCCTGGTCCTTCGATTGGCACGAAGTAAATGTTCACTGGTGCTGAATGGCAATTGAACATTTGCCTTTTAGAACCGTCATAGGGAAATCCCCATCTGTTACAAGGGAGATCAGATAATGAAGGAAGTGATTCATTTTGGGCTCTCCCGGGCGCAGAAAAAGTCCAGCCTGTGTTTACTGGACCAGTGGTATCTGGGCAACGCTTGACATGTCGATCTATTCCAGCTTTGGGGAGCGATACTGCAGGACATCTCCAGAAGGAGAGAACCCCCGTCAAACAAGTGTGTTGAAGACCACACCCAGGTCTTTTAAGGCATTGTAATAAACCTTTTCTTCGCTTTTAAAGAAATGTAGAGAGAAACCCTGTGTGTATGTATGTGTCTGAGAAAGAGAGAGAGAGAGAGAGAAAAGGAGCGAGAGAGAGAATAGAAGAGAGGGAGAAAAGGGGAGAGAAAGAGAGAGAGAGAGAGAGGGAGGGGGGGGGGTAGGTGAGAGGGCTGTCTCATTTGCGTTTTCTGCTGTCATCTCCTGTCTGGGTTTTCCTTTTTGCAATCACTGAGTGTAGACTGCCAACTTTAAGCCATATTATGGCTTGTATACACTGTATAATACAGGATGCTGTAGACAAAATGTGGCAAAACAGTAGTAGGTCACTGACGACAACGGACCTTCATTGCGAAAACCAAAATTAACAGTATTAAAAGAAACTTAATCCTCAGACATCGACAGGGTGCTCGCCTCTCATGCCGAAGGTACCGGGTTCGAATCCCGGTCGGTGCAGGTATGTTGGAATTTTGGGATTTTTATGTAATACTTGGCATGACTAAATGCCCGTCTGTTTGCCTGGGTGGTCCTCGCAGCTGGTACAGTTACTCATCTACCCGGACAGACCCACCAGTCAACAAGCGATTGATGTTGGTGTGGGATTATAATGTAATGATATGTATATTGCTTTAGCAGGATCGGCGTCTTCTAAACCAGTCCTTTTAGAGTGTTAGTGAGGCAGCTAATGAATCGAATCGTTCACGTGCTCGCCGCAGGCCATTCTTATGTTGAACATATGGTGTTTCGCTCTGGACTTCGAGTATCCAACGTGCGTATCGTCGCCCGTCTCACAAACTGGCGTATCAGCAGTTTTCACATTTTTGCAGGAGAGGGTTGAAGGTTTGGTGAAAATGAGGTTTCTTACGTACGCCCCCCCCCCCCCCTCAAGTTTTTTTGCGACGTATTTTAAAGCCTTTTGCGACTACAGAGCTAGAGAGCTCCTCCCGAAATACTCCTAACAACAGGCTTGATTAATTATTCTTCCTGATTGTCTTTTTGTTTTCCTCCTGTTTTTTGGTTGAAAGGGTTAGGGGCAGGGTTAGGGATTCTATAAGATTTAGGGATTAGGGATAGGAACGTAAACGTACACGCCCCTACCCCAAAACGCTTGGAGTGCCCACATACTTATAACAAGGGCCTTCTTACATACAGACAAAAAACTATATTTCTGCTTATAATTTCAAAACTATTGATATCTCAGTTTATGCGAATATAGAGATCTCATCACCAGCAGAAATTATGCGGTAGTCGTAATACAAAACCACATTGGTCACGGATACACCAGTGCGTGGAAGAGACGAGAGAGTACAGTTTTATTTCGGATTATTTTTTACTTAAGTATCAAAACCAAATGTCTTTATTTAGGTATCAAAGACAGTTGTCAGTACATAGGTAGTCAAGACAGTTATCTTTACTTAAGGTATCAAAGACAATTGTCTTTATTTTGGTATCAAAGACAAGTATCTTCACTTAAAGACACTGTCACAGAAAGCTCATCAGAACTTATCGCCGGCGGACGCTTCGCCGGCAAAGAAATGGACCTAAAATCGGGTTTGGACTTAGGGTTACGGTTAGAGTATGGATTATCAGTAATTTATGGTTTGGGTTACAGTTGGGATAAAGGGTAATATTAGGGTTAAAAATTAATCTTAATCTTGCAGCGGCGCAAAGTATGACACGGGGAAACCCACACGAAGACGCGATGGTCCGTTTTCCATCTTCTCATTAAGCAAGCTCTCACACGTGGCCGTGGAGACCCCACTCACCTGGAGAAAAAAACAGGGGAGAGTTCGATTCTGATGTTGGATACGCTTGTCTGAGAAAGGCTAGATTGCGCTTGGCAGGGTTAATTAGTGAAAGTCTGGAAACGGAGTAAATGTGTATGTTACGAGTTGGGTTATATGGAATTATTGGTGTTACGACTGCATTTAAAATATCGAGAGGTTTTTAGGAATTACTCTTCCATACCATGCCACATATACTAATAACAATTCGAGTAAGTTTTATCAAGGACCGGCAGGGCCACAAATTTATTTACTTTAAAATCCCTAACAAATTTCGTCTAGCTCTTACATACTAAAAAGACAACATCAGCAGCATCAAATGAAAATTCAATAATATATCACTAGAAGTCTCCTCTAGATTCCTAAAAGATTATCATTCTGACTCATTCACAATTTAATTATCACTTATCTATCTTTCAGATATAGTCTGCCTACTATCTAACGAATAATATCCTAATGTCTCAGACGACAATGTTAACTCAGTTATTTGTGCCTACCGCTTATAAAGGATCAAACTCGTCAAAACAAACTGACGTAGTTAAGTTAGATCTAGATCTACCCTAGGATGGGCTGGCAATCCCCAGCCTCATCCAGACACATCAATTTCAATTTACAAATGTGTATACCAGACATTCATGCTAGATCTAGTTGCAAGTTAAAATACATGGAAGTCTTGCATTCTTCGGTAGCACTCCTACTGGAAAATTAAGGTCAGCTTCACGTTCATTGTTGAAACAACAGGCAGACACTTACACTTGGTCCCTGATACGAGATCAGGGAGCCGGAGATAATAGCAGTAGATAATTTGTGGACAGCGTATGGTCTCATTCCAATGTCTATCATGGGCATAGACATGACTATAACAATCTTCTGATTCTCTCTGGCTGAATCCCGCCGACTACCTGCACAGATGGATTAGATCTGCATGGAGTGTGAAACATAGGAATGGCTCCGCTTATATACCGCGCAGCCATCTGCATATCCCCAGCCAACTGCCCAAATTTGATTGGTGCATCCATTTCGAGCTCAGCTCGTAGTATTAATAGATTCTGCATGGAAATCGGTCACGGCCTTGCACTAGTAACAGACAAGGTCGAATTAACATATCAAAACCCTTACTAAAGTCTCCAACCCTCTACGTTTTATGTACGAATTTACTCACCCCTTATCTTCCCTGTTAGAATTCATTAAAATCACGGGGTCGAGAACTGCACCGTCACTGTTAACTCATCCATTCATTCTATCTTGCCCCACTTTCTTTCCATCTCTAAGAAAAAGCGTTACAAAAACAAACTGTCCACGAGAATAGTTCAAGGACATTTGCACTGGCTAAAGTCAACGAGACCATGAAATAAACAAGCCGTGCCCCAGCACGACACTTCTAGTCCTAACCCTGACAGTGTAGAAATTAGTGGAGGAGCACTAACACAGGTTATTAAAAATGGAATATAAATTCCTTTACAAACACTGCCATGTTTCTAATAATTATTATGCTGTGTAATGTTGCCATTTTGATGATAATCGATTGAACTGGAGTTGATTATGCGGGCATGATGAAAATGCAGAAATGTTACTTTTTATTGCTTTGCCCCCGGCCATTAGGATGACCTGATCTGGGCGAGCCTCCTAGGAGTGCCATTTTTAAAAGAAAATCGAATTCTCAGCAAAATTTGAAGGCCAATTGGAAGTCATTTTAAGGCATTGTAATGAACCTATTCTTCACCTTTAAAGAAATGCAGGGAGGAACTGTATTATGCATGTTTCCCTGAGGGAGAGAGAGAGAGAGAGAGAAAGAGAGAGAGAGAGAGGGAGTCACTCATTTGTGTTTTCTTAAATGCCTGTAGATATCCAAGAAACTGACTTTATTTCGTAACCAAACAAACTGTTCGTTACGCTGCGCTGATTTCATTGCAATTAATTGAAGAATTCGAATTCTCATTAAGGTTACAAATGTCAAGCGCGTTTTTCTCAATTTGATGCTTTTTGGACATGAAACGTTCTGGTAGTCAGCACTCGAAATTTATGTCCAGGTAAACGAAGAACCTGCGTCATCAACTGTGGTGGTACTCTATCTGACGTCTTGCACGTTTGTGGACATCGGATTCAGACATAAAAGTGTATTCCCTGTAAGTGCCGTGCTTTCTTTTCGTTAGGTTTGAAGCGTTCCAACATTATATGTCAGGGGCTACTGTATTGAGCAACGGTTAACTACACGACTGTTTGAAAAGAAAAAACGAGGACTCTTAATTTATAAATAAACCAACAAACAAAAGAAAACAAAAATAAACTTTTTTCCCAGGAATACCTCAATTTTCAGTTGTTTCGTATTCTTTTTATATATGATTCAAGAGGTCGCTAAGCAAATGACAGTTCACCCCCTTAAAATGACTATGTTTTGTCTCCACTTTTTTGGCTGGATTGAGTAATACACTACACACTACTTCTATATGCCTTCTCCATTGTGTGTTAAAGTATCAAGCGGATTCGGTGTGTCATTTGTAAGTTTACTTAAAAGAAAGAACAAAATGTCGTATCTCTAAAAACCATGAGTATATGAAACTACAAGCATGAATTTCTCAGAAGTTGATGGAAGCGAGTTAGAACCCTGTCTATCTGAGGGGAAGAGTTAGGTAAAATAATATATTCTATTTTGTATCGAAAGCGTGAAGAAATAATGTGTTAGGGTTTTCTTTGGCAATCCAGTATAGCCGTGGCTTTGTGGCTTTACCCGGTTTTTGAACTAAACATCGTTGTAGCTTCTGACATCTATGATGGCTCCGCCCATCCATTTCACAGTCTATCCATCTTCCAGACAGAGTGATCGCCCCCGTTTGTATCTATATCACGGGCGTAGGCTAGTTTCATTTCATTCGCCACATTCAGACTGTAAGTTCAGAGTTATCCGTCTTGAGAATTGTTTTGTTTTCATCATGCTAATGATGATTGGGTTTGGAACACCCGGCCGGCACTAGCACTGTACTATAGTATCTGTAATGGTCTCCTTCGAAAATAAAACGCACTGTGGGATTTTGTGCAAAAGCCCCATTGAAACTGTCCGTAGCCCAGTGAGTGATTTTAAATTTAGCATATTTTGCCTTTATAGGGTGTAATTTTTTGTAAACATATCATTCGATACCTTGGTAAAGTAGATAATAAACAAAAGGGCTAAGCCTTCTTGAATTCTAAACCGCTTATTCAGCAGGTGGTGATATATACATTGATACAGCAGCCCCAGGAAAGGTTAATAAATAGTTCAATTAAAAAAAACAACAACCTAACTGAATAGACCTAAAAAAAAAAGTAAAACCAAATAATCATATAAATTATCTTTATTATAAGCCATTCTTCATTGGAAAAAAAAAGGGGGGGGGGGGAGGAGAAAGGGAGGAAAGCTCAGTTTTTACAATGGGCTTCTTTAAATTCAGTTTCAGAGAAGGAAATACACTTTCTGTAGTTTGAATACATTAACATATCATTAGTTTCAAGGAGGAATTTCGACACACAAAAGCTGTCACATTTATACAACAATAACAACAGCTATAGCATTGCTTCCTAATGTTACTCTTTCAACAACTGAGTATATCTATGGAAAAAAGCGCCAGTCGATCATCTAGTTAAGTGCACGAAGTAAATTTTTACTACGGAACAGGTGCTGAACGGCAATTGAACATTTGCCTTTTAGAACCGTCATAGGGAAATCCCCATCTGTTACAAAGGAGATCAGATAATGAGGGAAGTGATTCATTTTGAGTTCTCCCGAGCGCAGAAAGAAGTGCAGCCTGTGTTTACTGGACCAGTGGTATCTGGGCAACGCTTGACATGTCGATCTATTCCAGCGGCAGCCACGTATGCTCACAGCATGCTTTCTCACACGCTTTTGTTTTATTGTTTTGTTTGCATGTGCACGAAGGCGGAATAAAGAAAACACCAGCGAAAACAGTATGCAGAACAAAGATAATGTATGGCCACTGGTGTCCATTTTACTGGTGAACACTCGGGGCACCTGTGGTGTTAAGATCTATTTGTTCTGATGACCATCTTGTTTTCTGCATGATAGATAGCAGTGTTTCAAGAGGTGGAGCGTTTGGCAATAATTTGGTGGGACGCGGGACTTCAGAATGGGGCATAGGGATATATGTACTGTATAGAATGGGGTGTTGGGATATATGTACTGTATAGAATGGGGTGTTGGGATATATGTACTGTATAGAATGGGGTGTTGGGATATATGTACTGTATAGAATGGGGTGTTGGGATATATGTACTGTATAGAATGGGGTGTTGGGATAAATACTGTATAGAATGGGGTGTTGGGATATATGTACTGTATAGAATGGGTTGTTGGGATATATGTACTGTATAGAATGGGGTGTTGGGATATATGTACTGTATAGAATGGGGCGTAGGGATATATGTACTGTATAGAATGGGGTGTTGGGATATATGTACTGTATAGAATGGGGTGTTGGGATATATATACTGTATAGAATGGGGTGTTGGGATATATGTACTGTATAGAATGGGGTGTTGGGATATAATAATATGTACTGTATAGAATGGGATGTTGGGATATATGTACTGTATAGAATGGGGTGTTGGGATAAATACTGTATAGAATGGGGTGTTGGGATATATGTACTGTATAGAATGGGGTGTTGGGATATATGTACTGTATAGAATGGGGTGTTGGGATATATGTACTGTATAGAATGGGGTGTTGGGATATATGTACTGTATAGAATGGGGTGTTGGGATAAATACTGTATAGAATGGGGTGTTGGGATATATGTACTGTATAGAATGGGTTGTTGGGATATATGTACTGTATAGAATGGGTTGTTGGGATATATGTACTGTATAGAATGGGTTGTTGGGATATATGTACTGTATAGAATGGGGTGTTGAGATATATGTACTGTATAGAATGGGGTGTTGAGATATATGTACTGTATAGAATAGGGTGTTGAGATATATGTACTGTATAGAATGGGGTGTTGAGATATATACTGTATAGAATGGGGTGTTGAGATATATGTACTGTATAGAATGGGGTGTTGAGATATATGTACTGTATAGAATGGGGTGTTGAGATATGTACTGTATAGAATGGGGTGTTGGGATATATGTACTGTATAGAATGGGGTGTTGAGATATATACTGTATAGAATGGGGTGTTGGGATATATACTGTATAGAATGGGGTGTTGAGATATATACTGTACTTTGTCCTATTATGGTGGGCCGCACGTTTGTTTTTGTTTTTTTTTGTGTGTGGAAAATTCAAGTGGGGCGTGGGGCAAAACAGGTTGAGAAATAGTAAAGTGTCAGGTTGTGGCTCTTTGTCATTGTGTTGATCTACATGTCTGCACATCTTTATCTCTGTGTGCATGTTTACTGATCTGGCATCACTTTGTTGGGAATTGATGTATGGGCTTTTACGTACGTGTTTTGGTGGGTTTTTGCTAGCTTGTCAGTTCATTGAAATCCATTTAGTATTCTGAAGGCCGTCTTGTTTGTTGCATGATATATTATACATAGTGTCATTTTGTGGCTATTTGTCAGTGTGTTAATATATCTGTGTGCATTATCTTTTCTCCGTCTGCCTGCTTCCTGATCTGGCATCCCTTTGATGGAGATTGAGATTAGTTTTTACCTACGTATTGTTGCTTGCCAGCCAATTCATTGAAAACCTTTGTGTCCCTCTATCCCTATTAATCACCCGTAGATATAATTAATTTTTGCACAGGAAGGATATCATTGCTCTTCTTGGTGTTTCCAGTAATAAGCATTTAAATTTAAAAAATTAAGTACTTCAGTGAGTAAATAAATAAATAAATAAATATTTGTATTCTCAATGAACAGTAAAAGCGTTGGAAAAACCCGTGATATTTTGTAAACATTTCACGGAAACTCATGGAGATAAAGCACGATGTTTCTACTTGGTTGTAATATAGTTATATGTATATATTTTTTGCTGTTCAACGTGTTTCCTGTCAACAAAGGAAACATAGATGATGCAAATGGGGGACACGCCAGCGTTTCACCTGGGCACTAACTCCTTTGCTATTGTGCATATGGCACATCCAACGATTTTTCTTGTCAGACCAAGGATGTGGGCGAGGTTAACTTGGGGGGGGGGGGGGTCTGAATTTGGCCCCGTCGTTCTGCCCTGCAATATGTTTTTCATCTGGACATTTAATCTGGCAATTTCTGTGTCTAAAAGACGAGAACGAGGCTTCCTTTTGCCGTCACATCCATCACGTGATTCTGTGTCTATTATTAACCTTAAGTGGCCGAGAAGCGACGCAGTTTTCCAATCACCCACGATGTTTTTAAAGCCGAGCCAGAAATTTGGGACCACGAATTTCCATCTGTGAAATGAATGTTGGGAGAAAAACACCTTAGCCACGTAAGACAATAAATGGCCCGCGTCTGAGCTATTTCTTAAGCGACTCTCAGCTGAATTTTCATGACCGAAAGGGGTCCGATGGCTGTCGGAGGATCAGGAATTAAGAGGAGAATTATTTTCACTGACCTCCTCCATAAATATGGGACAGGCGGGGGACGAGCTAGTCACAGTTGCTGAAGTCTTCGAAGATTTTTTGTTTTTGTTTTTACACTTTTTTTTTTATGTGTGTCTCGTATCTGTGTGTATGCAAGTTTCAAGGAAAGTATGGTCATCAGACGTTCCATGACCTGTCCAATTTATGTTTTATTTGTAGTGAATGGAATACCTTTTGAAATTTATGGCTTCAGTAACCACTTTAAATTTGTATTTTAATCCTACAATTTAATGTAAACAATTTAAACATATATATATATATTTATATATAGTTACACTTTAACTGTGACTTCAAAATCTTCTTAAAACGCAATATATATCTGTGTCAGAACGACCGCCTGCATTTGAAAAGTAATATTGACAGGATCTACAAATACAAGAAATTTCACAAAGTTGTTTATGCTGTCAGACACATTTTGAGATGTGGCAATTTAAAGATGTTAAGAGACCGTAGCAAAGAAACTACTCACGGGTTGAAATGAAATTTCAGACACACGGCTGGGTAGGAACAATCATTTTGTTTCTCTTTCTTATAAAACTGTTTCGAAACCCTGAGGAACTGGTGATGTTTATTACGACGTAAGCCTCGAAGATGCCAAATCAGATTCGATCGTGTTGTATTGAATCCGCTGTGTGTGTGTGTGTGTGTGTGTGTGTGTGTGTGTGCGCTCGCGCGTGTGTGCGTGCCTGCTGAATTTGTGTCCTTCACCTTCTTGTATTGAAAGTTCGGAATCGGATTCAGGGGTCCTGCGCAGCCCTGGAATGTCACGAATTCCCTGGGAAAAACCCTGGAATTTAAAAATTTGAGAAAAAGCTGTGGAAATGGAGGATTAGCCCTGGAATTATCTTGGTATTTAAAACATAAGTGAAGCATTAGTAGAGGGGGAAAACATTTGAACAAAAATAGACAGATAAGGAAATTTTCTTTAATTTGCCCGCACCTTTAGAAGCAGCCCTGGAACTTAACATTTTTATCTCTGGAAAGGCCCTTGAATTTAACATTTTAGCTCTAGAAAGGCTCTTGAATTTAACATTTTAGCCCTATAAAGGCCCCGGAATTTAACATTTTAGCCCTATAAAGGCCCCGGAATTTAACATTTTAGCCCTATAAAGGCCCCGGAATTTAACATTTTAGCCCTATAAAGGCCGCGTAAAAACATTCTCTAAGTGACGCAGGAACGCTGGGGTTATGGCCGATGGGCGAAATTTGTAAGTATCCGCTTAGTGAACTTGAAATTGAGAGTCTGAAAAACCTAGAATCTTCTCTCCTGTATTCTACTCCACATCCGCTCCCCATCTCTGTCCTCCTTCTCTTTCAAAAGCTGTTAAGATAGTAGATATAGTGCGTGCATGGAAGTTCCTTGTTCAGGCTGATATACCAAATCCACTTAGAGTGCACAGCGTGTTTGTGTTTCGAGAACATCGCCTGCTTGCGGCCCCGGCTAGGGTAATGTTGTGACAGCTTCAGAAATCAAATGGCTTTTGTTACCAGGATAGACAAATCACTTTCTGATGCATTCTGTCCTGTACTTCCCGCCACTAGAGGGTTAAATTCTATTTTCTGGAGAAAAATGGGCGCTGTTTGTCCCATAACAGAAATGTGGACATTAACCCTAAGAGACTTGTGAGAATCACAATGTTTCACCCTTATATAGAGCCCGTGAATGATTTTGTTGTAGAAACGAGTAAAGTTATGCTGGCTTTTCTAAAGGCTTCTGCAGATTTAGTATGGCATAAAGCTAGTGATTCTCAGAAAGTTCTTGTTGCGAAGAGTGATTTATTTCTACACTAGTACAGAAGGTTTGGGTCTTAGAAATAGAATGACGCATGCTGAAGGGTGACAACCACGTCGATGGGAAGGGAAGAAAAACAAGAAATAATGCACTTATGGCAGAGCCGGGGGGAGTGTTTCATGTAGGTGTGTAATGTGTGGGTCATGGATAGGTAGAAACGCAGATATTCAGACAGACAAACAGACGCACAGACAGACATACGGACAGACAGACGGATGGATGGTAGATAGCAAGATAGATAGATAGACAAACAGACGGACGGATTGATGATAGATAAAAAGAAAGACAGACAGACAGCCAGACAGACAGACAGACAGACAGACAGACAGACAGACAGACAGACAGACAGACAGACAGACAGTCAGAAAGAAAGAGAAAGAGATAGGTGGCCACGCAGTCAAACAAACGGACAGACAGACCCAACTTGGCACATTCCATCAGTGCAATTTCTGTTCTGTCAAATCAAGGTTATTAAAAAAGAAGTGGCATATGAGTTGAATATCTCCTACATAATTGGCATCAACCAATCTCCTTCATTGCTGCCAAGCTGAATTTTTTTTTTTTTGGTCCTGAATTAGTATGAGCATTATGGTATCTCTCCACTCCTCCCCCAAAACCTCATCAGTTCTCATTGTCGTAACATTTCAGAACGAACTTTTACTGAGGTGAAGTTGAAAAGTTGCATTGAGAGGCGCAACACAAAACTTCACGAAACAAAAAAGGATAAAAACGTATAGCTCTGTCCAGTATAAATACCGCAAAGTTGAGAGTAAACTTCGGTGTGCAATAAATGCAATAAATTTGCCCGTGATTAGTGAGGGGAAAATCCGAAAAGCCGCTATGGAAGTGCTGACATTAATGGCCTCAACCTGTTCCGGATAAGTTAGGCCAGAGTTGGCAAATCAATGAAATTCTGTGTGGGTTTTGTCAACTTTTGTTTGTACAGCCATTAAAATGGGCAAATGAAGTTCAAGTCATCAGACCGGAAAAGCATTGATTTTTGATGTAAAGGTTTTTGTGTGAAAGCCGGGCCTGACAACACTGTCCCTTATTTTACAGGAGTGCCATGTATTTAGATAGGATAAGATTTAAGATACAGATAAAGTTCACTAAGTCTTTATTATCCCATGGGGGAAAAACTCTTTCACAAAGCGTGGTACACACACCTTACGTATCATTACACAAACATACTAATAACTTAATAAACTCAATAACAGGCATATACTATGAGGTAACACGGTAAAGAACCTTAGAGAAATACGCACGCATTTAGCCGTAATGTCTTAGTCACGCGAATGGCGGAGGGCAAAGCGATCTTCCATATCTAGGGTGTTGGGAAAGACATGATAAATCATTTTTATACGAAGAATAAAAATTCCTGGTAGGTTTGGGGATAAAAGCCGGTTCAGTAAAGTGCAAGACGGTGATGACAGTTTACACATTATGAGCAAGTTGGTCCGCTGACTCGGGGAATACACAGATGTGATTTTAAAGTTGCGTTTCCATCAGGAATGTGTAAATTGAGGCGCAGAACGAAATTTCCTGACATAGTTTTTAATTCTACTCGAAGAAAATGCGTCTTGTTTTTCCGGCCCGAATTGTCAGAACACTTTCTTCTGTTCAACTCAGTTGTGGTTCAAAATTGACGAAATTATTAAGAATACAGCAAACTCCAAGGCTTTTTAAAATACGCGCACGTACACCTTTGAGTCTTTCAGTACGTACTATGATATTTTGTACAATTTGAAGCTCAGCAGTTAAAAAGCCTTTCATGATTACATTGAAGACCTAAATTCCTTTATAATATGAGGTGCATACAGAGTTAAAAGACATTGTAGAATTTATACCAATATAAACATGGAAATGGGCTGGCCGTATGGGAAGAATGAAAGATAACAGATGGATACGGTAGTGTTGCACTGAATGGAGGCCTAGAAAAGGAAAGAGAACAAGAGGACGCCCTGAGAGACGATGGAAAAATGACAATGTGCAGACAGGTGGACAGGCATGGGACAAGACGGGCGGAAAACAGAGAAGAATGGAGATCATTGGCGGAGGGCTACATTCTGCAGTGGACGGACAAGGCCTAACAAGAAGAAGAAGAAGAAGAAGAAGAAGAACAACAACAACAACAGCAGCAGCAAAGAGTATATCATGTGATCGGTGAAGTGTGTTACAGTGTTTTGTATTTGTGTTATCCTTTCTGTGGAAATCACAACCTAACGGACAGTATCAGTTTGCCTTTTACATGGGATCAGTACACACGCCCTGTGAGATATCCTTTGTTGAAGTGGTCATTAGTTGGCAAGTGTGGAAAGCTGTGTAGATTGGGCTATTTTGTATGTTTAGCTTTTTTTTTTTTTTCTCTCTGTGAATCTGTAAATCTGTTTCTGTTCTTTTTCTGGTTCATTCTTTCTTTCCATTGCGTAAACGTGTGTTGTCCGTATGCATGTGTGTTTGCTTTCTCCTTCTACCTAAATCTCTCATTTGAATTTTGATCGTCCTTATTATTTATTGTGTGGTCGTTTATTCCATCTGGACCAATCATCGTTCCGTGGCAATTACTTTCTAATGTAATTACGTGTAGTGAGACTTTTTACTTCTAGAGCGTCGTGACAAAAATTAAGGCCAATGTTGATCCTTTTATCTGTTTCTCGTGTTGTCAAATTAATTATCGTTTCATAATCATTATCGCCACTAGGTTCCTCCTCCATGTCATTATCTTCCAAGATATTGTATTACATCACAAAACATTTCCTTCTGTGTCCCAACTTGAACCCCTCCATTTTGACGGGTAAAATTGCGTATCGTTATGATTTCAATGTCTTGAGTGGTGGAGCTGGTGCAGAAATGAGCTTTGTCTGTCTGTGATAGCGCACTATATGAACCACGAGTCGTTAATGCGTTTAAAATCCTACCACAAACATACATCACTGACGAAGTTTGCCTGAACCTGATCATTCACTATAAACTTACTGAATGCAGGATCCTCAGTAAATACAGTTTCAACAGCGCGAGTTTAAATTAAACACAGCCGACAGATTTTAATTTGGTTCAAAACAGGTGATAAATAATTCAACACCCATTAGCAATGAATGTATTCTTGTTATGAATTGCGTCTGAGTCCCAGAATTGGACAGAAGGCGAACTTCAAAACGTCAATACTGCACCCTAAAGGGTGACCCTACAAGATGTGGTCGTGAAAGCATTAAAGTAAAGTACATGTATGTGTACGGACAAAAGAAAAATTTTACAACATTGCAGCAAACATTTCCCTGGCCTATCCTTTTTGTGGGTCTTGTCCTTCCTGAGAGGAGCTAGAATAGAGCTACAAGTGAATTGGAAGACTTTTTTAAAAATTGCATTTGTATAACACAATTCTATACGGTCCTTTTCCCCGTTAGATTCTTATTGAAGAAATTTGAATGCAGACTGTGGACAAAAGTCGCAAAGTTTACACGAATTTCGAGCGTTTTCGCTTCTATTGCAAGGCGGACAAATTGTCCGGTGCACATCGCTGCAATCTGACTTTCATCCGCTATACATTGCCCCACTTCCTCCCATTTTTCTTAAAACTCTCGTTTTCAAATATCACGAGGTCATAGGAATGAGCTAGGATTTTTTTTTGGGGGGGGGGGGGGATTATATCGAGAAGTAGGATGCAATAGGTCGGCAGACAGGTCAACTGACTGAAATACCACAAAATAGTCTCGGTTCACTGAAGCTAAAAGTACTTTTGAGCCTGGTGACAGTTTCCTTCCAGGCAGCGCTGGATACCTCAAATATGATGACAAATTACATGCACATGCATTGTAAATGATTATTACAGCCGGACGCCCATTGTAATTATTGTGCTCGTGACAGTTTTGACAACAGTATTGTTGATGTATTGTTCATCATTCCCACTTCTGGATATCGACAGATGCCTTACCCATACGATGTTCTGTTTGAAAAATGTCAAATATGGTTAAGGTCGGGCTTAGGATTAGGGCTATATTGTACCGGCATTTTTTTTCGTTAAGCTGGTTCATTTCATCGAAAAGCATGCTGTGAGGTTTTTGTGATGAAAATACTTTCATTAGATTGGCCGCTCGGTCAAAATAACTTCAATATATCGTCGAGTATTTTCCATATTGTCGCATGTGCATTTTTGCCTTTTCCAGAAAATGAGGGCTTATGGCAGGTCAGAAAAGGGGCAAATTAGCATACAACAGTGGGCCATAAACACATATCTTGAAAAGTATTTAACCGATTGGATTGAACTTGCGTAATGAAAATAAGAGTGAGAGAGCTACTTTCATGACATAAGCTCAATACCCGCAAAATTTGGCATGCAACAATATGGCAAATACCCCCGATATGTTAAGCCACAGATGTTATTGTGATTGTATTACTGTCTCTTTTTTTCGTTCAAATTCCAGGGAATAATTTTTGGCATCGGAGAGCCAACCTGTCAACCTGCCAGTCCGCCAGATGTCCAATGTCGCGCTGTAAAAAATGTTTGTATGTTGTTTATGCCGTTTTCGTTTTCCTGGCCAGGGTTTTTTGACGTTGCCTTTTTATATATGAATTTTTTGTTCATCTTGACCAGGTCTTCAAGATTTGGACTTGCTTGCTGAGAGGCTTTGATTGTTTCCTTATCTGCAGTTGTATCCAGCACAATCTTTAATACAGCGAAAAATGCACAGTTAATTGTACAATGTTTGTTTGTATAAGTGGTGTGGTCAGAACCCTCTAGTTTTGTGCATGGATATTTGTCTCATATTGTGTAGATCTTTGGTTCTGTGTTCGGCTCGACTTCTAAAAGATGGGGTCATTGATTCAAGTAATTACCATGAAGAATGGTAAATAGAGCTCGTAACTTCATCTGTACGCCTGATATAATTGCGTGGATAACAAGCTCTACCTGTGTAAATTTCAGCCTGAAACCAGCTGCTGTTCTGTTTGTGTCGTGTGTAAACTTCCACTGCCCTGCCATGTGTAGATCAGGTGGACATCAAGCGACCTTACTTCTTGTTTGTCCCAGCTACACTTTTTACACAGTTCAGAATTTCGATGTTAAACCTTTGAGGCTGTAGTGTTATGCTAAAGAGTTAGAATGAATCGGAACTGTGAAACAGCTTGGTAAATGTCACAACGCGTTTTGAAAAAGTGTCAAAGTGTGTATTTGTTGTACATCTTCTACATACTAAAATATCTCCAGTTTTGTGTGTGTGTGTTTTTTTCATCAGAACCTGGAGATAGAAGAAACAAGAACTAAGGTCAGTTGTATGGGATGATGACCATCGCTGGTCAACTACAGGGAGGTCAAAGTCAGAAATGTCAAATTGCTTTCAGCGTTAGTCTTTCAGCTCTTGGTCACTTTGAATCCCAAGAACCATCCACTCCCCACGCATCCTTCTGCCTAATTAATAGGCTACTTAACAGCGCAGTGAACAGAACCTGTGACCAAACGCACATTCGCGTTTTTATGGGGTCCAGTAATCTTCCCCAGTCAGAACTTCCAACATTCTGATCTGTCAGACCTTTAATTACTCGTCCATAGAACTTCTGAGTCGTTTCAGATCTTGAAGATCTCAATTCTAACGTTTGCCGGCTCTTTCTCCAAGCAGACTCCGTGCGTCATTCAATTGGGCGCCAATTACCGATGGGTACGGCGGCGCTCTGGATGCAAATAGACTCGCTGTTAGCCAGGAGTACGAAAGGGTGAACTATCATTACACTTGATGATCACCTGGAAAGATCTCAAGGAGGTTGCAGCAATTGGCTCATTAGCTGAACTATTTTTCTGCCTCGGCAGCTCATGGTGTAAGAGTTTGGCCTCACTGTTGCTTGTCTTTATTCTGTGCCGTCACCTTTGTCATACGGCTGGGGGGATTCACGTCACAGACATGATATGTTATGTCACACGAAGACACGAACTAATTGCATAAGATTCCTCATTACGGGTCTCTGTGGATATTCTAGGAATGAAGCCAGTGGGAATATGTAATGTGATTTTGTATTTTTGTTTTGTTGTTGTTATTTGTTTCATTTTTCTGTCTGCCTTATGTAGACGTTCCATCTTTTATCTTAACTGACTCTGGAAATGTATTACACAAAAATTGCGTCACCCGCCTGAATTCATGGCAAGTGAAGCTGATTGGATCCCCCCCCCCTTCCTCCCCCACCCCCACCCCGGCGGTGGGTTAATGTTTTGGGGTCAGGGCGATTCGACCAGTCGCCGGTTCTTTATTACAGGATAACCGCGAGGATTCAGATATGGAACCGTTGGGGAAGATGCGTCATCGTTATCCTGTCAAATAACACATTGATAACACATATCATACCTGGTATTGAGATCGTTCTGTGCAGCAGTTTTTGTGACATTTTATCACATTCGATGTAGATAACTGATACCTCTTTGTGTTTTGTATGCCGTGTTTCATATTTACTTCTCTAGTCTGTTCTGATCTTCCTTTAATTTCACAACAGCTGTTGTTACAGAAACGTACGCACCCCAAGCGTTTTGCGCCAGGGGCCCATACTTATAGGTACCTATCCCTAACCCCGTCCTTATCCTCAACCCTAAATCTTATCGAATCCATAATCCTGTCCCTTACCCTTTTAACCAAAAAAAAAAAAGGAAAATAAGAGAACATTATTTTGAAAGAATAATTAAGTAAGGCCATTGTGAGGAGTACTTCGCGAGGAGCTTACTGGCTCTGGAGTCAGAAAAGGCTTTAAAATACGTACTTCTAGCGCGAAACAACAACAACAAAACTTTGGGGGGACGTATGTGCTTGTAACAACAATATTTTACAAAATCTCAGTTTGCCTCTACTGGTAGGCGTCTGTGCCTGTAGTGCTACACAAATACATTCGTCTCACTGACCTGCTGTAACTGTACTAGCCTCACTGCGACTACATGTCTATTGGTGTCAGTCAAGATAAGCAAAATGCTTGAGTGCTTGGGGGAGACGGAGTACTGAGAACATTCATCAGAGAAGCGCGTGCCTAATTAGCGCTCTGGAAAGCGAGACCGAAAGAAAGAAGAGAAAACAAGTGACTGGAGCGGGGCTGGAACCCACGACCTCTGCTACAGCAGCACCACCCGACTTGCCAGGGAGAAGAAGACCATCTGGTTTAATCGTTCGGCTACCCTGTCTCTCCCCCCCCCCCCCCAAAAGAGACACAGTCAAACAATCAAGCGGCGTCTCTTTCCTACCTTTCATAATACGGACGGAAGTTCACATCTACAACCATTCTGGACAAATTGCTGCAGTAAATATTTCCAGACAGACTTAATGGTGATCTTCCTAGTCTGCGGTCCTATGTTGTGGTTTTCCATTAGCAATATCAGTGACAAGAAAACAACAACAACACAACAGAAATGCCTTCCAGGAGATAGTCGACGTTAAAATTGGATGCGGATTTTGGGGGGGGGGGGGGGCAGGGAGTGGGGTGTCCTTACATGCCAGACAGGGCGGAGTTTTACATTGACAGTTTTCGTGGCAAGAGTACAATTGAGACCTGCGAACAAGGAGACGCACAATAATTATTAGACCTCATTTTCCAGGTCGTCCTGATACGTGAGCCCAGGACGGGTTACGTAAACAGTTTGATTTGGCAAAAAGAGGATCAATTGAGGTCTGATCTAAAAGAGACCGACAATAAAGATGGGGGTTGTCCTGACATGTGAACCAAGAGGGATTTTGTGGTGTCTGACAAACCTCATGATACCTGTGTGTATTGCCTTACGCAAGTATTTCACATAGTAGAGTGGCATTATATTTGTCCCTGGATCCGAACTTCCCAATCCAAATGTCATATTATTATTACGAATGAATTCTCGGGTCCAAATTTTCCATGAAAAAACTGTGGACTCTCCAGTCCGAATTTCGAAAAAAAAATAAAAAAAATGGACTGGACCTATGAAATCTGTACCCCCTCTGCTCTGTTTCATTGGATAGATGGACACCCTCACCCATACCGTGTTTAGGTTTTTATTTTAGGAGATTTGCTGCCCTTGGCATTTACACGTCGCTTTTCTTGTTTTTAGTTTTCGTGTTCTTGTTCCTGTGTGTTTTTGTGGTAGGGATTAGTTTTTTTCATAATTTTTCCCGGGCAGCGGCCTTGTTCAGCCTGCTCTTCTCGGCTGTATTTAACGTGCACACGGGCCCTCCGAGATTTTCGTCCTTGTCCGAGAAGACCGGGTGCTCGATCCTACCTATCATAGGATCAGGGACAGGAATTGTTTTCTCCCCGCCCCAAAAATTCCAACATGCCTGCACCGACAGGGGATTAAACCCGGTACCTTCGGCATTAGAAGCGACGACCTTGCCTCTAGACTGTCTCGTCCCCCAAACCGTGTGAAAAGTGGGTCCTGTTTTTTTTTATATTTCTTCTTGAATAGCAAAACCGATTTTTGATTGCGGCGATTATTTTAGTAGACAGAAGATAGATTGGGTAAAACCTTTGAATCTGTCCAGCGATTATCACCGCACTTTCGTCTTTCTAGCGAGACAGACAGTTCGATTTGTAAGGATTAAGCAAATCCAGAGAGAGAACTCTAAAGGCAACAAAGTCACTTGAGTACGGCGGGGTCCAGTTTTCATTGAGCGCCATGGGATCATTGTCTGTGCCCATGTTCGTGCCGTTTTTAGGTTTTACGCCGTTTTGAGTAATGAGAATGTTCTGAACATCAAAAAGCCAACGACAGAGTGACGGAAATACAGAAGCAATAGTAATAACACCAGTCACAATGGATTTCGCGCACATCCGAAGAAGGCACTATGCCTGTACTATGACAGCTTCAAGAAAGAATTATTTTCTGGCGTGGAGCCGCATCATATCTCGTCTTTCCTGAAAGAGGTCGAAATCTACAAGATGATTTAACAGACTTATCACATTTGCAAAATTTCAGTTAGACATAATAATTCTTTTACAGTACGGGCCTTTTGCCATTAGATTTTTAGTAGGGCCCTTTTCCCGTTAGATTTTTAACTTCACTTTTATTTGATCTTACCTATAGGCATCTGAGGGCTGAAAGCTAGCCCAAGAAAAAAAAACAACCGCGAGAGTGGCAAAGTGGTCGTTGTCGTGCTGTTAAACCCAAACTCAAATTCAAGAGCACGGTAACAGTATCCAGAAAGCAATAATTATCATCAATAACAGAAAGAAATACTGAAAATTGTTACGTGTAGGGCAGTGACAAAGATCTTTGCACAGTTGTCGAGCGTCTGTTGACATCTAAACTATTTTGATGCATGTGTCCGAAGCTTCTCTGAGATGAGGCTCATTGTCTCTTGACACAAGCATTCCTTGTGGTTTTGGCACAAGGTTCCATCCAAATATGCCAGCTTCTCTTAATAAAGAACCAGGGACGGGTTCTTTTCTTTTGTTGGGATATTATGCTCCTTCCAGTACAACGAGGCTTTTTTCAGATCGGAAGCTTGGGCCATGCCAAGCAGCGCCTTAAAACCATGGCAAGGCATTCAGTTAGTTGCGACAATAATTGGAGTGATATTTCTGAAGTTTTGTTGTTCTTTTTTTCGAGTAGAATTGTAGTCGAAGCTTAACATTACTATTAGTATCATTTAAACAGCCATCAGTAGAAAAAAAAACACCGTAATTATATTGATTAGGGGACCCGTTGGTCTAGAGGCAAGGTACTCACCTCTCAGGCTGAAGGTACCGGGTTCGATCCCCGGTCGGTGCAGGCATGTTGGAATTTTATTTTAGGGGAAAATTCCTGTCCCAGACCCTATGATCGGTAGGATCGAGCACCCAGTCTTCTCGGATAAGGACGAAAAACTCAGAGGGCCCGTGTGCACGTTGCGCACGTTAAAGATACCTTGGCAGTTGGAAATGGAGAAGAGCAGGAAGGAGGCCGCTGCCCCGGGGGAAAATTCTACAAAACTCATGTCTAGCACGAAAACCACACAGAAACCAGAACAAGAAAAATCAAAACAAGAAAAGTTGAGGTGTAAATGCCAAAGGCCACGAGCCCCTAAAATAGAGAGGCGAACACATTAGATTGATTGTAGTAAGAATTTTGATCACTGTCATGGCAGTGCTAAGCACGGTAAGGTCAGCTCGGAGATTTGCTCAATGCAGCCTGTTTATTGAAGGTCCTCAGTTTTAATGGCCGGACTGTCATTAGCTCATTAAGGCTTTAACAAGCACTGACAAGAATTGCACATTATTGTTTCGTCCTTAAAATGTGATAAAATGTTTATGTCGTTTAACAGTATCTCTGAGGAGCAGGGACTGCCGTTTGTGAATGAGGCTAGAAGATAGTGCACTAAGAATCATACATTTAAGTTCTGGTGTGATCGCTATCAATCTACGCAAACATAGAAGACGTGTACATACACACGCAAACTCGCGCATGCTGTTAGGCACACGTGCGTAAACATGTGAATAAGCAATGATATCCGGTGGGTTGCGATAAAACTAGATACGGGATATGGCTGGTTCTATCATGAAACCTATTAAGTGTATTGGCACGACTGCCGAGGACAACTCGTTTTGTCAGATACTATATGAACCCCTTGAATGTTTTTTTGTTATTACTATTTATCAATGGGATGTACAGTATGCTTGTCTCAAATATTTGTAACTAAAAATGTATAAGAAAATGAATACATTTGAATAGAACATTTTTTCTCTCTTGTAAAATTAAGCCTTTCGCACTCGAGCGGTTTCATAATAGATCCAGCAATTGCTTTTCTCGCAGGCGTCCATTTGTCTACTGCGGTAGGGCTCTGCTGATACATTTTGTTGTTGTTAATGTTTTTGTCCCATTATCGTAGTTTACACGAACAGCCCTACGTCCTTAGTCGAAAGAATGTACATAAACACATCAGCACGCGGACCATAAATCACGTACTCATCTACAAGCCTATGATGTATTCACACGTACGCCCACTTTGGCTCTTAACTACAAGACAGGAAATGAAGACAACAGGGAAAGAACGTCAGTTGTCACAAAATGCGAGTTTTTTGCTTACCTCCCTCAGCTCTTGACTAATATCTTTTGCTTTGTTCCTCTCGTACCGACTAAGTGAAAAACAACCGTTGTCCAGCAATAGGAGCAAATTTAGATCAAGCATCCTCTTTTCAACCTATGGACTTTCAAACTTTAAAATGCAGATTTCTCCAAAGGTTCATTAATTTTGTTGACAACTGATGTTTTTCCATTGTAATCTTCAATTATGAATGAACGAGGGATTAATGAAGATTTCAGTGTGAGTAAACAATTTTATTGTTTAGCATCTGAATCAGGAAGAATGTAGGTGTAGTCGTAGCCAATGTATTTTTCCATCTGTAAACTGATGGCGTGTAAGCCAGTGGGTCTTAAGTGTGTGTGTCTGTGGGGCGGGGGGGGGGGGCACTTTGGGGATTTCTGAGGAGAAATACCTAAGCTGTTAAATAATGCGATCTACGCGGCTGTTATACGAGTCCCTTTCTTTTTCTGTTTCTGGATTAGGCGTAATAATTTCTGTTGATGTTCAACTTAACCTCCGTATCATAATTCCAGTGACCCAATGGCATATCCCATCAGTGTTTAAACTTTATAGGCGCTAGGTCCGGTTTAAAAAATACATGAGTGACTGAAAAAGTACATAAATAAAAAATAAATAAATGGATAAGTCAGTAAGTGATAGATAAATAAATAAATAAATAAATAAATAAATAAATATGAAATGATTAAGTAGACTGGCCGCAGGAAGGGATAAATCCATGATATTCAGTGTATGGGGAATCTGGTTTTAAAAGGCCAAGGACCACTGCGACTGATCGAAGCCATTCCTGATGACTCTGGTGCGTAGTCAGTGAGAATTGTTGGTTTTATCAGATTACGTGCATGTTCATTTCATCATTATCTAAAACTTTGGACGAAGTTTCGCAAACTGCGCATCTGTTGCCCCACCTTAAAGGTGATACTGATATAGAGCAACAAGCACTGACAGTGCTGGTGTTATAATCTGATGGCTCACATCTAGGGTAAGGGCTGCCGGCGGTGTGAGTAACAGAATATGACTCAGACATGCTCCGTCGTTTTCTTTTCTTTCTATTTTTTGTTTTTTTTTGTTTTCTGCATTCAAATTCCGGTCGTCATTTCTAGGAAATTCGCTTCTGGGAGTTCAAGTTAAATTAAATCTTTGAGCATTTTTTTAAAAAATGCCCAGAAAGGCCTAAGTGGCCATTTTTATTTTATTTGTTAAATTCTCTCTGAACATTCCCTCCCCTCTCCCCCACCCGGCCTCCGAAATTCCATTATTTTTGTGTGTGTTTTCGTTTATGAAGCATGAGAAATGTCCTCAGTGACTACCTTCCCGAGTGGTTTAGTTTAATTTCCATGCTTTTGAAATTTGTCATGCAGTTTTCTAGTTGTTAGCTTCTTTGTGCATTGCAACCTTTCTCTCCCTCCATTTGTCGTTTCTTAATTCTGTCTACATTGAAGGTAGGCATGCTGTATGGAAACTGCAGTAAGAAAGCTGATGGGGCACTGAGTCAACTCATGTTTTGACTTGGGATTCAAAACAGTTCTTGGCGCACCCGAAGTGGTGAGACAGTTTCACACAGTTTCATTCAACTCCATAGTTCATGTATAATATTATCTCACACTTAAAATTGAGACAAGACACTTGACTGTGTGCGATATCAGTCTAATACGTTATTGAAGAGACGTACTTGCGCCATCAGGATCGTCACAAGTGATGTCTATGGCGTCATTGAGTCAACGAGAACGCGCCGAGGGTGAGATTCAGACGTGCTACGTGATAGCTGAGGGTAAATAATTCAGTTACCAGATAGTCGAAGCTCTTGATCAAATGCAAAATGTCGCGAGGTAACAATTTAAACGCGTAGGCTGGAGAATAGGGGGATTGGTGTTATGGGCCTCAGTATTGAACGGTCTTGATAGCAAAATGATAGAGAAATATCACTTTCGACATGCAACATATCAGTGGCAGACAGGTTTGTTTTTTTCCATTAGTCTCCAACTTGATGTACACTAATGCAACAAAGCTTTTTTTCTTCACTTGGAGGCCATAACGCATGTACAAAGCAATTTTATCAGATCGGCATCGGGGCATTTTGGCAGATAAATCAGTTTTTCCCGTACCCTTCGGAAATGTAGATAATGGAAATTGATATGTAATCCTGTTCTACCCGGACATAGATACCCTTGGCTCAAATTGTTGGAATGTCGCAAAATTGATATTAGAACGATCGAGTTGATGTAAAAATATGACTATTTATGTATACACAAATCATGTTTGTAGATAGGTATGTGGAAAATGTTCCAAATGTAGGAGATCGGATATGAATAATGAAGAGTTTCGACTATGTGACATGGGATGCTAAAAGATAGGTATTTTGTATTTTATTTTTATGTTGTTGTTTATTCTGACTTATTGTGATGAAGTTTACGTGTTGAAATATGAGCCAAATGTTGTACTGACGATATTCACAGCAATCCAGAAACAATTTCTGATGAATAAGAATGGCGTTAGATCCTGTAGAACAGCAGGTGGGAGGAAAGTCTTGCTTAAAATACACTTCTTCATTGGATAACGAAGATACTTGATGACTACTAGCCTGCCCTCAGTAAGCAGGACGTAAACAGAGTGAGGTAGTTGGGTGATTGGTCGGTCATCTTTGGTCATAAGGAACAGCTGAGGGGTTATTCTGACCTGAAACTATTGCACGACGGAGCAATCATTTTGATCCGGCATGCCTTTTTGTCAGTATGATGAACACATGTGGTCATATGAATGATGTATTTAGCATGTAGCCAAGGTCAGTACACGTGAATGGACATCGATAGGCGGTGGGTCATAGTAGCACTAGGTCAAGTTCTGAGGTATCTAAAAGAGCCCGAAAGGCGCCAAGTGGCCGTTGTCGTGCCGAGGCTCAGTCAGACTCAAAACTGAAACCCAGTAGCGCTGGGTACAAACATTATAGTTAGGCAGTAGCAGCAGCAGCAGCAGCAGCAACAACAACAACAACGACAACAACGACAGTAATGTATTTGCAGAATTTTGTGTCAACAGGGGAGGAATCGCAAAACTAAGTGGAACAGAAGAAAAGAAAAAGCTGGAAATGAAAATCCGAATTTGGCACAGTATTTTAAAAATCATTCGTTTTCAGTACCATGTAATATGAACGCATACATAGTATGAAGTCTGTATTGTTCATTTTTTTCTGACACATTTAAAACAAAAACAACCAAAACTGTTGACAACAAGAACAAATGAGGGAATAAAAAAATAGCATTATCCACCATGCATTGGTGCCATATCCGCTTTTTCATACAGATTACAATAACTCATGTCTGTGACATCCCCTGGACGACTTTATGTACAACTGGCTTGTGTCCCCTTGTGTTATTGATCTGTAGTTCTGTCATGGGAGATAATAAACCATCTTTCAATACGCAAGGTCCAATGGCGCGTCAGGTTTCTTTTTTTTTGTTGAGAATGCTCTCCTCTTGCCATGCATTTTTTTTGGGTCTGTCAAGAATTGCCACCCGAGTTGTCATATCGATCAGAGGCTGAGAAGTTCTTCACGTTTTTTATTCTCCAGGCTGTGAGCATCTAGACCAGGATTTCCCAGTCTTTTAGGTCCCATTTACCCCTGGCAGTCTTTCGAAAGTGAATGTGCTTCTCGCCCTGTCTTGTTCTTTAATTTGCGTTTACAGTTCTACATTAATTGAATCATCATATTATCAAGGAATGAAGACCCACTTGTGTAGTCATGAAAGGCTTTTCAACAGCTGAGCCTTAAATTGTACAAATTATCGTGTTACGCGTGGAGAAGCTCAAATGTCTTCGTGGGCATATTTTTAAAAAAAAATGTCTTGAAGTTCGCTGTTATTTTTTTTTATTTCTTTACTTGATTTCGAGCCACAGCTGAGCTGAACAGAGAAAGTGTTCCGACATTTTGAGCAAAAAACAAAAAACAAAAAAAATGCAAAGTATCGCAGGAAATTTCGGCCTGCACCTCAGTTTACACATGGATGACCGGAACGCAACTTTAAAAGTCACATCTGTGTATTCCCCGATTCAGAGAGCCAACTAGTTGTACTAGTAATGATAATTTTAAAAAATGCATAAATCAAGAACTGGCAAAGTTACCCTCTGGGTAAGGGGACACGGTGGTCTAGAGGCAAAGTGCTCTCCTCTCATGCCGAAGGTACCGGGTTCAAATCCCGGTCGGTGCAGGCATGTCGGAATTTTTGGGATTTTTCACGTGTTTTCATATCCCTGAACCTAGGTAGGTGGGATCGAGGTCATTCTCGGATAAGGACGAAAAATTCAGAGGGCCCGTGTGCACGTTGCGCTCGTTGAAGGTCCCTTGGCAGTTGGGAATCGTGAAGAGCAGGTCGTATAAGGCCGTTGCCCGGGCAAAAATTAAAACAACAACAAAAAACACAACAAACGAATCCCTACCACAACAAGAAAAAGTGAGGTGTAAATGCCAAGGGCCGCGAACCTCTTAAAATAAAGACCTAAACACATTACCCCCTCGGTAGGCGGTATTCATCCCCAGGTTTGGGAACCTCTGTTCTAGACGCTGTGAGTCGCCCGGTCAGTAGTTAATATGGCCATAGTGTACCGCAGAAATGGCTCCCATGGGCAGGGTGAACCCCCCAGACATGTACTTAAAAAGGATGGGTATAAATATAACACATAACGGTTGCTCTATTCTACCCAACGGACTTAACTGGATACCCATCGACGTAGTGGTCGTCACGATAATATCATCATCTGGTGTATAATGTGTGTGTGTTTGCCGGGAATGGGGCATGCGTCGAGCTTTTGGGGGTGGGGGTGGGGGGAGGGGGTCTGTTGAATTTAAGGTGTGGCTAGACAGGGGCTGTACTGTAATTCTGGAAGGGGTACTTGTCCAATTGAATGTATTACAATGACATGATTATGGCATAGCGTATGTGGTGCAGCCTGTTAAATTTCGATATATTTCTTCTGCCGTCTTCGTAGATGACACTACTGGACATTCACCTTTGAAGACACCGTTATCAGAGTTACTGAACGGCTTAAACAACAGGAAAAAAAAAGCGTCTATTACTATTGGGGCTTGGGGCTTCGAGAGAAAAAAAAAACGAACTTTGGCCCAGAGCCAGAACAAAGTTAAAATGTGGCTGAAATTAAATGTATGTTGGAAAACCTCGTGTAAGAAATACTGCAGAACCGATGCAATAAAAGCCACAAGAAAGGAAAAGACAAAACGAGATTTTTGGTAAAAAAGACAGCCACCCACGGCCGGAAACTGAACTTAGTTCAATTTTAAGATATAGATAAACTTTGAGGATTGTCCTACACTGGTATAATTATTTTTTTTTCGAAAATTCAGACTATAATTATTTAAACATGGTATAACTTAATTAAACTATGATTGTTTCTGCCCTTGATTGGGTACATAAGTGGATAAAGATTTGAAGTCACTGATTAATAATAGGTAAAAGTTTGAAAATCGCTGATTAATAGATAAAAGTTTGAAAATAGCTGATTAATGGATAAAGAATTGAAAATCACTGATTAATGGATAAAGGTTTGAAAATAGCTGAATATTGGATAAAGGTTTGAAAGTCACTGATTTAATGAATAAAGGTTTGAAAATCACTGATTTAATGGATTAGGTTTGAAAATCACTGATTTAATGGATAAAATTTTGAAAATCACTTATTCCATTTTATTTTCTCCGGAACGTACAAAGTTTTAATTTCAGTGGGATTTGGTTAAATACACTCACCACTTCAGAAGAAACAACTTTATAAGATACTGAAAAATGATATAAGATAAGATAAGATAAGATAAGATAAATTTTATTCGTCCTTGTACAAGGAAATTTGTTTTGATCATTGAATATGTCACGAGTGGAGTGAGTGCAATTAAGGGGATTGCTACAGAGCGGGTGTAGAGTAAGAATGGCTCACGGTAGACAAGTAAGATAAGCGTGCTGTCGTGAGTAGTGGGGGGGGGGGGGTCTGAATGAGGCGAAAGCGCTGTGTGTATTACTATCACTGCAAGTTAGAAGGTCATACGGAACGGACCTGTGAATAAGAGCCCATCGGGCAGACATAAGGGGAGCAGTCGAGAAGACTAGTGAGAGAGTCTTTCCAGTGATGACTGGTATGTAGAACGTTGATTGATTATTATGATTGATGTATTATATTATATTCGTCTATTACCATGATGTAAATAAGTATATGTGAGGAATGTGGAAGTCCTTGATATTGGATATAGCAATGTGCGCCATGAGCGATAGATGAAAGTGAGTTCATGGATTTGTAGCGCGAGTGAGTAGTGTGTACTCCGATGGAGGTGTGTTACCGTAAGATGTGTGGTGAGTGAAAGGTGAACTAGTGTGTGTACGCTTCATGGGTTGTAAGGAGAGGTGGAGTGAATAGAAATGGTAGGGTATTATACCAATGTAATGTTATTCTTGTAGGTGTCGAGGACGGGCCGCAGAGCCACCTCGATGAGCACAGGGGATAGGCCAGCATAGGGCCGGAGGCCACACATAGGCCAGAAGTGAGGCTGTCAGTGCAGGACAGTAGAGGCACATAAAGTCGTGGCAGTCAGGCCACGGACAGGGACGTAGATATGAGCGTGAATGTGATAATGCACTATTGCCATGTTGAGGGGAGAATGTACTATTGAAATGATAATGTCTATTGAAATGATAATGTCTATTGAAATGATAATGTGTTATTGCCCTGCTGAGGTGCTAGGGGAATGCTAAGGTGTATGACAATAGGAAGGTGATATTGAGAGACTGCGGTGCCAGTAAATTATTAATGTGCTATTAAGACCCTGAGGGGAGAGGCTGAGGCCGAAGTGCCTTCAGGAGTAACTACCGGATTGTGGATCCGAGGGAGAGTGTGTGTGAGAATAAGGCCGTTGTACGGCAGTTGATTTCAATAATATAATGTATGTAATTGCGCTATTATCTGTATAATTATGTTTAATAAATGTGTGAGTCTGATGGATTGTTCTGTTAAGTGTTAACTTGTTTGTTCGTGATTGTTGTCCTGTCATAACTTATTACATCTCCCAGTCTGGGATTTGTGACAGAATACATAACAATACAGTTACAGAAGCAGAAAGTATGATACATAGCGCGCACACACACATATATACACACACACTGATAAATTAACTAAATTAACAAAATTAACAGTGCACACAATATGCTCCCCTAACTAAAACACATTGACCTGACATGCAGGACATAATTCAACTGTGCACAGATTACGATCAAGATGACGACATTATTGTAACATCCTAGTTGATGATGGAATAAACGATTTAAAGTAGCGCTCAGTTTTAGTTTTCTTTGACAACAGCCTTAAACTTCTTACAGATCTTATATATTCCTTGTTCAGGGGATGTTGGATATGATCCAAGGATTGGAGCACTGTAGCTATAACTGCCTCTAGTTCGTCTTGGATGAGGGGTCGATGTGCTTACACTGTGTACAGACAATTTGGTTAAGTGACCGGGGCGGTAATACCAATAACATCTACGGGTCTACAGGGGACAAATTTCGTTGCAGTCAGAGTGGAGACAACATAGACAGTAAAGACAGAGGAAACACAAAGCAAAAATTAGCCTAAGTGAAACAGCGACGTCAGCAAAATTGTTGGAGGAGAGGCCCCGACTTTGTCAGGGTCACAGAGGGTTAAACATGATCGCGGGTGCATTTGGCTGGACAACGTGGCAGGAATATAATGACAAGTGTTATCAATACCGACGGCCTGGAGAAAGGACAGCAACGAAAATGCACGTTCAGGGTTCATATTTTGTGTCTTTGAAACGGGAGGAAGGGGTAAAGGGTACTTTGGGGGGGGGGGAGGGAGGGGGTGCGCTTTAAGCGGATGACATCAGGGAATCAGTTCTGACACAGGCAGACAAGTAAATGATTTGTATGCCAGTGGTTGGATTGGGATAGAGATGGGAAGGGTGAATGGAAGGAGAAAGGAAGAAGAAGGCAGCAAGAGAAGGGGTGGGAGAGGAATTGAGAGAGGGAGAAAGAGGGGAAGAGAGAGAAAGAGAGAAAGAAAGAGAGAGAGAGAGAGAGAGGGAGGGTTTGTTTGGGTTTGGGTTTGACGGCGCGTCAGCACGATAACGGCCACTTTGCACCTTTCTCGGTTTAACGATTTTTAGAGAGAGAGAGAGAGAAAAACAGACAGACAGACAGACAGACAGACAGGTAGGACGTGCTGCTGGCGAGTTCGGAACTTCAGAGGTCACCACTAGTCAAGACATGTTATCAAACATATCCTTCTCAGATGTTGACCTCCCGTGGTCTGTCTGAAATGCATTCATATTTTATTAGTCTAAATGTTGAGCATGGGCGCCAGGAACCACAGTGAGCAGTGCGGGTCGGGGTTCGTTTTTTTTGTTGTTGTTTTTTGGTTTGTTTCTGTTGCTGGTGATTGAGTGGGGGGTCAGTGCTGTAGATTTCCTTACACAGCCAACCGCTAAACAGAATACATGGGGGAAATGTGAGCCAATACTCAATAATAATAATAACGTCCATTTGCGCAGCGCATTCCTGACGGCTTAATGCGTTTGACAGGGATAAATTCAGACCTTTTTAAAAAAAACCAAATAAAATATTGCTAAGACGATTTCAAGCAAAATAGTTTAACTGAATGCAAGAAAATGGCTACTGTTTCATATAAGCAAATCTCAGTTTCAAGAGAAAAATGACGTTTCCATCCTTCGGGGGGGGGGGGGGGGTTCTCAGAAATTTGGTCGTTCGCCTTTTGCCCGATTTCATCAGATCCACTTACAGATTGGAACCAGCGTTACATATGAGACCGTAGATCCCTGATAGTTCAGGCTTTGGAAAAGAGGCTAGGACATTTTTTTCTCGAGGTGGGGGTGGGGAAGGGTCGTGGTGTTTGGGGGGGGGGGGGGGTGAGGTGTGGAGTGGCCAATTCAGGAAAACTGAGAAGGGAAAGGGGAGGAGGGGGGGGGGTCGACACAAAATAAAGAGATGGAAGGAAAGGGCGCGGAGCACGAAGCTTGTGGGAGGTTGTCAAAAAGTGAAACCGGCGAATAGGAAGGAAAGAAAGACAAACAATAAACAGACTTGGCATATGATTACCTGAAAAAGGTTGAGAAGCACAGGGGTGGTTGAAGGCTCATTAGCAGCGGTTCCACGATGAGATCCTCCCTCTTATCGGTCTTTGATTAAGGAGTGGGGTTATTGTGCGGTGTTGTAATTACTGGGGTCAACAGCCTTATGCCGACCCCCACGAGACGTAAAGAGCTTTGTTCACTTTGTAAACTGACATTTCGTTCCTTTAGACTAACAAGGTTCTAACTCCTTGGAGTAACTTTTGAGAAATTGATGACTGATGTTTCATTATTTGCTCATAGCCTTTGATGATATGGACTTTTTTCTTTTTCGTAATACTTATAAATTACACACCGAATTTGCTGAATACTTTGACACACAATGAAGAAGACCTGTAGAAATAGTGCGTCATGTGTAATTCAGTTCAGCCAAAAAGTAGAGATAAAACTTTGTCATTCTAAGGGGACGACTTGCTGATATTACAGCCATTTTGCCTCACTTCTTGCGGTACAATTTGTCCCAGTCAAGGACAGAGGTGATTGTGATTCAACAGCGCATATTGTTTTCTCGTGAGATATTAGGTAGTTATTTTACGTAAGACATTGGGATCATAGAACTAGCGAAACAGTGTACAAACTCCCAACCCCATGAGGTTGTCTACATACAGAAAAGAGAGAGAGAGAGAGTGAGTGAGTGCCCTCGCAACATGCATGAAACTATCTGTACTCACGTCTGATGATGAAAACCGGCCGTGACATCTCACGATGCAAGATCGTGCCGTAGCTAGTCCTACTTGAAGATCGTTCATAGTTCCTACTGAACCCGCCTATCTCTATAGAGATCTATACTTACTTAGCTTTACACAAGGACTAGGGTAGGTAGTTTGCATTCCTACAGGCAAATTGGATTCGATTTGTGGCAGCATTCCTCAGTAAAGTGACAGCAAACGGAATCATTGTATTGTGAGATAGCGATTTATTGTCTGTGCCCTGCCGGATGATTTGTTCACAAAAAATGCGCAGTTGGTAACATTTCGTTTTGCAAATTGTAGATGACAGGAACATTTATTGACCACCTTAATGGATGGATGGGCGGACGGACAGAAGGGTGGATGAATGGATGGATGGACGGATGGATGAAATGACCGGGTGGATGGACGGATGGATGATTGATGGGTGGATGGATGGATGGATGGATGGATGGAATGGGTGGATGGATGGAATGAATGGAATCGATGGATGGATAGATGGAATGAATGGGTGGATGGATGGATGGGCTGACGGGCGGACAGATGGATGGATGGATGGATGGTAGAAGGTTAGAATATGAGATAAAAAAGGGAGACAAAGACTTGGGCAGCGAGATCCGTAGAGTGAAGGATGAGAAGGAGGAAGAGGTATAAACGTTATTATTGTACTGCTCTTGAACAAGATGACGTTATCCGCTTTTATTACAGAGGGCTATGGAATATTTCAGAAACATCGTTTCACACTCACCAACTGAGCTCAGTAGGCAAGCCAACCTGCTTATAGGGTGGGTTTCCTAATGTCATACTGACCAAATAGCCGTCCGGGATATCGCGATTTCAGTCACAGTACATTAACAACTGGTATCCCATTAGCGACATTCAGAGTACCCAGTTTGTTATCACTGTCTATGTTATTGCTAGTCAGTAGGTAGAACTGGCAATACTGACAAAGATGAGGACAGGATTCATCATAGTTTGTGTATGTCTGAACCTATGATGGAAACTGCGCTGTATTTCTCCGATTCCTGGACGCCGTTGTGATTCTGTTATGTGTTATTCAGTTTTATACCTCAGAATGTTAAGTGCACAGAAACGTATCGTGGAGTCCCCAGAATGAAAATAGAATATTGCGAGTGTAGTACACCAAGTGCACCTGGGCGCTCCGAGTTTTTCGTCTTTATCCGAGAAGGCTAGGTGCTCGATTCTACCTACCATAGGATCAGGGAGAGGAATTTTCCACCAAAATTCCAACATGCCTGTACCGACCGGGAATCGAACCCAGTCCCATCGGCATGAGAGGCAAGCACCCTGCCTCTAGGCCAACGTGTCCCCGGGTGAGGATGGGTGGAAGGGGGTTAGCGATGTTAACCTTTTTTTGCACAGTGAAACAACAAACGGCCGGTTTTGCCTGAACGGGAAAAGACGCGATTTTCACCTTAGTAGAAATGCTGTTTTGCGCTGTGAAATAACAACTAACCCTACGCCATACCCAAAACAATACGTAACAAAAAGAAGGTGGAAATGAAAGCTGTATTACACCGCAAAGCTACAAGTAGCCCAATGCGTTAGGAAAGAACTCACCAATAGAACAACAACGTAGCGCTTAACTATAGCAAAGCCATCCGTCAGTGGTACAGTTCGCTGGTTGATACAAATTCTCTGCCAACAAGACGAAGAAAAATGGGCTAAAGATCTCACGGTCGTTGATTTTACAATAACTCACAATCTGGAGCACGTCTTCATGGCTTTGTTCCTCCCTCTGTGAATGATCATGCCATTATCCCTGGACATTGACGACGGAAGCAAGAGAGTCCTTGAGAAACAATGCGTATCTCAAAGCAAATTATACCGAGTGTTGATAACATAAATTTGAAATTGAATATTTATAACAGCATTAACTGAACCAAGACATTGTCTGTATATTTTATGATATATTTATTGATTTCACTGGCTCTTGAAAAGCAGGAAATTTCAAGTAAGTGGTACTTTGCATTGTGTGACATGGCAGTGAAACTGGAGAGGGTCTGGTTTTTTATTTTATCGTGACTGGGTGTGTCAGTTATTGTGTGTTCCAGGATAACTCGGTACACTGAAAGAGAAAACGATGAAAACCAACCAACTCTGAAAAGAAAAGAAATGCCTCTCGTCCACATCCTCATTAAGCAGCATTATTTCCGTCGTTTCTTATACTTCTTCATTATTTTGCATTTTGAGCATTGATACATGTGAATTCTTCTTGTCTTTGGTTGTCCCTACAATAGACCTCCCTCCCCCGGCCACACACACACACACACACACACACACACGCACGCACGCACGCACGCACGCACGCACGCACGCACGCACGCACGCACGCACACACACACACACACACACACACGTACACACGTACACACGTACACACACACACGTACACGCACGCACGCACGCACGCACACACATACACACATACACACATACACACACACACACACACTTTCTTTCCCTCGGTCTCTGTCTATTTCCTCATTTCAGGGACGAATATTATTCAGAGCTTAGCGTGGACCACCTCATCAGTTGATTCCATTTCTACCTGCCCGCTTCTTTAAAAAAAAAAAAACAAATCACTGTCTCAAGACCTGAATCGTTCGGTTCAAGCTTGTCTAACGAGGATACAATTTATAATTAGAAAATATTTACATACTGGATTAGAATGATATATTTTCGTGCTTATTAGGAATGTCGACATTTTGGGCCACTAGCATAAAGAATACGCCAAAAGAATACTGGACTCCGCACCACTTTTACATGCCCAAGATGAATGGTCACAACCATCTCCTGATATCCCCTTTGGTGACACACGTGTCCTATCTGACTGCTGTCGTCCATCGTCTTCCCTTCTCTCCTCTTATCTCTTTGTCCTCTTGTCCTGTTTGGATATCACATGTCTGTGCCATTTATTGAAACCAGAGTTCAGCGCCAGTCGGTCCAAAGACATTTTTGAACGTAGTTCTTCGATAATGTGGCCTTTGCCGTAAAATTGGTTTAACTTTCATTTTTTGTTGAAAGGTAAATAACATGCGAATGGTCATTGTAAGGAGGCCCGCCTGTGGTGAGTATGTAAGAATGGCGATAGAGAAACCTTTGGGGTCAGGGTGGGGAATATAAGCCCATGGGTGACAATTTAGTACCGATTCTAGTTTTGTTTGGTTGAGACCTATAAATGGACATGATTTATGTGGAGATAACCGTTTAACGGCACCGAGCTCTATCTGTATTTATCCCCGTAGGAGAAACTGAGGCTGTCAAGTTTGAACATGGCGAGAACAGTTAGAGGGACCGAGAAAAGAGATGGAAAGAGTAAGGCAAGATAGTGATGGACATGGAAAGAATACGAGATACATGTCAAGCGAGATTAACGCATAACAGAACGCCTATATAGCATGCAAACTGGCCCACTCAGATTTAAATATCACTTTACAGGAGAGATTTTTTTTTAAAAAAGCTGTTTCATTTCAATGATGAAACGTGTGAGCCAGGTGTATCGTTTTGTAGAAAAAAACAACAACAAAAACATTAGTCTTAAGCCTATGCCTGTCACACGTTTGGTTTAGGCAGTTTGCTTTCGTGCCTTATAGTAGATCAGATTTCTTTATTAATGGTTCCTGTTCAATTCAAACTATGTTAGCGAATGCAAATTGCCCATTTCTGAGTCTGGCAGTTTTGTTATGAGCCTGGCGATGTATATGTCTTGTAGTTCCTCAAATATTACCACAATGTTGCAGCCTCGTGATCAAGCATCGAACGTTGGAACGGGGCATTTCCACTGAACTTAACAGCTAATGGTTACATTGGACATTGGGGGGAGGGGTGGTGTGTAAAAGAAACAACAGATTTATTAAGGCTGTAGTCTAGCGGGGAGAGAACTTGGACGCCCACAGAATGGAAAAGACGGACGGCACCCGTGTTGTCTGCCCTTGCAAGGAACACTAATCAGCGGGGGCAATAGAGGTGAATTATGGCCCTTTGACAGTAGGGCCCAGTGCTTGCTTGATTACTGTAAGCAAGCTTTTTTTTTGGTGTCCATTCCTTTTCTAAAATATACCTATAATTACAGTAGTCTTGATCTACAGTGAGAAGCAGTTCACGGGAAGAAAGGCACGTAATCCGCCCTGTGAATGAGTGTTTCGTTTGCACTGCCATCTGTTCAAATTTGTGACTACCTCCCTTGTTTAAGTTTGCTCCTCGTTATCTATCGTGGTGTTTTGTAGACGTGTTCGTGTGGTGCCATTTGCGGTGCATGGTCTGGTGCCCTCTGTGTGAGTGGTGCCATGTGTGGGCCCCAATGTGTTGTCATGTGTAGCGCTAAGCCTGGTGCCGTCTGTGCTTGCTGCCATGTGTTAAGTCCTGCATGGCGCCATGTGCAGGGCTCATTGTGGGAGCCTCTGTGCGTGATGCCTTTGTTATACCCTGCTTGATGCCCTCTGCGGTCCCTTGCATGGTACTAATAGGGGTGTCGTGTCAGTTGTGATGTCACATGTTGTGCCATGTATCGTAGCATGCTTGGTGCCATAATATCGTCGGTGAGATTCAACACTCCTGTAACCCACACCAACATATTTTGTGGGTTTCAGGAGTGTTGTTCTTCACCGACGATATGTGGTTCACTTCTTTGTGGTGTGGTATATGGCGCTCTGACATGTGCATGTCTTGTGTGGTGCTATCAGTTGTGCCACCCATCCACAGACTAATAAAATACCCAGACTGGATGATCCCATTGTGTGACGTCACAAAACAGCGAAAGGTCATGAACCATCCGCCACATTAGGTTTACGGTATCGACCGACGCTTCACCATAGCTACAATTTTGAATGACACCATTTTGACGCGCCTACTGAACGCGGAAGTTTGGTTCCGCACCAAGAAAGTAATACATGTACAACCAATGTTAAATAAAAAAAAACATTCTACTGCAGATAGAACTAGAATCGGAATTTCCCGAGCGGCGGCCATGTAGGTTATACGGCCGCTGCTCGGGAAATTCCGAAAAAAAACGACACAGCCCGAAGCTCGTGTTTCCAGTCTGGTTAATTTATTAGTCTGTGCACCCATCCGACTTAGCGGTGCATGGTGCCACTGGCAGTATAGTGGGTTCTACCATGCCATTTCTTGTGTAAACTAAGATAAGAATCTCTTTATTATCCCATTGGGGAAATTAATTTTCACGGAGCCTTTAAGAGCACATACATGATACACAAATCTTACGTATTATTCTCTGAACATGTCATAACTCAGTAACAGACATCACCCATGAAATAACATGGCACGATGTCGTGTACTGTGTTTTTCGTGATGCTTTGTCATTGCACTTCCATCAGCCATATACTTCTAAAATATCTGGAACTTGGACATCTCAGCCAATGTATGGAAAGCAACAGAACAGCGACCAATCTCTTATGTCTGTCACAGCGGTTAATTCCACACGTCTTTTGATTTGCTCTCTTACATTTCCTTTTTGCCGTAGGGCAATAGACTTAAGAGTATTTCCTTAGTTGTCTCCAGCCTGGCACTACTAAAGACAAAATTAAAGAAAGAACATTCTAGTCTTCATTTGCCGGCGCAAAGATCGCACGTCTCTCACAGTCGCAGGATGAGAACTTAATTGAGAGCTCAGTCGACGAAAAATAACTTGAGCTGAGTAAAATCAATATTTTGGCTTTCCTTGAATCACTCGGTCCTTCGAGACAGTTTTTGAAATCAATTAACTTTTCCTGCTCGGACAAAAAAAAAAAAAGAAAAAAAGAAAAAAAAAAGGTTCGTTCTTGTAAATTAAGTACACGCGGAATTGCATTGTATCTGTCTTTTCTTAGAATTGTACCCATCGATCTAGCATCCATATTTGGTTGTTGTTTGGCGTCCGTAGCATTTTATACAGTAAAATGTAGCTGAGCAGTAAATACTAGTTGGTGCTTATATCTCTTTGTAATTAGACGGTCCCCTAACAACAGCACCCCCTCCCCCCTCCACCTTTTTTAAAGAAATAAATATCTGATTTATGAAAGAAACGTTAGTGCTTGGCAGAACCGGGTGGTTGACAAAGTTAAACATTTTCTGCCGATATCATCTCGGTATTGCGTACCAGATTGCTTCCTGTGCATGAAGAATGTTGTCCTACAGGAAAAGGCGCCAACACGCGGAACCATAAAACAGCAGGAGCACGATGAGTATGGGGACAGTAACACTACGTTATAATGTTTGTATTTTGAGAATTTGATACTTTCTGGGTTTAAAATGTTTGTATTTTGAGAATTTGACACTTTTTGGGATTAAAATGTTTGTATTTTGAGAATTTGACACTTTTTGGGATTAAAATGTTTGTATTTTGAGAATTTGACACTTTTTGGTTTTAAAATGTTTGTATTTTGAGAATTTGACACTTTTGGGGTTTAAAATGTTTGTATTTTGAGAATTTGACACTTTTTTGGGTTTAAAATGTTTGTATTTTGAGAATTTGATACATTTTGGGTTTAAAATGTTTGTATTTTGAGAATTTGATACTTTTTTGGGTTTAAAATGTTTGTATTTTGAGAATTTGATACTTTTTGGGTTTAAAATGTTTGTATTTTGAGAATTTGATACTTTTTGGGTTTAAAATGTTAGTATTTTGAGAATTTGATACTTTTTGGGTTTAAAAAAACAAACTAAGTTGACGCGTACACTTTGCGTTCGGACGTTACGTGACATCACAACATGAAGTTAAGGAGACACCTTAACGAGCGAGCCCGGTAACAAACGGGCTAACCCAAACTGTGGTAGTATAGGTTACAGCTTCTCAGACATAACGAGAGAATTTAGAGTCCCTCTGTGACGAGGGGATACAGACCAAATCCAACTAGACATGCAGGGAATACTGCGTTGGTGAACTGTCTGGGCTTCCCTGGGGCCCGGCCGGAGCGTAGTTGTAAAGTTAAATAGTCAGAAAAAACCCCCATAAAGTGGGAGACGCCGACAGTGCTCACAGTCAACTCACTGGTCCCAGTGGAGTCAGGGACAGACTTGTTTGCGCTCTAGTTTATTGGTCACTGGGGACTGGCAGCTCTTCCTTTGTTGTTGTGGTTTGTTTTAAAGTGGGGTCCATCTATCTATCTATCTATCTATCTATCTATCTATCTATCTATCTATCTATCTATCTATCTATCTATCTATCTATCTATCTATCTATCTGTCTGTCTGTCTGTCTGTCTGTCTGTCTGTCTGCCTGTCTGTCTGTCTGTCTGTCTGTCTGTCTGTCTGTCTGTCTGTCTGTCTGTCTGTCTGTCTGTCTGTCTATCTATCTATCTATCTATCTATTTATCTATCTATCTATCTATCTATCTGTGTGCCTGTCTGTGTTGTGTGTCTGTCTATCTGTCTGTTTATCTATTTGTCTGTCTGTCCGCCTTTCTCTCTCTCTCTCTATCTGTCTATCTATCTGTCTGTCTCTGTATCTATCTATCTATCTGTCTGTCTCTGTATCAATCTATCTATCTATCTATCTATCTGTCTATCTATCTATCTATCTATCTATCTATCTATCTATCTATCTATCTATCTATCTATCTATCTATCTGTCCATCTATCTATCTATCTAACTATCTATCTATATATCTTTCTATCTATCTATCTATCTATCTATCTATCTATCTATCTATCTATCTATCTATCTATCTATCTATCTATCTATCTATCTATCTATCCATTTTTCTGTCTGTCTGTCTATCGATCTAATATGTCAGTCCCTGCCTGACTCTCAATTTATCTATTTATCTACCTGTCTGTTCTCCCGCCTGTCCATCTATTTGTCTATTAGAGTGTTAGTCTTACTCTTTCCGTCCGGCCTCCCGTCCTCCTGTCCATCTATCTATCTGTCTTTCTATCAGTGAGTCTGTCCGTCTGATTGTGGATGACTGTAGCTGTCTGTCTTCCTGTCTATAATAATTGTACCTAACTTTTTTTCATATTTGAAACGAAATCTAGTAAGACAGTGTAAGACAGTAGTTTTCATATGGTACAAAAAAGATGAGAATAGTTATAGCTTTAAATACAGGCATTTTTCTTCTTTTTATGGAATGGGATTATGGGCTTTAAAAGTTTGGTGTCGAGGAAAAGTGGGCAAGAGCAGGGGCTTCTACTGTCATGTCATTCTCTAACTATCAACAGTATGAACGTCAGGCAAAATGAACATCATTCATCTACCTGCCAGGGCGAAACTGTAACCATAGATGAAGAAAACACAATGGGTTGTTTGAATTTTTACCGTGAGAAAAAGGAGAGAGACAGTGGTTTTGGGGATTCGTGTCTAAAATTTGATCTATTACAGAATTAAGGTTAATATCAAGACAGAGGCGTGGATCTAGCCTTTTTGGGAGGCTCAGGCTTGACAAAACCGGCTTTATTGTCCATTTTGTACTGTTTTTCATGTTTTGGATTAGAAATTATGTATTGATTGTTTTAGATTTGCTTTTGTGTGTCACTGTTATTAAAGTATTCCCTCTTTTTTTCTTTGGGACCAGGTTCTTGTGGGCTGATACTGGAATTACTCGCGAGACAGTCTTGAACAGGTTTTATTTGTAGGAGAGGAAAACCCTAATTCTGAATTTGAGGCCAGACGAAAATTGGGAAGTTTTGGCGGTTCTTGGTGTCGTTGTTGATAAATCAACGTGTCTGTGTTTACTGTACAGTTTTTCGTAGGAAATGATTAAGGCTTTTCTTGATGAATCTTAACATCGTACCAAGGAAATGATTCTCTTTAAACGCCCATTTTCCAGCAGTTTTCTCACATGGTTTTGCAGTACACGGTCGTCTTTGAAATTGGAAGCTAGAGTTTGTTTTTCTTTTCAAATCGTATTTTTGTGCTCTCAGCTGGTCGAGAATCGCTCAGAATGCCCATGCACGTATTGTTGACGCTAGAATTTAGTCATGTTGTACAACGATAGATAGCTTACTAATACTATGGACCATAATTATAGATATACAGCGCGTTGCTAACTCTAGGAGTGCCTATATATCGCGACCTAAGTTCTTGTTTATTCTGTCTCCATTTTCTGAAAAACTGGAGATCTTTTAGTATAACAAATGCACACTTTGACACCTGTTTAAAATGCATTGTGGCACTTATCAAGCTTTTTCACAATTCCGATTTATTCTAACTCCTTATCATAAGAGTAAAGGCGCAAACGTTTAACGTCGAATTTCTCAGTTGTGCAAAAAGTGGAGTTGGAACAAACAAGAATTAACGTCGTGATATTAACAGGATTATCAGCCTCTTAGGCATAGCAATGTGTTTTGTATTACCCACACTGTATAGAGACGGAGAACAAGTAAGGTTTTCATTCGTATGAAATGCAACTCGATACGAATTACAATCAGTGTAATATATTCAACAGAAAATGCTTTGGGTTGCCATTAGGTTACCATCGTTAAAATTGATCAGAATATTACAAATTGGTACGGCTCAGAAGCCAGAGGAGTGTAGAAATGCTCTCATCAGCTATTTTTTCGCATTTCCAGAAGTTCATCTTATTGAAAGGAAGCTTGCAGACTCATGATTAGCTAAGGACGTTATTTTTAGACGGCGACGAGCCAGGATTCAGACCCTCTTTAGGATTGACACTCGTCCAACCAATTGAGAATGTGAACTGAAGTCACCCTTTTTAAAGCCGTCGCATCAAATGCCAGGCAACATTTTCTGGTCCTTTGCCGCTAAAAAGGTACCAGGACCACGCGGGCACTGAGAGGAATGCATGGGCCAAATGAGCGATACTGGGCGACTGATTTTGATTGATTTTGGAAATCCCTGGTTTTTGTTAGATATTTTGCTTACTTCTTTTATCTGGACCAGCTAAAGTGCCCGCCATAGAACGCTGGTTGCGTAGTCCCAATGAAATTTTCCATCCTCTTCGATGGAAATGCGTTGTTTTTTTTTTGGCTAAAAAAAATAAATCGTAAACTCATTATATCGGAGATTGAATTTTGGCCAAAATGGATGTGTCCTCCTAATGTATCGTCCAAAATTGAGGTAGTGCAGCTAAGCATTTAATCAAACACAGTCCAACAAAGCGATGAATCAGTAGGTAAAATGCCTGTTTGTGACCAACTTAATATTCAATGACAGATCATTTGTCCAGCAACAGCAGCAGGAAGAAATATGACACCAACAACATTAACGACGACGACAACAACAGCAGCTGTAGCGGCAACCAGAATAAGGATTGGAACAGCAAAACAGCGATAGCAATAACAAGAACAGCAAGAACAATAACAGCACAAACAGCCAAAATAACACCAACGGCAGCACCACCATCACCAACAATTAAAAAAAAAAACCAAAAAAAAACACCAACAACAACATACCATCACCAACAGCAAAACAACAACAGCAACAACATCACCAACAGCAAAACAGCAACGACAACAACAACAACAACAACAGCACCATCACCACCAACAGTAAAACAACAGCAACAACATCACCATCACCAAGGGTAAATCAGCAACAAAAACAATAACAACAACAGCATCACCACCATGAACAGTAAAACAACATCGCCAACAACAGCAACAACAACCGTGAAAGAATAGAGTATCTATTGTAAGGTCAGCTTCTCCGGTCTCACTGGAGATTCCCTCCCAAGCAAGTCTTAAAACCCTTGATCCGAATGTATCAGCGCCATTCTGTAGATCCAGACAGAAGGCAGTCAGCTGGAAAACATATCTTTGAGTGATCTTTGGCTCCGGAAAAAGCTCAGCGCGTGTTGGCCTATCAAGGAAATGCATGTATGATTTTGCAACAATTTCGCTAAATCACTGAGGTTGATGATAGGGTCTTTCTGTAAACCGGGAGTAATGTGTGGTAGAATTCGTTGGTATGCCCAGTGAAGCATATCAAGATTGGCTGTCACGGCTAGAGAAGTTGGTTGCTACAGGGAGGCTCATTTGATACCAGAGGTCTGTTTGACCTCAGAGTGTTTCTTGTGAACAGTTAATGTGTGAGTCGGAGATAGATAGATAGATAGATAGATGGATGGATAGATGGATAGATGGATGGATGGATGAATTGAATGCATGGATGGGTGAATGGATGTATGGACGGATGGATGGATAGATAGAGTGGATGAATGGAACGGATGGGTGGATGGATGGATGGATGGAGCGGACGGACGAATATGGGAATGGATGGAGAGAAATTTACAGGGGGAGACAGAGATAGAGAGAGAGAAGAGGGAACTAATAGAGCTCAGAGCTTAAGCGCAAAAGAGAGATAATTTTTATGGAAAGAACGGGAAGAGGAGAACACCGCAGAAAAGTTCAACAAGAGAATTGAAGGAAAAGAAGAGATAGGATTATTTAGTGAATGAGTAAGGAAAACACTTCATGTCAATCAAAAGGTACCTCTGACACTAGAAAAACGGGTGTTGAGGACGTTGAAGAAGCATCAGCGACTTAGTGAAGAGATCTCCACTGGACGTGCACGGCCTAGCTGTGTCATTATACTGGAGCTTGCTTTATAGTGAGTGGCACAGTATCTGCTCTAACTCACCTTTGATCTGTCAGGAGCGAGTCAGTGGTCTGATTTGGATCAATCGAGTGGGTGTTTTTTTTTTTAAAAATCGTATTGATGAACAATAATAAACTGAAGTACTACTGATAGTGATGGTGGTAATAGTAGTAGTAGTAGTGGGAGGAGTGGCAATGGTAGTATTATCTGTAGTAATAGTACTGATCGTAATAAGGATAATATTCTTACAGTAACTAGATGACGTGCCGGGCAGTGCCCGGGATAAACCTATGCCCATCCCATCCCATCTCCCTCCTCCCAAATAATCTTTAGTCTTGCTTCAGAACTCATGCACGCCATAACACTACGCACCAAATTGAACGCTTGATATGGTTACTTTTTATGACATGGACGATACTGTAAAAGAATGGCGCCAAGATGGAGACGGAAAATTGGAACAGTTGACAGCACGATGAAACAATGCATTTTCTGTAAATTCAAAAACAAAACCACACCCCCCCCCCCCCCAAAAAGAAATACAAACTTTGGTGCGCCCTCCACGGTATTTAAAACCTACATGCAAAATATGGTTACCGTAGGTGGCCTAGTGAAAAAGCCTTTCGTGTTCGAAGGAAGAGAATTTGTGAATGGCAAGGTGCTCGCCTCTCATGCCAAAGGTCCCGGGTTCTAAACCCGGGCAGTGCAGGCATGTTGGAAATTGGATTTTTCTCATATTTTCAAGTCCCTGGTCCTATTGGGGGGTAGGATCGAGTACCTAGTCTTCTCGGATAAGGACGAAAAAATTCGGAGGGCCCGTGTGCACGTTGCGCACGTTAAAGATACCTTGGCAGTTGGAAATCGTAAAGAGCAGGCCGAAAGGCCGCTGCCCGGGCAAAATTGAAAATTGAAATTAATAGATTAAAATTTATCCATATCACCCTCCCCCCCACCCCCCCCCCACCCCCCCACCCCCCAACCAGCAACAACAAAATCATATATATATTGTTATTAATAAATATTCAAATATTATTTGAGTTGTGTGTTGTGTGAACTGATGTGAGTTGTGAACTGCTGTGAGCTGTGAACTGTTGCGAGTTGTAAACTGCGCCTAACAGGCTGCGTTACAATTTGCTCTGAGATAGAGAGAGAGAGTGAGCGAGACAGGGAGAGAGAAAGAAGCAGTGCGGTGTGTTGAGCGCTTCGCAGGCAGCTCCATTCTGCTCTGTGGTTGACATGTTGTTTCTGTAAAGCGCATAGAGCATTTTAAATGGATATGCGCTATATAAATGCTATACATTATTATTATTATTATTATATGATAGGTATCAACGATACCGTAATAACAATAGGGATAAATGACATCATTTGAAAGATAGGGTGATTTCTGTTCTAATGCTGAAAGGTTATTGCTGCCAGGTACACTCGTCAGCGGCAGAGGTCACTCGTTCAATAGAAAAATCTGCTAAACGATACTGCGTCATTGAAAACCTTTTCGTGACCCTTAAAAAATGTACGAAAAATAACCAATACTCAACATCAACATGTTTACAAGACAATTATTTGAAATTTTAGAAGCATCCTCGAGGTCGCTTAGTTAAGATTCCTCCGGAACCCTAAATTTGGAACTTGCGCACTTTCATGCACCGAGAACGGTAGGCGTTATCTCTTTATTTATTGCCAGAGTCAGATAACCAAGAACGTCAGTGAACCGTGGCGATACGTAGAATTAAACTCATAACCCCAAGAACATGATTACAGCTTACGCCAAACCTGCACTGATGCCGCTGTCTGGATCTTCGACATCTGAGCTTTGAGTCCCAGGGAGATGGCTATCCGGAGTTTTTATATCGTATCTTCAGCTGGAGATAAGAGCCGGATATCGTTTGGCAGCTTGAGAGAATAGCGTCCAGCAGATGGCACAGAGGGGCCAGACCAGTGTTTGTGAGCACGATTAACGGTTTAGTGTATGTTTATCAGAGCCTGGCAGCGTTTTGCACATTTTCACCTCTTTGATACCTCCATTTTTTCAGTTCCTGATTTTGGCCAATCCAGCGATTCTATGGGTTTCCAATTCCTTGCTTGTTGCTGTCGTTAGTTGAGAGGATTAGTCTTTGGGGTGTTGATTTTTTTTGCCGGGGACGGCGGGGGGGGGGGGGGATATTTTACAAGAAGAATAAGGAAAACTGATGGTGTGTTAAGAGGGAACCAACAGAGAAAGAATTTAATTAACAAGAGATATTTCCAAACAAAGGCGCCTTCTAAAAGCGTTGAGGTGGGTTGTTGTTGTTGTTTTTTTTTTGTTGTATTTTACAGCTTATGAATTTAGGGCGACACTAAGAAAATGGAAGATGACAGTCATGCACTTAAACTAGAAACACGTAGAATTTACCAACTGAAAAACCGATCTGTCTTCACCAAGGCAAAGTTTGACTGAACATGGAATGCCCAAAGCTGTAGAATGGACATTGAAAGAAAACATGTGAAACAGCAGCAATATCTACGCAATATCTGCGGCCTCTAACGCTACAATCCCTAAGAAAACATTAGAACTCAGCTTAGCCGTGTGAAAGTGAGTAGCGCTCTAGCCTTGACGATTGTTATCGGCCCTTCGTCGATAATGGCCGGTATGGGGATGCAGGGATCTAATGGTATAACCAGCCACGAGATTTACTGGTACTGGGAGCTTCCCTCCCTTGAGATCAGTAACTAAACTAATTCCACAACGATCTTGTGACTTGCAGAAATGGACTGAATGGTGTCTTGTCTCATTTTTCCTGCTGACTTTAGCTCATTTTCACCGATTTGGTATTGATTTCCTGAGAAAACAAGGAGAGCAACAACCAACAACTACAGAACAGTAGAAAGCTGCATTATTGCAATAGAACGCGATTGGTTCTACAAAATAATGGCAACGGCAAACGGTTTGGCCACCATCAAATCGGAAACTCGTGTAGATGTAAGTACAGATTGTTCACTCTTGAGAGGAAAACGAGGGCACTTTGAGGGCAAGACTGGGCGGGATAATCTGACTTTGAATTTGGGGCGTAACAACTTTGAATGGCAGGAAACAAAACAGTGTAGCTTTCGTAAATCAAATTTGTATACATTTTTCTCATGTCTCTCTGTCTTCCTTCTCTCTCATTCTGTGTGTTTTTGTGTCTATGTGGGGGCGAGTACGCCTGTCTCTTTTCTGTTTTCTTCCTTCTCTCTTTCTTTTCTCTCTCTCTCTCTCTCTCTCTCTGGCTCCGTCCCACCCTACCGACTACCCAGGCACACATATGCAAAATAATGTTTATTTGAAGCCACTTTGGAACAAGTCTTCGTCTTACCGATACATATGGTTATAATAAGAGTCATGCTGTCTTTGAAAGTCACAAAACAGCAAGGTCGTGTTTTTTTCCCACTTAAGTGCTAAACTCTCGAAAGATACGGAAACAACGTTGGTTGTAGGCGTTGCTTATGCATGAGATTTTCTCCCCCGAAATCCCCGGCAGCTACCAGAGAAATTATGGTCTGAACTGGCCCATTCATGCCGGTAGGGGGGGCGTGTCAAGAGTTCTCATTTTATCACCCTTTATTACGGTATGATGCCGCAGGAAATGAGCATCCCTTTCATTCATAGTGGCCCCACACATTTATTTTCTCTGTCCTCTCTTTACGATATAAAGCCGCTGGACGATCTAGGTTGATGTATGGAAATGAGGCTCGCTGTTTTATGAGCCGTACTAAGTTCTTTCTGTTCATTGGCTCTTGGCGACTTAAATAGGTCACAGCGACACTTTCCGTGAAACAGAATCTAATTCTGTCTTTGGAAAGGCGCAAAATGCAACAGCCGCTCATGTAATTGTCCTTCTAACTTCTCGCTGTTACTTTGAATGCAAAGTGCACATTATCCAAGGATCTCATCTATCAGTGCGAAGTTTGGTCGTTGAAAAGATAGAAGTATGAAGGAATATTGAAGTTACAGGAGGCTTGAAGTTGTCAAAAGGGCTATTCTAAGTTCATAGAGCAATTCCACTACTAGTTCCAGGGTACTGATTGGGAATCATATTATTATGCTTCCGGATGTAATGATCAAATTTGTGGTCTTTAGGACTTTGGTAAATGAAAGTCGGACAGTACGTTTTCACAGTTAGTCTGGTGGCGCATTCACTCAAGTCTGTTGTGGCGCATTCAGTCAAGCCTGTTGTGGCGCATTCAGTCACGTCTTGTGTGGCGCATTCAGTCAAGTCTATTGTGGCGCAGTCAGTCAAGTCTGTTGTGGCGCATTCTGTCAAGTCTGTTGTGGCGCATTCAGTCAAGTCTGTTGTGGCGCATTCAGTCAAGTCTGTTGTGGCGTATTCAGTCAAGTCTGTTTTGGCGCATTCAGCCAGGTCTGTTGTGGCGCATTCAGTCAAGTCTGTTGTGACTCAGTGCGCAAAGTCCCCTTTTCTCGCCATCTAACTCAAGGCAGGCCTGACGCACCCAAGGAAGTAAAACAGGCTTATTTCGATCTGGCCGATGTGCGAGGACCCGTTTTACACCAGTGTTCTCATCTCTCATTAAAAACCGAGACAAGACAAACTTGACCAGTGCGTCACAAGCCTTATAATATAAACAATACCGCACACTCGCAGATTGTTTACGTCAGTGTTTAATACCGTCACTGCTGCCTTAGACTGAGATAATTCAAACATTCGAAAAGTCGACTTCTGTACTATTCAACTACATTCAGAACCGCATCTAATGATCTTGGTTATAGACTCCTAAACCGAAAGAGAATCGAATAACAAACTTTCAAAAATTCATTGTAACTGGACCAGCTGTGCTAAAATAAAACAGTGTTTTTGCTTTTCTTGAAAAGTAAGCGAAACCGATTACTGCAGTTTTAAGGAAGGGTAATAATACAACAGTCATGCAGTGCTTGGCAGGCTTTATCCTTGTTCCGTCGATGTCCTTGAATCAAAATAAAAGTGCCATGCTACACCCCCCAATTTCTGATGTATCCGTGACGAGTCATGAATGAAATGTGTGAGTGGCGCTCTTCCAAGAACAAGTAGTGCCAGCAACTACATTCTGAGGCCCCCACGAAAGAACTTTCATTTCCCACTAACAAAAGCTTCGTGGCGATGACAGTTGTTTAGACCAACAAACACTCTACTCGTCGGCAAGAGTGAAATCTACACCTCTCATCTTTGATCACTTTGCTATAAGTCACGCAGCAACTCATGTTTTGATAAGCTCAGTGGTGCTATTAGGATGCTGGAAGGTCAACATCATGAAACATATTTTTATACCTTTCAGAACCTGGGAGAATTGCCTGTGGTAGACGCTTCTTCCTTCATGACCTTTGTTTTGATATTTCCAGGAGAATGGATTCTGTTGGTTCCCGCCGCTTGCTATAGTGGGGAGCAAAGACGAGCTGTAATGAACTGATGCCATAGAAATAGAAGTAGTCGCTATATCGATGGTGGGAACAATTTAATATCTTGAGTATTTTTTATGTGTGTGAATGGCTCTTTAATTGCATTAGAAAATGATGAAAAAAAAAATAGTGCAAGGATTGAATATTTGATATGCTCGCACAACGCATTGCTTGTATAAACCATTGAACTAAAAAAAGCAAGTGAAATTCGTGGGAGAACGAAACATAAAAATGCTACGTGCAATTTAGAGATATGAAGATGTACGTTAACAGGAACATTATATTTGTGTTTTTCACTAAAGAAAAAGAACGCGTGTAAACCATTTAGATTTTTCTCCCATGGGTGCAGAAGGAAACTTTGTTTAGAGACGAGGCAGGATTTGCATCTCATGGCCTAGGGGGAACAGCCCACTTTGGCATATATTTGTTTCCTAGGGTACAGAGGTAATGTGGCATCGGCATGAGTGCCTCAGTGTCCTATGTTTCTGACCAAAATAGCTTGTGGTGTTTCACCAGTCTGCCTTTGCTTCTTGGTGTCTTTCGTCGGGTATTATCCATATTGTTTTAAGTGCATTTTTGCCATATTGAGAAAATGGGGATTGAAAGTTGGTCGGCAAACGGGCCAAAACAGCATAAAACATCACGTCAGTAACATATTTCGAAAAGTTTTTAACCGATTGGAATGACCATGAAAACAATCACAATGAAATTAGGAGTAAGAAAACCACTTTCATGAGAAAACCTCAAGATCGACAAAATGTCACGTACAACAATGTGGCAAATAGTCCCTCGCTAAAACTTAGTGTACAGACATAATGTGGCTCCTGCGTTTGCGTATCAGTATGTTATGTTTGTAACTTAAATAGCTTGTGGTCATTCAACAGTCTGAATTTGCTTCTTGGTCTGTTATTTATCGTGCATGTGCTATGCGTCTTCTAGATCTATAGTTCATTTGAAACAGAGCCGTGTTCTGTGTAGATGAGTACGAATGCTGGTGCATGCGTCTTGTCATGATGGAAATGCGTTTGGGTGATGAACGTCACTTTTCCCTGGACAAATTAGAGCGCGTTGTGCAAATACTTGCTTTTTACAGGGTGTCATTTTTTTTTCCTTGGGATGCCCAGAAAAAGTGGATGTAATATTTCGTGGTCGTCTGTTGGAACCTCGTTAAAACTAGCCTTTGATGCTGCTGTTAGGTGACCGTAGTGTTTTACACAGAAAGCTATAGCTGAGCAGTGAACAAAACTCAGCATGTTCTCTATTTGGCTTTGTAATAGGACTACGCCCCCCCCCCCTAACAACATCCTAAACAAGCTAGGGTTAAAGAGGTTCCAACAGCCGACCGACCATTTCTATTTTTCTCCGTTAATACCAGGAAGAAAGAATGCCCCGTTTTTTCCCGTGAGCATAACATTTTGTTTGCATAAGGAAAAATGGTAGACCAAATGTATTTATGGCTTTTTGATGCTTGTTTTGCAGGAAAATAAAGTTTGGCTGAGGAATATGACAGCAAAATGACACTTCACGGCTAGAAAATCCCGCCTGTCGTGTTAAGTGTTAAAATTGTGGCCCTGCCAGGCTTACATGCAGACATGAAACAACAACGAAGATAATAATGGCAATTTTAAGGAAGCAGACTAGGCTGGACTAGACAGACACACAGACAGGCAGATTGATAGATGGGCCCAGTGATAGACTTATAGATAGACAGATAGACAACCACACAGCCAACAAGTCAGACACAGATAGATAGATAGATAGATAGATAGATAGATAGATAGATAGATAGATAGATAGATAGATAGATAGATAGATAGATAGATAGACAGATAGATAGACAGATAGACAGATAGATAGATAGACAGACAGATAGATAGATAGATAGATAGATAGATAGATAGATAGATAGATAGATAGATAGATAGATAGATAGATAGATAGATAGATAGATAGATAGATAGATAGATAGATAGACAGACAAATAGATAGATAGATCTGGACCACTATGTATAAGAATTTCCCATTCTGGAATCACACTGTGACTGTGAGAGAAAGTCCCCCACCCATCAGTCCAACTGTTGAGCTGTCAGCAAGTTGACAGTCTGGCCTAACTGTACCGCAATAACTGTGTCGATACCCTTGTCACATGGCATCTTTCCCCATTCCTATCTCAGAAGATGCACCAAGATCTTCTGATGCACTGTCTCAAAATTTCTCATGGCTGAGCTAATAACGGGCATGATGAAACCAATCTATTTGATGTTTATGTCAAGTTGTGTTGTTGTTGTTGTTTTAAACCAGTTAAGAACCCGCGACTGCACCAGCCAATGACAAAAATTGGATTACATGTACCACTCACCCTTAGGGATGAAACAGACCAGTCCGGGTGTTGGTGCCGGACCGGTGGCTCGCCCCACCCATAAATTTGGCTTGGCACTGGCACAATAGGCACTGCTCGCTGCATCCCGCTGGGTCGTATGTTGCATGATTTAGTGTGAAGCAAAATTTATGGTCGGCGATCCATCAGTCTGGCGCCCACAGCAGCCTTGGTTTGTTCCACCCTTTAATCTCTTAATCTTGGTTTGATCAGCGCTGTTTTCTCCCCAACTCTATCTCCCCAGTCTCTCCTTTTCTATCCCCCTACCCGGGCACCCCCATCTAATTAATTTCCAAGCTGAAGGTGTGTCAAAAACAGTCTCCCATACACTGCCCCCCCCCCCTTCCCACTCCCTCAAAAGTTCATTGTATTTTGCCGTCATAACAAATTTCTTCGAAAGTGTGCCTTAACTTTCAGTGAATACAGTACATTGATGGTGTCGGGCGCAAACCGGCGAAGACTAAAAATTTCATATTACTTTATATCGTACCAATTTATGCAGCCTGGAATCCTGCATCTCATGGAAAAGTAGCTGTTACCATTATCCAGTACAAATACTTAAAATAAGGGTGTAATCAAACCGGCAAGGTCCATTTCCCATTTGTTTTATCGGCAGTTTTTTGTTTCTCCTGTAAAATTTGCGTACTTCGACTTGGCCGGTTTGCTCCTGACACCATCGACTTGTCGTTCGATACAAAAGCGATTGGGTTAGATTATTGGACATCTAAGTAAATTATCTGTATGATTTTTTTAAACTGTTATTCAGGCTGTAGCTAAATTGTACCACAACGAAACACTCCCGCCAATAACTATTTTGATAATATATATATTTTTTCCCCTTCGGTCAGCGAACTTTGAACAGTGGCTGTTGTCGCATTGGGTAAGAATGGTGTGAGTTGATACCACGTGCATTGAATGTTGATGTAAAACATGATCTGGTTCTGGCACAGGATTATTTGGGTTTCCCTGCAGAAGTTTTGCCTGCACATCATGTAATATATCGAGGGAAAATATCATCCGCGGCCATCTAGAAAAACGGTCACACGTCGGTTGGCAGCGAAATAATCTATCCCTTTTCTTATGATTAATTTCTGGGAAGGAGTACCATATGAGTGACACAACTTGAGTCAAGCGCATATTTCATGTTCTGAGTGTTAATCGCTGAGCGGCGCATTTACTATCAAAATCTCCACCTTGAGGACTTACTGGCTTGGGGACGATGCCCCCCTGGGACCCCCCGCACATGGACGCTCCTGAAGTTTCGTCCTTGTAATATCCATATAGTTTGACTCACACGGAACTCCTCCAAATTTCCCTGTAGACATTGGATCTGATCTAAATGTTTGCAGACAAGTATGTTAGTCAGGTTCAATTATTTAGTTGAATAAAGGCAACGCTATGGATGGGTGATGTGTTCTGTCCAACCTCCAGCCATGTGGTTTGGGTTCGAAGCGTATCTCACGAGTCGAACTATATCAGATAACGGAATATGGAAGTGATTCATAAAAGAAGTAGACCGTGAGACCAAACCTTGTAGCTTGTCATTGAGTAATGTACCTCCATGAGGAATTTTTTGGGGTTGTTTTTTTTTTCTGCATACAAATTCTCACATAGAATCACATGGTCATTTAATATCTTGGGCATTTTTAATGTGTGTTAATTGCTTTTTAATTGTATTAGAAAATGATGAAAAATAATAGTGCAAGGATTGAAATTTTGATTTGTGTGTGTGTGTGTGACTTATAAAACTGTAAGGTCCCTAGCGGATGGCTCAAGTCTGTTTTGTTTCGGGTTTGTGGAAAATAAAGTTATACAGTTATACCTCACGCACGCACTAGAGAGATTGACGCAAGTCTCTGTCGCTAGCTGAGTCAAAGGAAGTTCGTCTTAGTCAAAACTGACGCAGAACAAACTTGATTAAATGTGCTATTAACCTACAACTGCCAAGGTCCACTAACGACTCTGTCAGTGAAAGTTCCCTTATTGTTATCAGACCTGTATGCCGTAAATTTGATTGAGTAAAACTATTTTTCATTGGTGAGCGCTCGGACGTGAGACTCTCATTTCCTGCCTGATCTGAGTATTGAAGAAGCTGTGAGGGTTAGACAATCAGGCAGTGTGTGAAGGAGAAGACCCCAGTGTTTGTCCTTGGTCAATCTTGTCTGCATTGCAGCAGTTAGGACGCGTTTCCACTGTATTTGGGTCCGTCCTTGTGACGTGCTATAATAATAGCGCGTCCCTGGTTAAGCCCGGCCCAGCCCAGTCCAGCTTGGATCGACCAGGCCTACCATGCCGTCCCTCGTCATTCCCATTAATCAAAGTTTGCTATATTAACAATGGATGTCCTGATATTAGCTTAGAGCGAGAAGAAGAACACCCGAGCTGGGCTGGGCCGGGCTGAGCTGGATCGACTTCAGTGGAAACAAACCATTAGACTCTAGCAAGTCAAGGGCGATCACACTTAAAACCTCTCTGATGATCAAATAGTGACGTTGCTGGATGGCGTTCATTTGAAGGCCACGTTGGAAATACGATCACATTCATCCTAGATCACATTTTAAAGAGAGTGAATTAGTTTCAAATTTCCGAAACGCTCCAGTTCTTTCATTGAGCGCGTTTGTTCTGAAAAAGGGCAACAACTGTGGACCGCGGTGGTCTTTCGTTTCGATCTCATAAAATGAAACTTTGGCAAAAAAAAAGTAAATAAGTAAAAATAAAGTAAAGTTGACCTTGTTTTATTTTTTTTCATAGTCGCCGTGGGTTACAATATTTGTTAAGCTTAACAAACATTAAATTTTGTCAATAACACTGCTTTGTAATGCATGAATGTGGCAGTGAAAAGACAAATAGGCAGTTTATTTTTCAGTCCATTGCTATTGTTACATTATTCTGTGCCCCCAATTGCATAATTTCCTGGCACAGCTATCCTTCCGCTCGTGATCAGCCGACACATCATTCATCACCGTCCTTCTATCTACAATGACAGGCCTCATTACAAGTTTTAGCCGCCCGGCGTTTACCAAAACTGCGTTATAGACACCAAAATAATCATTGGCAACGTTTTTGGGGGTCCCGGGCAGAGAAATTGGCAGCTGACACCGTGACCTACTTCCTGATCGCGGAAAGTCCGTGGGGCCCTGCGGTGTTTACCCAAACCGTTGTCCTGTCGCGGATTGCTTGACTTGGCGGAGTGATCTCTCGGACCACATCTGAAGACTCCGGATCATTATCCACAGTGGCGGCGCATTATTGCTGGATGCGCCTGTCCATCACAGCGGACACTTCCGGTCATTCCAACACCACTGTAAACTGACGGTGAAGACGGGTCAATTTTACGCTGGAATGAGCTGTTTATAGGCAGATTTTCGCTGACAGTAGGGTCAGTTGATGTAGACATTATTAAGTGTGCTTGTTTTATCTATCTATCTATCTATCTATCTATCTATCTATCTATCTATCTATCTATCTATCTATCTATCTGTCTGTCTGTCTGTCTGTCTGTCTGTCTGTCTGTCTGTCTGTCTGTCTGTCTGTCTATCTGTATGTCTATCTACTGGTGGTTGGTGGGTGATGGTGACAGGGTAACCTTCTGCCCTGCCATCCTGCTATACTCTGTCTATTGTCTTGCTTCTTCCCAGCACAATACGGCCGTCATCGTGTCGACTAACTTTCTCCAAACCCAAACTCAAACTCTGACTGCCTATCTATCTACCTATTTACCTATGCAAGGGAATTATTTTTCACTGGAAGTTAGTATCTATGTGTTAGTGTTATTCTAATACATATTATTTACACAGGCAGACATTTTAATCCCTTCAGGGGAAGTTATCATTCTCCATCACCATTACACTCATCTGTAACTATAAGGCTTCAATTCCACAGTCTTGTTCTATTGATAACAATAGTGGTCAAGTTGACCTGAAAATTCCCACGAATCCATCAGCCTTACATCCACTTGCAAACTAGAAGTAAATGTAATACAGTACACAAAAAGTACCATTTATGCAAAAAGTGATTTATTAAGTTGTTTCATTCAATTTATAGTAATCTGTGAAAGTGGAAGCGACTGCACCTGACAAATCGTCCCCTTGGCATGATACCATCAGTAGTCACATATAATGTTGGAACAGGCAGATTGTATCAACAAATAACGTCGGAATGTCTGAGATGAGTTCCACTAGGACATCTCCTTCTCACAAAGATTGACTTTCTCTACAAGAGGATCTTACATCACCACGACAGACAAATAGATAGAATCAATTTGCGCAGGTTTCTTCCCCAAGGAGAACAAAAAAATCGACTTTCGATTGCAAAGCCATTATATCCTAGCAACGCGGGGCATTTTTCTATGAGGGGGACATCATTCTGAAAGCAAATAAGCCATGGATATAAATGTAGCAACAGGGCAGCTAGCAGCATGTAGGCGTTTCCTTGTCAGTATTGAATTTTCCAACTTTCCAAGCAAACATCTTGGGAAAAATCCGGGGTTATGATTATTGTCTTTGGGATTCACTCAGAAAGCCGCTGTCAAGCGTATTAGAGCAATTGGGTTTGACCTGATGGTTTTGGACAGAGCAGATTGGTGGGAAGGTTTGGATTTTTGTGCCGGAGTAGAGATAATCAGACTTGAGGCGCTAGTGACCAGCGCTGCAGCTCTTTGGTCAATAGTGTAAGATGCTGTGAATTTAACTGAAGCTTGTCTCTTCTGACAAGAGCCTTTGTTATGGGACCGCAGTAGTTTGCACAGTAAGCTATAGATGAGCAGTGGTCACAACTCAGTATTTTCTTTATTGGGCTTTGTAATTGTACTACGCCCCCCTAGCAAGAACCACTTGCTGACACTAGGGAACTGTGCCAATGTGTTTAAAAAATTGTCGTTGTTTCCACTGTGTGAATTTTGCAGCAGTGTGACTTTTACAAGATGACTATGCAAATGTCATGGTAACGGACGAGTTTAGCATGCCGATTGTCTTGATACTTCGATTTACCTTTTGCAGCTGACAGTGACATCTTTCTAATGCTCTGTTTAGATAGATAGATAGATAGATAGATAGATAGATAGATAGATAGATAGATAGATAGATAGATGGATGGATGGATGGATGGATGGATGGATGGATGGATGGATGGATGGATGGATGGATGGATGGATGGATGGACAGACAGATAGATAGACAGACAGGCAGATAGACAGACAGACAGATAGACAGACAGACAGACAGAAAGACAGACAGACAGACAGATAGTTAGATAGGTAGGCAGGCAGGGAGTGAGTTAGGTAGGTAGACGGGCGGACGGACAGGCGGATGGATGGATGAATCGATGGATGGAGGGATACAGAAAGGTTTTGAAACGTTGATGTCCACTCGAAAATCCATTACGTAAATGTATACTTAAAACTTTATCAGAGTTTTTAGTGTTTGAAATACTTTGAAACCATTTATTGTACCGGTCGATACGTGGCTATAGTGGACGGATTTCTGAAAACGCTGTAAATGGAATTGGGGTAAAGGAGACACAAAAATGGCGCATGAATTACATTGGACACCATCGTTTAAATACTGCCTGTTCCAGCCGTGGAGTTGGTGGTGGTTGGGGGGGGGGGGCAAATAACCAAACAGGTTTTCAAAAATATATTGTGAGCGCCAGCTGGATTCAAGATATAGCGATGTGTGTCTGTGTGTGAACGTATGTGCGCGCGCGGGCGTTTGTGTGTGTTAATGAAACTCCAGCATAGGAAGACAATCTTGTCCGCTGACTAACAGCATGCTCGGGTCTCTGTCACGCATGCGCAGTCCCAGAGGACGGACCAGAGGTGCCAGGAGGATGCTAGAAGTCAAGGCCATAGAGACGTGGCCTGGCGTTCCGGCCGCCCCCCCCTTTTCCCCCCCACCAAATCACCCACGAAGTTAGTACTATTGGCACATCCTGGATGGTTAGGGAAAAAAACGCGTGATTAAGAACGTGAGTGGTAATGAACTGGTGTGAAGATGAATGGACCTTCGTTCTAGGAAATCATTAGAGAGTCGGGGGGGGGGGGGGGTCGTCTTTGTAAATATTATGGTTCTGGGAAAAGAGGGGGCGTATGTCCGCGTAGGCATTTATTTATATGTGGGTTTTTGTATGTGTGGTGAGATGAAGAGGATTCTAGAGAGTAGACTGCCAGTGAGAAGTTATAGCGTAGGTTTGGGAAGGGCTAGAGACTTGGTAGTCAAGAGCAACCGCGGTTTGGTGAATGGTCTGTTGCAGTTGCAGTGGATGAGTAAGGAATTGGGTAATGTGGAAGTGGGTGAATTGTGTAAGGCGTATTGGGAGAAAGTGGAGGTCTGAGAGCGGTAGATGCGAATGTGTGAAGAGAAAAGGGGGGGGGAGGAGGGGATATGGGAGGGAGAGAGAGAGAGAGAGAGAGAGTGAGAAAAGAGAGAGAGAAAGAAAAAGAGAGAGAGAGAAAAAGAGAGTGAGAAAGAGAATGATAGATATAGAGAGGGAGAACAAAGAAAGGGAGAGGGGAAAAAAGGAGAGAGGAGAGAGAACCAAAGAGAGAGAGAGAAAGTGAGACAGAGAGAGAAAAGAAAGAAAGAGATTGAGAAGGGAGTGGGGTGGGGGAGGGGGGGGCAGTCTCGTACATAAACATTTGACTTGTTAAAACGAGGACGTGTGGCTCCACTAAAGCTCAGCTCTGAGAATGGTTCGCCAGATGCTTTCTGAAAAGTTAACAGTCACACGTCATGACCTGAAGTTCAGTGAAAGCACATTCAGATAGGCCACGGCAGACCAGCCAAATATAGCAGCGGAGAGCATTAAAGTGAGCGGGGGCAGGACCATCAAGAGAACAGTAAACGACTTCCGCTATTTCCTACTCTTTAAAACCACGATTATAGCCCGCTTACTTCCGGGGTCGCGGAGCATAGTTAAAGAATGGTTTGATTTTTCAGCTTGTATCGGTGATATATTTGGGCTGGACAACTCTGTAGGTTAGTGTATCGCACTTCTATGAGCCTTTAATTTGTGTTGGGATGGTTTTCATTAGAAAAGGAGGAGAGCTTGCCCTCATAATATTATCTATGGCGCATTTTTGCTGTTTAGAACCATTCTGTCTATTTAGCGCCTTGATTGACAGTTAGTGTTCCCTTAACGGAACGTTCAGTTGATTAAAACTGATCTCCTGGGTTCTGTACCAGGTCGGAGAGGGGAGGGGGAGGGGGGAGTAGTACCGTAACAGTAGAGTACAGTACACATGGGGGACACGTGGGTCTGAAGGCAAGATGCTCACCTCTCATGCGGAAGGTACGTGCACCCGCAGCGCATCTTGTCATTTCTGAAAGAGGTCAAACTCTACACGTTTATTTAATCATATTTCCAAAATTCATAGACATACTTTACGGCACGGGTCTTTTCCCGTTAGATTTTCAACTTCACTTTTATCAGATCCTACAAGCATCTGGGGGCTGAAAGCTAACCCAAAAGAGAGAGAATGAAAAAAACCGTGAGAAGCTCAACGTGGCCGTTATGGTGCCGACGCGCCTTTAAACCCAAACTCAAACCCAAAACTCCATAGAAATCTTGAATAATTTTGAAGTTTTACGCAAATATTTTTTTTGCCACATCCAAGAACAACAGAAAGTGACGAAACTTCAAATATTCCCCTGTAACATGAGAAAATTATTGACACGCCAGTATGAGTAAGCAAGACGAACGACGATTTGACAGAAGGCTGGCCTAGCTGGGAACAGGGGCCCTGCAGGAAGAAACTTCAAGTGAGTGGATTAGATGGACATGAGGTCAACAGTGAGAGCTTATCTCACCACAACAGACTTTGCGGACTAAGCCTTTGACGGAGACATCAACTCGCGGGGAAGATGCTGAATTTGTTATCTGAAGCGGCAGATCTGTTGTATTTGGGAGCATGGTTGGACTTACCACTGTAGAGATAAGGACTGTCTTTGGCGATGGCTCTGTACTTGAGCTGTTGTCCGGGGTCAGACATGAGACCGGTCGTCTTATCCGTCTTTCAGTTTCCCCGCTAATGCCAATTTCTTTGACAGAAGATGTGGGGGGGGGGGGTGTGGTTGGAGGATTCGTTGTAGTCGCTTTTATTTCTACTGAGGAGAACCGGCGTCTTCACGGGCCAGGGATAGAAATTTGGTTTCTACTCACCCTTCTCTTAGGGTAGCCACACAAAGGCCGCCGAATTCGGTCACCGAGCCACTAGGCGCTTTAGGTGAGAAGAATTGCACTATATAAACGGACCGAATCTAGGTGGGCTCTGTGTGCAGTTGTTGAAATTATATAGTGCAATTCTTCTCACCTAAAGCGCCTAGTGGCTCGGTGACCGAGTTCGGTGGCCTTTGTGTGGCTAACCTTAGTCTTAGTCTTGTTTTGATCGGTATTGTTTTCTCCCTCTCCCCACCTCTCTGTCTTCCCAATGTGTGTTTTATTTTGTATCTGTCCCACCCCCACCCCCTCCCCAAATCCAATAATTTGTCAGGCTGAACGCGTGCCAAGTACCAGTGTCCCATGCTTAACGAAGGGGACCAAAAAAAGTTCATTATAGTTTACCGTTGTAACAACATTTTGAAAAGATTGCCAGAAATTTCAACGAACACAGCGAATTTAGCGATAACGTATGTTCTTTTCCGTGTCACAATAAGTGATTTGTTACACTTGGCCTCACAAAAGTTGCACCAAAGATGCCAGATACAATATGATAGGACACTCCCTTCTTCTTCCCTAGCGTCGACAGTACGTCATAGGCCCCGTCCACTCTCGGCGCACTGAGCCAAGGCTTAAGCACTTCGCATACATGATCTGCATAGAAAATAAGGCACAGCACCGATCTGCAGTTTCAGCGGCAGTTTCACGTGAATCATTTTACACGAAGGTATCATGTCCTTGCAGATAATTTACAAGGCCACATTGACTCCTTACTTTTACTCAAAATGGCGACGAACCAAATGCATGACGGTTTACATCACAGTTCCGGTGTTGTTGAAGAAACCGTGCCAAGGCGCTCAATACCAAAGACCTCAAAACCTGTAGATAAGAAAAATACATCTGACTGCGAGCAAAAAGAAAAAAAAGGGGGGGGGGGTGGGGTGGGGAATTTAATTTCTCTCCCAAAGCAAATCGATCTCTTTACTGACTGTGGGTCTGAACATTATAAAACAGTACGGTTAAAAGGGGAAATGGGGTGGAATTGACAATTGATGTGGTCAGAATTAGAAGGGACCTAATGGTCATTTGACTACTTTTTAGACAAAAGGGGGAAAAAAAAAAAAAACAGAAAAAAACCCATCATTTCAGTATAAATGAATCGAATTTAATAAACGTTTGCAATACTGAAATCAACTCATCCAGTAAATCATTAAAATATTAAATTCGATTGATTTATACTGAAATGATTTTGTTTTCTTTTTTCTCAAAAGCAGTCGAATGGCACTGGGACCCGTTCTATCTCTAACCCCCTCTTTCTCACTCTCACTCTCTCTCTCTCTCTCTTCAAAGTTTTCGTCATCCCTTTTGCTTTGGAGAATTCCCTTGAGCTTGTGTGTGACGTGAACCTGTCACGGGGTGCCCTGGCGTTCCGGCGAATCCATCTGTTCCCTCTGCAGGGATTCAGGTTTCCACTAACTTAAACTGAGTGGGCTTTTATCTCCTCTGCCACGACGATGCATTAAAACCAGTTCGTACCTTTCAGTTCCGTAGGGTTTGAGCATAGAGATGCTCGGGTTTGACAGAAGAAATCACGTTTTTCCAAGTCGTAAACCACCCACCCACGCCAGTTTTTTTGTTTTTTTTTTTAAAACTCGTATTCCTTTATTTATTCTCTGTGTATATTAGTCTGTCTATCTCTCCATCTGTATGTACGAATCTAACTTACCTACCTACACTCCGACTTGCGTACGTAACCGCCTGCCTATCTATCTATTCACCCATTTGCCTGTCTATCTATCTATCTATCTGTCTGTCTGTCTGTCTGTCTGTGTCTGTCTGTCTGTCTGTCTGTCTGTCTGTCTGTCTGTCTGTCTGTGTCTGTCTGTCTGTCTGTCTATCTATCTATCGGCCCTTTTTTCGGGGGGTTGGGGTGGTGGTGGCGGGGATTCGTTTTTTTTTTTTTTAAAGTTTACCCCGGGCAGCGACCTGTTCAGCCGGCTCTTCGCGATTTCCAATTGCCAAGGTATCTTTAACGCGCAACATCTACACGGGCCCTCCTAGTTTTTTGCCCTTATCCGAGAAGACCAGGTGCTCGATCCTACCTACCAATGGATGGGACAGGAAAATATGAGAAAAATCCCCAATTTCCAACATGCCTGCATCGACCGGGAATCGAACCCGGTACCCTTTGCATGAGAGGTGAGCACCTTGCATCTAGACCAAACTGTCCCCCATCTTAGAAGAATAGAAAAGGACTGTTGAGTTGGCTGGGCTGGATGAAAGTCATCATCGGACCAAATTGTAGCCGGCGGGGCATACATTGGACCAACCTGATTTAGATGCAGTTTCTCAGAGTTTTAGTATTAGATCCATTAGAAAGGTTGCTCTCCTTCCTGCTTCCATTTACAACTGTGCAGATAACATGATCAAATACCATTTTGAACTTGGACAATTTTTTATAGAGGGGACATCAATGATTTTGCACTTTTCTTTGCTTCTGTGACATTCTGCAAGGAGCGCCCTGGTATCAACTATTCAGAAATTATAGTTTTAATTTACATATTAAAACAAAAGCACAGCACAGTTGATCGTTGAAAAGCTCAAATTACAGTACTTTTCGATATATATTCCAGTTTTTTCATGTCAGCGGGTCGGGATTACCTTGTACTTTAAAATAAAATTACAGTACTTTTCGAAGTTATCCATTGCTTTCTGAAAGAAAGAGTTCTGGGCTGAGATATGAGCTTGTCGGCGAAACTGACATATCATTTTAGTGTCTGCACGCGACCACATCTATTTCTGTGTCCCTTAGAAAATACAAGCTATTGACTTAGAAAAGACTCAAATGGCCTCAAGGTGACTTACGGCTGGGAGTGGAAAGGCTGATTGAGTCCAAGGGGGGTAAACTGCAAGGGGGACAATGAGCGAGTGAGTGAGTGAGAGAGAGAGAGAGGGGGAGAGAGAGAAAAAGAGAGAGAAAGAGAATGATAGAGAGAGAGAGTGCACCCGCACAGCGTCTTGTCATTTCCGAATTGGGCCGAAATTTACACGTTGATTTAACAAATGTTTCTGATATTTACAAGGTTCCTGCCTAATATAGACATACTTTACAGTGCGGGCCTTGTCCCGTTAGATGTTTAATTTCACTTTTATTTGATCTTTTTTATAAGAATCTGAAAGCTGGAAACTGATCCAGAGTAAGATAACCAAAACCCATGACAGGTGCCAAATGGCCGTTATCATGCCAAAGCTCCGTAATACCCAAACTCAGACTCAAAAGTCTTATTTTGCGTCCGTTTTGGCTCAGTGCGCGAGGCCTCTCTCTTTTACCCATTTGCTGATCCAAGACAGTTTTGACGAGTCCGAAATAGTGAGAGAGAGAGAGAGCCTTGTTTCAGTTTGGCCAGTGCGCGGGGCCCTGTTTAACTCCATAGTTCACGTCTCACACTGAAACCGAGAGAAAACTGAGTTGACCCAGTGAGCCACACATGCTTTATGCGTCGTAAGATCAGTTGTACGCGGGCCTTCTGGCTCCGTTTATATATTAGAAAAAAAACCCCAGTAATAATAAATATCTCACCTACATGTGCTGACCCCCTGATAAGACATTTTATCAGTGTCAGAAAGAGACTATAATCTGTCGCAGCTATCCTTAATACTGTCCCGGCTATCCAGCCCCCCAAGTCGTCACCAAGTTCCAAGTCTGTTGTAGGTCTGACGGCCCGTTCAAAATATACACAAGAATCGTGCAAGCGTCCGGGCTGCTTTCTTTGTTGTTTCTTACTGGTTGGCGCCAAAAACTAAGAGAGAGTAAGAGTTCCTATCATGGGTGAGGGGGGGGGGGAGTAGGGGGGGGGGGTAACAACAGTAGCCAACAAGAAAAAGCAAAGAAGAAAAAGGAGGAGTAAATGCCCATGGCAGTGAAACCTGTGAAAATAAAGAGCTCAATCTCAGAATCGTGCCAGGAAGCTTTGAAAAAACATTTTTTAAAAAGTGTAGTAATCGGTTTTGGCTACGTTTCCGGAGAAGCAAGAAAACACATTTTATTTTAGCACAACTGATCTAGACACGATGAATTTTTACAACTTGACTATTCTTTTATTTTTCGGCCGAGGAGTCAAAAACGAAGGCCATTCGATGTGGAGTTGAATGTAGTTAAATATACATTTAAAAAATCGAGTTTTTCAAATTTTTGAGTCCGTGGTCTTGGGGAACCGTGACGAAATAGCCTCTGCCGTAATTGAACACTTACGGCTAGTTGTCGTTGTTGGAAATCGTTTTTGACGCCAGTATTTGCATCAAATATTATCCCCATGTTGTCATCTTTAGCAAAGCCGTAAACAAGCCAAAGCATTTCATGCCATCCCTGATAGCTTAATTACCGACCCTCGAATCTCAGGTCCCGTAACTTCGATTATCTATTGCACGGCATACAGAGTTGTCTTTTCATATTAGATGCAGGGTCACTCAGTGTTCTGTGCGCCTGTCAGTCTGAGTGATAAATTCTGAAGGATGTTTCGTGACGTGCATGTATACGTGCTCACATCCAATTTCGCTGGCCTTGACATAGAGGACGTGATTGCTTCCGTGCTAAAAAAAAAAAAGGGGGTGAAGGGGGGGGGGGGGTATGAATGCTATGAAAACTAATGGTCGACAGAGATTTTCAAAATTTTCCCTTTCTGTCTCTCTCTCTCTCTCTCTCTCTCTCTTTTTCTGTCCGTCATTCACTCTGTCTTTCTTTCTTACTTTCACTCCCTGTCCGGCTCTTTCAGTCTCTCTCATTCCCACTCTTTCACCCACTCTCTAACTCGGAGGGAAAGAGAGAGGACAGAGTGTGTGAAAGAGAGCTACAGGGAGAGAGATACAGAGAGTGAGAGTGAGAGAGAGAGAGAGATACAGAGAGATATATACAAGGCGAGAGAGAGAAAGATACAGCGACACCAAGAGATAGACAGACAGACAGCGAGAGACAGAGAGAAAGAGAAATTCAGGGACAGAGAGAGAGATACACAGAGAGAAAGAGAAATTCAGAGAGTGTTTGATATAGAGACAAAGAGAAATTCAGACAGAGAGAAGAGATAGAGAGAGAGAGAGAGAGAGAGAGAGAGCGAGCGAAAGAGATAGATAGATAGAGAGAGAGAGAGAGAGCGAGCGAGAGAGAGAGAGAGAGAGAGAGAGAGAGAGAGAGACCAGACCCAGTGTAGGAAGTTAAACAGGTTGCCGTGTATTGTTATCCAACTTAAATCTACTATGTGTGTGTCACTCGGAGGAAAACAAAATATAGTAATACGATCAAACTTGAGAGGAAAATCCTATTTGTCTGAAAGTCACAAATCTGTGGGGAAGCCCTACTGTACTTGATGCCCTGGTGTACCGTCCTGGTTAGGTTTACGGGGGAAGGGGTTGGGGTGAGCGGTGAATGATGGACAGATCTCGCTGATGAAAGACGTCTCTAGCCAAGCACAAATTTTGGGAAGTTAAGAAATATGACAGAGATAACGAGGCTGGAGATTGGGATCTTTGTCTGCAGAGCCACGACCAGGTGTCCTATTTTGTAGGGTCATGAGGAAATAATGGGTTTTTTGGTTGATGCTAGAACAAAGAACGGCATTAATTTTTTTTTTTTTTTAAATATGTACTTTTACAATTCTAATTTTGATCACACAGAAAGCATGATTATAATGTCCGTTATGTTTACTAGCCGACCCCAGCAAGAAAAACCTTTGCACAAATCACATTACAGACAGGCTGGCGTACTTCTACAGTACGGACCTCTTTAACTTCATTTTTATTTGATCTTATTTGATAAGAATTTGAAAGCTGAAAACTAAGCCAAAGTAAGATAGGGAAAAGGCGGTGGAAGGCGCAACGTGGCCGTGTTTGTGCCAACGTACCATTAAACCCAAAAACTCACACCTTGCAAATTCTTTGTGCCAAGCCCAGCGGTAATCTAGATCTTTAAGAACGGCACTTGGACTCGATGCAAAGACTAAGCAAGTTTGGCCACCCCTGTTATATATATAAAGATCACATGGTCCGAATAACAATCTAGATAACGATATGACTGGTTAGAGTAAACATTAAGATAACAGTATAATGTCTGGTCATATGAAAAAGAATTGTCATTTCCATTACAAAATTTGTTTGTTCATGTAAAAAAAAATAAAAAAATAATAAAACGGAGAGTTTGGATCATTGTTTTATCATCACCATGGTGACTGGGAGGAAACTAAACAACATAATTATATTGTGCAAAGGTCATGTGATGTAACTCTGGGCACGTGATTGACCAGGGGAAACTGTACCCTCTGAAGAATTGTTATATCTTTTCTATGGAAAAAGGTCGACACGATGTGCATTTGTTTTATTCTGTACAGCGATGTCACAGCGTGTGAGGGTCTGACATTTAACTGCCGGGCTGGATAAAGAACAAGTACAGAATTCAGATAGAGGGAAGCAATGGGAGAGAAGAGAAAGAGAGAGAGAGAGAGAGGGGAGAGAAAGAGACGGAAGGGAGAAGGCGAGAGCTAGAGGGGGAGAGAGGGAGAGATAGAAAGAGAGAGAGAGAGAGAGAGGGCGAAGAGAGTGAAAAGGAGAGAGAGGGAGAGAGAGAAAGAAAGAGGAAGATGGGGGCCGAGAGAGACACACACAGAGACAGTGAGGGAGAGACAGAGAGAGAGAGAGGAGGGGGGGATGAACGAGAGAGGAGCAGGAGAACAGAGTAAAAGAGAGTCTTATTAAGTCTATTGAACAGCCTCGCTTATGTGGGCTTTTTTGTTTAATCTCCGAGTTGAGAAAAACCATGTCATTTACTAATAGGAACCAGTGAACAAATTTAATTCGCAGTCTTCTTTCTTTACGCCCCCCCCCCCGCCTCTTCTCCTCTTCTACCCCCCCCCGTCTCTTCTCCTCTCTTCTCTCCCCCCCCCGTCTCTTCTCCTCTCTTCTCTCCCCCCCCCGTCTCTTCTCCTCTTCTCCCCCCCCCCCGTCTCTTCTCCTCTCTTCTCCCCCCCCCGTCTCTTCTCCTTTTCTCCCCCCCCCGTCTCTTCTCCTCTTCTCCCCCCCCCCGTGTCTCTTCTCCTCTTCTCTCCCCCCCCCCCGTCTCTTCTCCTCTTCTCCCCCCCCCGTCTCTTCTCCTTTTCTCCCCCCCCCGTCTCTTCTCCTCTTCTCCCCCCCCCGTCTCTTCTCCTCTTCTCCCCCCCCGTCTCTTCTCCTCTTCTCCCCCCCGTCTCTTCTCCTCTTCTCCCCCCCCGTCTCTTCTCCTTTTCTCCCCCCCCCCCGTCTCTTCTCCTCTTCTCCCCCCCCCCGTCTCTTCTCCTCTTCTCCCCCCCCCCGTCTCTTCTCCTCTTCTCCCCCCCCCCCCGTCTCTTCTCCTCTTCTCCCCCCCCCGTCTCTTCTCCTCTTCTCCCCCCCCCGTCTCTTCTCCTCTTCTCCCCCCCCCCGTCTCTTCTCCTCTCTTCTCCCCCCCCCCGTCTCTTCTCCTCTCTTCTCCCCCCCCCCGTCTCTTCTCCTCTCTTCTCCCCCCCCCCGTCTCTTCTCCTCTCTTCTCCCCCCCCCCCCCCCCCTAACTAAGCGGGCCTTTTTCCCCATCCGATATTTTATTTCCTAGTGAGTTGGCGGCCTGTCTGCGCCAATGTTTATACAAATGTCTATCTCTTTGTTTATTGTGAGTTCATGTGCCATTTCGCATGGGCTCTCGGGGCCAGGAAGATTTTTTAACAGTTCAGAACTGAGCGCTCTAAGTAAGAAAAAAAACAAAAACAATTCTGCATAAACTCAGTTTAGGAGGGGATTATGCAGGAGTATCTATTAAAGGAATAGGAGGAAGAAATGGGCAGATAATACTGCGGAATGGACCAAGATGAGCTTTCCCGCAACCCAGACACTCGCCCTCAACCGCCACAAATGGAGCCAGTTGGTGCATCACTGCAGCGCCCCTACGACCCCGACGGGTTATGGGATCAGTGACCAGTGACCAGATCTATTAAAGGCAGTGCCGGATCTGGGAAGTGACCATAAGAAATAAGGAAAAAAAAGCTTACAACATAAGACAAAACAGTACATGCGCATTTTTATGTTAGGCATGATATGACATAAAATCATCCCCCGAGAATGACGAAGGTTCTATCCCCATTGTTGTTTTCTGAGTTACGCTCTACAAACACTATTTCTACAGCCCATCACTATTGTGTGTCAAAGTATCAAGCGCATTCGGCGTGTAATTTGTATTATTAAAAAGAAAGAAAAAAGGCGTAACTCTAAGGCTATGAGCACATGACACGTCAATCATCAGTTTCTGAAAAGTTGACGGACGGGAGTTAGGACCTTGTCATTCGAAGGGGACGAAATGTCTACCTGGGGGGGGGGGGGGGGGGGAGAGTTTGTGCGTCATCTGGCATGGGCTCTGGGGACCGGTAAAGATTTTTTAACGGAATTTAAAACCGGGTGCTTGAATAAAAGAGTGATCTAACTACAAAAAAAAAACAACAAAAAAACCCAATTCTTCATAAATTCAATTTAGGAATGGATTATATTCAGGAATATCTATTTAAGGCAATGCCGGATGTCAGAAAGGGCGAGAAGAGAAAAAAAAAAATGCTTGAAATATGACAAAAGCCAGTATACGCTCATTTTTATAATGGGTGTGATTTGGGCATTGAATGTCGCCGGGTGAAAAGCGGGGAAATACGAGAAGAAGGAAAATTCGGCTATAAAGTTTTTTGGGGTTTTAAACTGAAGAAATGCTTGGGTTTGAGCAACAAAACAAATAGACAAACGAAAAAATGACATCAAACTGTTAGTTTAAACAGGAAGATGCCGTCCGAAATTCATGTTTCTTTTAAACGTCACTCACCATTTCAAATTACTTTACTTCAGGTCCCGCAGAATTCTTGAAACGCCAGGCCTTTCCAAGAAAAGATTCTGCCAAGTCTTCCAGAGCCCCCCCCCCCCTTTTTTTAAAAGCACCCTAAAATTGTTGAAAATCACCTAGAAAACCCAGAATATTCTAGATTATTTTTTTTGTCTCGCGAGCCTTGCTTAACATTTTTCCTTTGTACAAGAAAATTGCGGTAAGGATAAAACTTATTCCATGAACCGAGAGGTGGATTTTATTGATGTGTGGGAAAGGCAATTGCCCTGGACAAGAGAAACAAGGATAGCTTGGAAGAATGAGAGTGAGAATAGTGATGGATTTGAGCTGTGAGAACCAGAGACACTTAAATAGCCTTAAAACCAGACCATTCTTGTGGGTCTCACCCCCCCCCCCCCACCCCCGCAAGTCTCCTGTAATTAAATGTGCTCACGTTTTGTTTCTCCGCGTACGCTGGTATTCTATCAGTCTAGATCAGTTAATCTAAGTAGTGAGGATTTACGAGCAACGACAGATTACCCGGGGCTTCACGCGTTTACAACTTGACGGGCCAGAGTGACTTGCTGGGTCTGAACGACTTTGGAAACTGTACAAATTACGAGGCTGAGCCTCTTCTCCCATTGCCGCCGTTGTTTTTTTCTTTTGTCCCAGTCCGAAGACGGCGAAACCGCCCCGCTGTTGTTAGGGGCGCGTAGTATTTCACATTATAAGCCATTGCTGAACAATGAATACAACTGGATATTTTCTCTATTTGACTTTGTAATTAGACTACGCGCTCCTAACAACATTCTTCGTGGAATGGACTCATTCCCTGCAGCGACCTGTCTTTTCTACTCTGAGTCTGAGTCTGAGTTTGGAGAAAGCACGTCGAAACGGAACGGTCATACTGTGCTCGAAAGAACCAAGACGATCCACAGAATATAGTAGAACGATAGGACAGAAGGAGATACTACCGGGAGTGCCCACCAGCCACTTGCTTTTTACTCCGAAGAAGACCGTTCATTAGTGTATATCTATGAAGAAGACCGTTCAGTAGTGTATATCTATGAAGAAGACCGTTCAGTAGTGTATATCCATGAAGAAGACCGAGAACAGTCCAAATATATTGTGGAAACAGCTTCCCCGCTCCCCGCCTTTTCTTCCATACTCTGAAGATCGAGGAGTGCCCGAATACCTGGTGGAGACCCTTGCCTCAGTGTCCACCAGATGTAGACGAAGAGGGGTGGGAAAGAAACAAGAAAAAATAAGACGAGCAGTGGGACAAAACAAAGTATTTCTTAAACAAGGGGAGCGAAGCACGATGGCTGGAGCAGCGATCATCCGAAAACAAAGGTCTTCAACCACAGCTTCCAGCCATACCCTGGGGGAGAGGGACTTGACTGACATGTCCCCTCCAGAGCCACTGTTTTTCACCCTCTATTTTGGGTAAACTCCCTCATAAATTGTTGGCAAGATTTTGAAAGTTTAATTGCGAGTAATTCTCTGTTCGACATATATTCACATATTCGGGTCATAACAGATGGCAGGCAAAATAGACGGCGTCTCTGTGCACCTACTGTTTATTTGCCTTGTTTTCTTTTGTGGACGTCCGGGTAGAGACATGTTTGGAAATGTCATCTTGCCCAGGAAAAGGGGGCGGGGGGGGGGGTATTTGGTAAATGGATATTTACAAATACTGATTTTCGCTGTCTGTAGTCTGAAAATCAGCTGTTTAACTTGGAAGATAAGCGTTATGAGGAAATGCATGCACTGAGTCAAACTGCTTGTTTCGCCACCTTGGGAACGTACGAGACTGGCGTCAGATGCATCTCATTACTGTACAACCAGGCTGGCTTATCCCTTCCCTCTGGGAGGGAGGTGGGTATGGTTGGGGTGGCGGTTTGGGTGCAGTGGTGTTAAGTTAAAAGTTCTGTTTTTCTGAGCTGGGACTATAATTAGGTTTAAATGGAAGATGAAGAAAGAAGAAGGTTGTTTGGCTAACCATTCTCATGAAGGTGCACTCACGCGCATGACATTTGCGCCAAGTGGCCGGAAATGACGTCACTGGGGACTTTGTGAGAGCCGGCGTCCAAGATATTTACCCCCGTGTCCTCGCTGAATGATCGCGCATAACCAAGAGATGAGATCAACTGGGCTTTAGAGAGGGGACAGAGACACTGTTTAGTATTGACTGGAAATAGTTCTCCACGGGCTCTAGGGCTCTTTGCTGAAATAACCATAGTATGTTAGTTTGCAAATAGCTGAAAGTTGTCTTTTGAAAGTGGCCAGTCTACAGACAGACAGGGGGATAAATAAGCAGAAAGGAAAGACAGACAGACACATACATAGACATGCTTGTTGACAGAGAGATAAAGGTTGACAGATGCTTCGAGGAGTGCGCTGTTAGTACTCAGAAAAGCTGGAGTGAAAGATAGAAGAAAAACAAGAGGCATACACTTGTGAACGTTCGCAGAAAGAGAAACGGATAGACAGAGAGAAACTGGTGGGCAGGCAGACTTGACAGCTCACAGGCGGGCAGCCAGAAAGTCAAACAAAGAGAAAGACAACCAGACAAGGAGGAAAACATCCTAACAATTAGATCAACAGCTGGATACGCAGTGTGGAAAAGAAGGATTTTAAATAATTTTGTATATTTTAACCTGGTGTCTGACAGAAGTAAGAGATGGCACAACAGGAATGTTAAACTGGAATAGGCAAGAAGTTCTGCTAAATATTACAAAAAGAAAAAAACACGAAACTTGTTCAGTTTTGGCCATTTTAATGCAGTATTTGAAACCTGTCCCACATAGCTGGCATCACAACTAATCAGAGATTATGTTGTAGGAGCGTATCGGACATGCAAGCGGCATAGAGTGTGTCAACAGAATGTTTAGTGAAGCTGCCACAAACAAAAGCATTGTGGTACTGAATGTCTGTGGACATGGGTATCGTGAAGCAGTGGAACTTTGAATGGCTGTTTTGTATTGCATCATGGGGGATGTCGGATCATTGACTGAAACATCACATACGGTCTCATTAATTTTCTGAACATAGAAAAGCCAGTCCAGAAACTGAATTGTGGCTTCGATTTCGGGTTCCACTGAAGACAATACATAAGCTGTGATAATTTGTTTACTGGAGTCAACACATAAACTGTGATTTGTTTACTGAAGACAATACACATACTGTGGTTTGTTTAGTGAAGACAACACGTAAACTGATTTGTTTCCGGAAGGCAGCGCATGAACTGTGATTTGTTTACCGAAGACATCTTATGAACTGTGGTTTGTTTCGTCATAATCTTTTTATAATAGATGAAAAGCAATTATGGCCTTCTATCTTGACAAATGTGATTTCCAGTAGTAATTCCTTCCATCCCCTCCCCCTCTATCTCCCCAGCCCCTGGGCGGGTTAGTGCTGTTGTTAGTGCATCCGCTCCGGTCCGCTCCTCACCGCTGCAGAGACAAAGAGAGTTTTACTTTTTCATACGCCATTCTCCCCCCCCCCCCTCCCCCAAAAAAAACAAACAACAAAACAACAACAACGCAGCGTAGCGGATGCTGTGGACTGGATCACTTAGAAAAGCTCCCATTTTCCATTCCTCTTCCTATTTAACAAGCGGGTGCTTGGTGGAAGCTTCTGGCAGCGTGTCCTCCCGCTCCATCATCCTTTTATATTATATTCTCTTTATCGCCTCGCTTTTCTCCTGGCACAATGCCACCGTTATTGTGTCGACGTGCTCTCTGCAAACTCAAACTCCTATTTAACAAACTCGCTCACGTCTCTACAAGGCTGGGAAAGTTTAATCCCCGGGGGGTATTTTCCTGTGTCAGTTTCTTTATGTCCATCCAGAAATCTTTAAGAATGACAGGACAAAAATTTGTAGCGATTTCTGCCGGACCAGTTTTTTTTGCCTTTCCCCATTGTTTTCAATAGGGAGAAAGAGAGCGTTATGAAAATGGCTGTTGTTACTTGCACGTATGCACCCCAGGCGTTGTGCTCTAGGGGCGCCTATATACCTACCCTCTCCCCCCCCCCCCTTCCCTTACCCTGCAACAAAAAAAAAAAAAAACAACTCTGAAAGAATAATTAATTAAGGCTGTTGTTAGGAGTATTTCGGGAGGAGCTCTCTGGCTCTGAAGTCACAAAAGGCTTTAAAAATACGCACCCTTAACGCAAAAAAAAAACAACAACAACAACAAAAAAAAACTTGGAGGACATACGCATTTGTAACAACATTCTATGAAAATTGCGTCTTGCCCAGCGGTGGGGACTGTCTGGTAAGTTGCCATTTACAATTATTGTTGTTAGCCATTTTTTTATTTTTTTTTGGCGGGGGGTCCAGATAATTTTTGGCTTAGATATTGTGACGCTCGATTTCAGTTTAGTGTCTCTGTGGATTTCTTGGACAGCCGTAAAATATTATGGACGAGAATTGTTTTACTTATTATGGAAAGCGTGTCTGCCTTTCTCTGTCTGTTTATTTGTCTGTCTGTCTGTCTGAATGACGATCGGATGAGTATTTGCCTTTTTATCTGTCTCTGTCTGTCTTTTTTGTCTTTTTTTCTGTCTGTCTGTTTGTCTGTCCCCCTCTCTCTGGTGTGAGAGAAAGATCCAGGGGTAGGAACCACCGCGCGGCAATCCCACTTTGTTACTTCACAGTTTCTTACTTTCTTTTTCACTTTCTTACTCCTTGTCTCTTTCGCTTTGTTTGATTGTGTCTCTCCCTTTCTGTCTGTCTGTCTGTCTGTCTCTCGTGTATAAGAAAAAGATCCAGAGGCCGGAATCACTTCTAGGAATTTATTCTTCTCAGCTTCTTATTATTTTTTCACTCTTCTTCACTCTTTTTCTCCCTGTCTCTTTGGCTCTGTTGATTGTGTCTCTATCTGTCTGTCTTTCTCTCGCTCTCTTTCTCTTTTTTTCTCTCTGTCTCTTTCTCTCTCTCCGTCTCTTTCTCTCTCTCTTTCTCTGTCCCTCTCTTTCTATCTCTGTCTCTTAGACTGTCTCTTTCTCTCTCTCTCTCTCTCTTTCTCTCTCACTCTCTCTCTCCCCTTCTCCCTTCCTGTCTCTCTTACATTCTCTTTCTCTCTCTCTCTCTCTCTCTCTTTCTCTCATTTTCTCTTTCTCTCTCTGATACAAGAACCTCCCCGGGGATGCCCCGGAAGCAGATCAGTCCATTATGATCTGTCAGGCTGAGCTATCAGTGGCGTCTAAATAGCGTTGGAATGCCTGGCCTGGGACACCACTAGAACACTTTCTATGAACATTCTGACTAACTGGATCAGTGGTCCCATGTCTGCCTGCTCGGGGTGGTCAGTTCCGTGCGCTCGTCATAACTGAGGAAATTGTCAGTCTTGTCAAATGCAATATGCATGAGCATTTTCTATATCTTAGATTGTCGACTGCGGTTACTCTAGGCAGGGTAGTAGTGTTGTTTGTAAGAGTTGGAACTGCCATTTAGAAGGCCTTGAAGTCTGTATCTATATATATTTTAACAATGAACTGGACTACGCCATTTGTCTATCCCAAGAGCCGGTTCACTTGACCGCGGATGAGGTCTTCATTGTAGGAGGATCGCTGGCCTTGGCATATACACCTCACACTCTCACCTCACTTTTCTTGAATTTATTTTTCTTCTTAATGTATCTGTGTGCTTTTTTGTTGTCTGGATTTTTAAAAAAAATTGCCCGGGCCTATTTAGGCGAGCTCTTCTCGATTTCCAACTGCCAAGTTATCTCTATTGCGTGCAACCGCGCACATGGGCACTCCGAATTTTTCGTCCTTATCCGAGAAAACTAGATCAGTAGGTGCTTAATCCTACACCTACAACATAATGATCAGGGACAGGAATTTCCCCCCAAATTCCAGCACGGCTCTACCGTCCGGGACGCGTGTTTGCCGATTGCAGTGCAGACCAGCAAATTCAGGAGCGGGGTAGCAATACACCGACATCCCAGGGACGGTGACGTTCAGAGTCATTTTAGGGTTAGTGTCATGATTCGGATATTGTTAAAACTCACGCAGAGAGTGAGTTGTTGTTGTTTACCAGGGCCATGAGAAATTGGCTGGTGGCCTTGAACGGTCCTCGCCAAATTATAGTTGGTGAGTAAATAAATCTAAAGTTAAACTGCTAGAGTCACGCTTGTCGGCTTTAATGTTCGTGATTAATAAGTAATGGAGTAGGGGTGAAACAAGGTGGGGATAGTTGACATTGTTAAGTATGACTAGACAAGTTTTTGCACGTTAACTGGCTGGTAGAATAGTGCAGACGTATTACTACAGTTAAAATGGTGGGAGGTTTCGACCTATGAGATAGCTGAACTAATTGGGCCAGCGGACTAGCACGCTGGGTAGTTAGATAGTATATAACATCGTGTAACGGTCAGATTTAGTGAATACAGACGAGAGAAGCATCGTTTCGTGAAGTATCTCCGGTTGGCCAGTACCTGAACTGTGTGGTCTGAAGACTAAGAAGTCCTTGCTAACGGACTGACTGAGCTCTAGAAAGAAAGGTCTGAGTGGGCTGACCTTTGAAAGCCCACGCTGCGCTATTTTGATGTTCGCGCCTCTCAGTAGGCGTGAGCAATGGTAATATATTTTAATTATTCAAGTATAATAGAGATCGGAGATAGAGAGAGAACTACAGCCTCATAGGAAGACTAAGGAAACCCCAGCTGGCACTCGACCACGAGTGTCCTGTATGATAGATCTATTGCCATAGTATGATTGGAATAATATAGCACATTGTTGATGAATTGAATAGTGATTGTGCATAAAATATAGTCTTTTGGCAACTGCTTAAATTACCTACAAGCCGAAGAGTGCTTCTGTAGGCTTTGAACGTACTGGGCTCTCCTAACATTTAAGCCCATATGATTTATGGAGAGTTTGCCTGGCGACTGGCCAGTGGCGACTCAACTGTCACTTTAAATTGATATCCAGTTTCGTATAATATACCTATTTACTATTGATTGCAGTACCTCCATAGTTACATGAATATCATTGGTTAAGTTATTAATTAGAGTTTTTGGTTTGAATATATACCTCTATTGTCTTTTGTTTTGTTATTAATATTTATGTAAACTATGGCCTGACCGGCCTGACATATATACGCTCTAGTTATTTAGTACTTTTCTTGTGTGGTTGTGTCCGAGTGTGAGTTAGCTGCCTCTCGTGCAGTCGTAACATCCCCAAGACCCTAACTCTGCTCGTGACATCTGGAGGGGACCCCACTGACATCTGAAGAGGACCCGTCACCTTCTGACATCTAGAGAACACTACTATCATCGGAAGAGGACCCCGTCAACAGCTGCAGGTCTACCACTCTAAGACTCCACTGTTATTTATGTAATTTTTGTAGTTTATAGTTTTGTATACTGCTGATTTTTTTGTTTTTGTTTCTCCCCTACATGTCTGGCATGTCCTCTCGTCATTGATCCTGGGACCACTACGAGGGACTGACAGCTAGCATCAGGAAAAGACAAGACCAGCGCTGTGGACCAAAGGAAAGAGCCAGTCCATTTTGCCCAGTTAAGTGAACCATCTGTATTTGTCTTCGTTTGAGGGGTTCGTCGTTCCAGCTCCCCTACTTTTGACAGGCATTATTTTTTTCTTTTGTGTTAGATTAGATAGGCGGGAGGTTGGAAGGGATCGAGACTTAGCATACCTCTTTTTGCCAGACTAGCAGATCTAGATGGCGTTTAAAACGGATAGGAGATACGCTTTGCCTTGAATAGTTCTGTAGGGACCTGTTATTCGTATAGATTGTTAGCGTTCTATCTTCCTCGTATTTTAGGAAGACGTCTCTCCTGTTCTTTTTCTTACCTTTTTGTAGATAGTTTCAGGTTAGTCAGGTCTGTTGTCGTTCGTGATTTCTGTTAGTCTAGCGTCTTATTGTAATTTATCGTTCGTTCTGTTACTCTTGCGTCTTGTTTGTAATGTATTACCTTTTTATATATTCGTTATATAGTATTTATCTTTCTTGGTTACACTTATTTTTTTATATTTTTTTTTATTACATACTTCCATTGATTCACGTGTTTTGACACGTTGAGCGGGTTTTTAGAGGTAACTTGGCTTGGTGAGAGGGAAAAGTTTTTAAGAATTAACCCTCCTGTGCTGTAGAGTGACAACACTGTTTAAGTGACAACTATTATTGAATTGTTGGAATCCGTGCAGTGAGTACACTGCCAGTTCTTGCTAATTATTAATTTATACCGATCTCGTCTTTAAATTGACGGGCTCCCGAGAGGACAGTATTAGACTGTTTAGGGAGGTGACCTTTTTTTTGTGTAGTGATGAATAGTGAGTATTGGTTTTATTGTCGGCTGATGCCGCCGCCCGAAGGAGCAATAAATTGTCTCAGGGGAAGAGTCTGTATCAGTGTCGAGGTGATATCAATATAAGAGCTATGTGAATTATATATATTGAGGATACTTTTTTTTAGTCGTCTGCGTATGACGTCGACCCGAGTAGAGCAATAATGAGATTGCCTCGTGGGATGGATGATATTGGTATTTTTCGATTATTTGAGAGATGTTTGGCAGTGGTAACGTAGTACACTGCGTATTCGTGTTTTGAGAGATATTTTGCAGTGGTAACAGAGGACACTGCGTGTTCGCGTTTTGAGATATTTTGCAGTGGTAACAGAGGACACTGCGTGTTCGCGTTTTGAGATATTTTGCAGTGGTAACAGAGGACACTGCGTGGTCGCGTTTTAAGTTTTGGAGAAGTGTGGAGTTGTTTTTATACAACCGATTATGACTATGGTTTTCCGCGTTTCGTGGACCATCTAACGTAATACTATATATGACAAGTAAGAATAACCGATTATGATTGTGACTATCCATGTGGCCAGTGGATGAGTTGCCTAAGAACATACCCGATATGGATATTGAATTGAACCGATTATGACTATATTACCGAGATGACTGTGACACTTGACGTGTGCATGGCTTGCGTACGGAAACGGCGCATTAAATTAACTGCTATCGCCTCGTGGCATCTCATCTATACCGGATTGGATATTGAAAAGATTTAATTGTAATGTTATTTGAGATCTAGATTAGTGTTAAATGCGAGAAGCGCTACATGAAATTTGAACGAGAACATCAGATTAATTTATCTTAAGGACGCCTCTGTTAGTGTTAATTAAGCTTAACTATGCCGAAATTTCTAGTTGTGATGCACCAGAAATTTTGTTCTCCTATTTAGGTCTGTCATATGTACTGGGGTTGGATAGGATTAGCACCTCATTCAGAGACCGAGGGATGGTATCACATATTGTTCACCCATTGTGAACACTTTTCACCTACCCCTGTGCTTTCCTTTGTTCCAACAGCTATTTTACTGACGTCGACCCGTATTTTGGCCACACCAGACGTTGTTGCCCAGGGTCGAGGACGAGAAGTCATGGCAGACCAGGAGTCCAGATCCACTAATGCCATCGATGCTACTATAGTTATCTTTTCTTGAGTATTATTCATTGTATGTATGCATTCCTGATGACATTCGCACAGGATCAGTGTTGTACTCTAAAATTTTAGAGTTATGATTGTTAATGTCTACGTATTTAGAGGTAAGATTTAATCCTCAGAGAGATATATACTTTTGGACGGAGCCTTAAGATTTTCATGAAGTTTTGTCCATCAATGATACCCGTCCTGTAGGTTTTTTTCAACTTTAGTACTAGTCTTAGTTATTACCTAGTATTCTTAGTTAAGTTCACCTTTCGAGGAATTTCTCGACTCATGCCTTCCCCTTACGATAATCATTTATATCGTTAAAATTGCAAATTTTAACTGGGGTGGGGGATATGTCATGATTCGGATATTGTTAAAACTCACGCAGAGAGTGAGTTGTTGTTGTTTACCAGGGCCATGAGAAATTGGCTGGTGGCCTTGAACGGTCCTCGCCAAATTATAGTTGGTGAGTAAATAAATCTAAAGTTAAACTGCTAGAGTCACGCTTGTCGGCTTTAATGTTCGTGATTAATAAGTAATGGAGTAGGGGTGAAACAAGGTGGGGATAGTTGACATTGTTAAGTATGACTAGACAAGTTTTTGCACGTTAACTGGCTGGTAGAATAGTGCAGACGTATTACTACAGTTAAAATGGTGGGAGGTTTCGACCTATGAGATAGCTGAACTAATTGGGCCAGCGGACTAGCACGCTGGGTAGTTAGATAGTATATAACATCGTGTAACGGTCAGATTTAGTGAATACAGACGAGAGAAGCATCGTTTCGTGAAGTATCTCCGGTTGGCCAGTACCTGAACTGTGTGGTCTGAAGACTAAGAAGTCCTTGCTAACGGACTGACTGAGCTCTAGAAAGAAAGGTCTGAGTGGGCTGACCTTTGAAAGCCCACGCTGCGCTATTTTGATGTTCGCGCCTCTCAGTAGGCGTGAGCAATGGTAATATATTTTAATTATTCAAGTATAATAGAGATCGGAGATAGAGAGAGAACTACAGCCTCATAGGAAGACTAAGGAAACCCCAGCTGGCACTCGACCACGAGTGTCCTGTATGATAGATCTATTGCCATAGTATGATTGGAATAATATAGCACATTGTTGATGAATTGAATAGTGATTGTGCATAAAATATAGTCTTTTGGCAACTGCTTAAATTACCTACAAGCCGAAGAGTGCTTCTGTAGGCTTTGAACGTACTGGGCTCTCCTAACATTTAAGCCCATATGATTTATGGAGAGTTTGCCTGGCGACTGGCCAGTGGCGACTCAACTGTCACTTTAAATTGATATCCAGTTTCGTATAATATACCTATTTACTATTGATTGCAGTACCTCCATAGTTACATGAATATCATTGGTTAAGTTATTAATTAGAGTTTTTGGTTTGAATATATACCTCTATTGTCTTTTGTTTTGTTATTAATATTTATGTAAACTATGGCCTGACCGGCCTGACATATATACGCTCTAGTTATTTAGTACTTTTCTTGTGTGGTTGTGTCCGAGTGTGAGTTAGCTGCCTCTCGTGCAGTCGTAACATCCCCAAGACCCTAACTCTGCTCGTGACAGTTAGGACTAGGGTGCACAATCCAGAGGTTGCAGCACCCATGGCAGTGTTCGATAGGTCGAGAAATCCCTTAGCCGACGACCTGTGTTTGGGGATCTGTTGCTGCCCCGCTCCTGAATTTGCTGGTCTGTACTGCAATCGGCAAACACGTGTCCGGGAATCGAACTCATTACCTTCGGCATGAAAGGCGAGCACCTTGCCTTTAGACCTCCTTCCCCCGGTTAGTGCTCAGAAAAGCGGAAGAGAAGACATGACGAAAAGACCCGGGCAGGGCTCGAACTGGCGACCAATGTTACAGCACCAACCGCCTTTGCCAAGCAGAAGGACTACAACTCGCTTAAATGTTCAGCCACTCAGCCTCACTGGGTGAAAGTGAACTTTTCACATTTGCGCACATAAATAGGTAAAAACAAATTTAATCCATTTAATATCGACCCAAACAGTGAGGACAACAGAAATAATTTCTAACGAATTGAGACTTGGTTTGAAAATCGCCAGAGAATAAACTGATCGGCAATATGAAGTGTGCCATGAACCTGTTGTCACGGTGACCACTAGAAAACCATCCGTTCAGTTTAAACCCAATTCAGAATGCTTTGCGATAATTGAAGTTCTCATTGAGGGTGAAATCGATCAGCCGAAAGAATCACTGCGCTGGATTGTTTTTCTAGCTAAACATAAACATTTGTCAAATGGGTGATAATTCAGGGCCTGAAAGAACAGATGGAAATGTGTGTCACTGGTGTGTGCCGCCATGCGTGAAATCTTGGATTTCTCTGGGTATTTTAATGGCAGTGATCGTGCACATTTAGAGCATGGCTTGCATGCATGGCAGATAAACCTCATTTGTCCGTGTGTCTATGGACCTGAGGGTGTGGTTATGAGGCCCGAAAGTGTTATATTTTGGTGTGGGAAACCTGGCAATTTGTCTGCCAACATTTGGTGAGCATTTAAATTTAAATAAAATATTGTATAGAGGAAAGTTCTAAATGCATAAAAATAGTAATAATGAAATGTGTGTGTGTGTGTGGGGGGGGGGCAGTCTCAGCTGCGAGAAAAGATCTAAATCTCTTATTTTACTCTTGAAAGTTGCTATTTTTATTTAAACAGACTAAAGCTGTTGCATTTCAGTGGTGATCCCGTGGCCGCGTGTGCAATCAGCTTCAGACAAAACCGAAATGTAATGTCATGTCAAGCAACGACCAACGTGGTCACCATCGAGATGGGTGACATGTGGTTGCCTGAGATAGACTCGGAGTTGTGGAACGCAACCCAACGCCCAACTACTGAAATGGAGCACCCGCAGCCATGACGGGGGTGTGGTAGGATCCCCGTACAGATCCAAGGGGGTTCGGAGAAAGCGCGTCGACACGGTAACGGTCACATTGTGCCAGGAAGGGGCAAAGACGATAGACAGAACAGAACAGCAATGACAGGACCGATGGAGACCCTACCACAAGCTCCTACCAACCGCCCGCAGACCCAAGGAAGGAAGGATCGCCCAAAGTATTTGTTTTGTTTGACTGGAATTCTATTCCTTTGAAGATCTGCTATCTGCTGGCACGTTCTCCAAGGATTTTCCAGTGAATTTTTTTACCGCAGGGGTAGGTGGGGGTGGGGGCGGTGGTAAAGGAATAATGAAAATAAAAAATCCCGGGGGGGGGGTGGGGGCTATCATCAATTTTTTTTTTTTTTCATGTCAGACGTGGCCAAGGTGTTTCAGGAGGATGTCGATAATTTTAGACTAGATGATGAGCAGTTTCTTGTATGTGGCTTAGAACTTGTGTCAAATGATAGGACAGGAGTGAGAATCATGTCAGAGAAAGCTGTCATTAGCATGCAGGATCTGGGGCTGAGGTGAACGTTCGATGTGACATTCGGACACGATTGTCCCACATACTCATAGGCAAAGTCGATAATTTTGTCTCACGGTTTTCTGTGATTATGTCTGAATTTAATTTTTTTTTTTGGGGCGTTTAGCTTTCGAGGGAGCTGATGTGGGCTATTTTGTTGTCAGTTTTTTTTTTTTTTTGCTACTGAAAGAAACAAAAAAACTACAGGTTTTCTCTCACATTTCCTGTCTGGCACATTTGTCTTTCTGTCCTGACTCCTATGCTTAGAACGAGCAGCCTGGTTCTTCGAGATTAATTTAAATGCATCATGATAACATTATAACAATAATAAGAATAAGAGTAATGTTAATATAATGTTGAGATCCATAGTGAAGACCCTGTTGTCACGTGTGTAGTTTAAATTTACGATTTTCATGTACTTTCTTTTGATCGAGTTTGAAGAAAGCACATCGACATACTTAGTTTACGACGCGGCCCTCTATTTCATCTTAAGTTGTCTTGTCCACAGCATCCGCTTCGCTCCGTTATTTTTACAGAAAATGACGTATGAAAAAGTAAAACACACTTGTTCTTTGTATACTTGTCCACACCATCCGTTCCGCTCCGCTTCTCACCACCATAGAGGCAAAGAGAGTTTTTCATACGTCATTTTCTGTAAAAAGCGGAGCTGAGCGGACCGGAAAGGATGCTGTGGACAAGAGCACCAAGAAAACGTGCTGTCCTTGACTTTAGAAGAAACCCCTCCTTTCATTCTATCTCTCCATACACGAAATGCTCTTTCCATCTCTCCAACAACCACCATTAGTTTGGCCTTTTTATTTCCTTCTTTAAAAATCATCTCGCGTATTTAATTTATTACGATCTTTTAATATGTTACTTGTCTCTGATCTCAAGACCTGCTTTTCCTCATCTGTGGCTTCTTGTGGGCCCTCTGTGTCATCTTTGGCGGTGTTTGGAAGATAATCCTGTGCATTTTCGCATCCATCAACTTTCATTATGTCGCCGGTCCGTTTCTCCTGTGGCCTCTGGGCTTTTCCATCAGTAATTTTGGCTGTCCTTGAACTACAAAATGAAACATTTCTTTTTCCATCTAGTTTTTCCCCGTGTAAAATCTGATTTTTTTTTTATTTTTATGTTTAGCTTTCAGTTTCAATTAGAAAACGTCAGCTCAAAACGGCAGACCATATTCTCTCGTAGGCCGCGCTGTTTCGTGGCTGTCCGAATTGTCGAGATTCGTAAAAGTCAAAGTTTATTACAGCGCATTAGGGCGCCTTTACCAATTCCTCTGTCAAAAAGATTGTTTTTGCCTGTACGTACGTACCCTAAGTATTTTGCCTAGGGATACGTATTTTAAAGCCTTTTGTGAGACTAGAGCTAGAGCCGACCCCCCCCCCTCTTTCCCCAATACCGAAATAGCCTTAACAACAGCCTTAATTATTCTTTCAGATTTTCTTTTTCTTTTCCTCCTGTTTTTTCGTTGGAAGGGTAAGAGGCAGGGTTAGGAATTCGATGAGATCTAGGGTTGAGGATAATGACAGGGTTAGGGATAGGTGCGTATATGTGCATATATGTAGGCGCCCCCAGCGCAAAACGCTTGGGATACTTACGTACAAGTAACGACAGCCTATTGATAATTAGGTGTAGCTATTGTCACAAATCCCAGACGGGGAGATGTAATAATTATGACAGGACAACAATCACGAACGAACAAGTATAACACTTAACAGAACAACCAAACAGACTCACACATTTATTATATATAAAAATAAGATATCTATGCCATTACATACATTACATTAACTCAATTCAAATACCATTCAATGGTCAGTATTCCCAACATTCATTCTTCTCCGGGTCCACAACCCGATAGTTACTTCCTAACTATGCTCTGGCCTCAGCCTCACACCCATATATATATTACTTGCTGGCCTCTCTTATTGGCTCCTGCTCAACCTAATCTCCGTATCGCAATCTCCCCTCGATGCCTTAATAGCACATTAATATATCAATAGCACATTAGTATTTCAATAGCACATTAGTATCTCAATAGCACAGTAACATCTTAATAGCAACAAGGACAATAACAACGTCCCTGTCTGTCTGTGGCCAGACTGCCACGACTCATGTGCTCCCGCTGTCCTGCGCGACAGCTTCACTCAGGCAGGCCTGTGGGTAGCCTTCGGCCCAACCCCGGCACAAGTCCGCTCACCGCGGGTGGCTTCTCTGCCCGACCCCGGCACCTATAAGAATAACATTACATTTCTATAACACCATACAATTACTATCCACTTCACCACTCATTACGAACTATCAAGCGTACACACAATAGTCCACCTTTCACTCACCACACCTCTTACGGTTACACACCTCCACCGTACCACACATCACTCAGACTCGCTACGAATCCATGATCCGAACTTACATCTATCGCTCATTGCGCACATCTCTATACACAGTAATCAATGACTTTCACATTCCTCACATATAACTTATTTACACCATGGTCATAGGAGAATATAGTACATCAATCATCATAATTATAAATCATAGTTCAACCTACCAGTCATCACTGGAAAACACACAATCTCCCGACTGCTCTCTGATCTCACGTCTGTCCCCTTGGACTTCTTAACTTGCAGTGATCTGACTATTCAGATTTTGCCTCTACTACGCCTCAACTTCACTCACAACAGGCACGCTTCAATTCTCTTCCCCGCACTCACTGACCCCCGCTCACTCGCTCGTGACAGCTATGTTGGCCTTTTTAGCCAAAATACTCACCACACGATTTTCGTTACCAACTTGGGGCCAGTTTCAGACAACGATATTGTGACTATGTCACCAAGGAAATGATTGATGTGCCCAGTAAGCTTAACTCATATCTAGTCCTAATTCTGACCCTCAACCGACTGCCGATCCGGGTCCGCCAAACACTTTTGGCTGCACTGGCCCTGGAGGTTGATTGAAAATTACTGTACTCACCCGTCGTTGAATGAGATTGAGCTATTGAAAAAAAAAATAAACAGATAACACACACACTACACGCCCCTTAAACCCCCCCCCCCCCAAAAAAAAGAAGAGAGAAACAAAACAAAAAACAAAATCAAATCAAAAAGGAACATCCATGTAAATGACATGTCATTATATTTGTATTTGTATTTGTATTCTTCTTTAATCCCATTTGGGAAATTTGCCTTAGTGTCGTTGCAGCCCAATGGAGCGGACACGTTGTTACAATAGAAGGGTTTTAAAATGTATTGAGAGTGTCCGGCTGTGTCCATCGTCAAAATTATCAGATGTTGTCTTTGCTATAATAAAATGTTGCCCATGCATGACCACCTAAAACTGTATCAGTAATTCATCGTGCAAAAGCGCCGAAACTGGTCAAATGGCGTAAATGGTAGTGGCCTGATAATTAGTATGTAATCTGCAAAGTTTATTCTGTATCTTATTGACGCTGTGTCCCAGGAATCCGTCATGGCATGAAATGCATGTAGCAATTTGAAACTGCAAAGGGCTCATTTTGTCATCTACTTACAGCCTCAGATGGCCGCACTAAAAACAACGATTTCCATGGAAATCATGTTACGTGCACACGAAACAAATTGCTTTTGAACGCACTGACGCAGCTTTCTCCGCTGGGCATGGGGGGTCTTTTTATGCTCTGTCTTGTTTTGTTTGGTTTGTTTTAAATGGATGACGTTGAATGGACGAGCTAAGATGGGATGATTAAACTGTAGGATCGGATGAGATGTAGGCCGATTAGTTAATTTGTTCAAAGGTGTTGTAAGAAGATAGACATACAAGGGCTGGCTATTAAACTATAAATTGAGGGTATTAGAATTTGGAGGGATCTGATTGCCTTTTGACTGCTTTCGAGAAGAAGGAAAAGAACATCATTTCAGTATAAAGCAACCGAATTTAATAAAAGTTTGCAATACTGACATCAGAGAGATGTATAGAGAGATCTCACTTCCGCCAAATCGCTAAACTAGGTCGCTACGGTGAACAAGAAACTGAAGAATTGAAAGAGGCCGCAGTATGCAGATCTATTTACTGTGGTTTGTTCATATTGTTGGGCTGATTGAAACTATTTAGAGCCGTTTGTAAGCTCTTGCGCCCCCTGGAAATGCACAAACGGATATTGTTTACCGCAGCGACTTACTTTCCGCTCCGTGCTAACAACGGTTTCGCGGAGCCTCCCGTGTCTCGCAGTGCAAATCGACCAATAGTGAAACCTCTCTATACATCTACACTCTCTGGTATAAACCAATCGAATTTAATAAAAGTTTGCAATGCTGTCTTGAACTCTCCGAGTAAGACATTAAAATATTAAATTCGATTGGTTTATACTGAAACTGTGTTCCTCGCTTTTTTCAGTCAAATGGCGCTAAGATCCTCTCTAACCCTCTGAATAATAATGCACTCTGCCAGCAGTCTCTGATTTATTCATAGACGTCAGAGAACATTGGTCTTACTTGTATGGACGGTAGTTGCCATGCTAGTTTGACAAACGATAACTTGGCTGGAATCATGCCGTCATTATCATGCCAGAATACCACTGAGATGCTTATGTTGTGGAGGTTACAAACGGTTAGGTAGAGTGGGGTTTTTAATTAGTGTGCAAATTTATGTTAATGGTAACTAGAAGCAGGAGAAGAAGAAAAGTCATGTTAAGTATGTGTGTTTGGGGTATTGTACAGACAAACAGATAATGAGTGGGAATTTTAGTACTGCACAGATTCATAATTAATAATAACAATAAAAAGAAGAATAAGAACGTTAACATGCTGTTCATACTGATAGCTGAGACTCACGATGCCGAGACGAATCAGTTGATCATATTCCGTCCGTCGACTTGCGCGCGTATCATCGATGTCAGCAATGCAATAATTCACACACACCCCCCTTCGCAATTGAACGAAAAAGATTAGTGCTCACCGTATTAATTTTATACGCGCGTAATTCGTGAACATAATAATTATGGTGAGAGAAGGATCTGGTTCGCCTCGGTGTTTTGTGTCTCGGCTGATATTGAAGATTGTTTAACAAGTATGTAGTTAAAACACTATGACTTTCATTTACACTTTTTTTTTGGATGCATGTAGAATAAGACTGATGACACATTGAGTCTTATCTGTCGTGAATCAAGGAGCTGAACGGGGGCTTTCTCATTGGCGAGGGCGAAACAAGAGTCTGCCCCAGTGTGCCGCACTAGTTGGGACGCGACAAAACTGTTTTGAGTCAGCTGGTGCAAAGAGAGGCCTCACGCACTGAGTCAAAACAGGCGCAAAACAAGACTGGGCTCGGTTCACCACGAACCTTACAGTGCTGATTAAGAAAGCAAGCGCAAAACGTCGTAAACAGTGGGCGGTGACAGATTTACATTTAAAACTTAGAAATTTATAATGATAAATGTAAAGATATCAGAGGCCCGCCCCCTACTCCCACTCGCTGATCCCTCCCACACTTAAAAAAAAAAAGAAAAAAGACGGGGGTGGGGGGGGGGGAAGAGGATGCCTGAAAAAAAAGAAGACGGGATCCCCCCCCCCCCCCCTAAAAAAAACCCAAAAACAACCGTATTATGCCATCTTATATTCAGTACGAACTGTTGGCTCAGGCGACACTCGCAAATGGGCCAGCAATATATATAGCCAGTAACGTCGTAAAACAAGAGCTTACAGCTGAGATTTATACCCTCCTGTCGTCACATAACGCATCTTTCATGAGCGTATTCGGACGTATGACCTTGCACGGAATGACAGTAGATTAGCATAACAATGGCCCTGATAAATATCAACTCATTAATTTTTGTTCTCATAAAACGTAGGCTAGGGTTTTTATGTATAAGAGGGGTGGGGTGGGTGGGAAGAGTTAGGACAGTAACAAACTGCTGTGTCAGCGAATGTTTACGGTACTGGTCCTCAAAGGGTTTCAGTCCGAAGGGATTCGCATGTGGATATTATATCCACATTGAACACAGAGCCCGTAGCAACGTTTATAAACAAACCTTGTGGTCCAAAGGCCTACAGTGCATGTAATATGTCATGTAGAAACCAGCAGCCGGTACTAGTACTAGTACAGAGTGTGCCAGCCTGGCCATGCGTTTACATACAAACCTTTCAAGCACCACAAAAGCCTGCAGTGTTTGATCAGGACAAGAGATTTCAGAGCTAGAGACTATAGAGCTATAGCGATTGACGACTTTGCTTTGTCAGTCAGTCAGCCAGTTTGTGGGTTAGTCAGTCACTTAATCGGTTATTCATTTGGTCAGTCCGTCATCCAGCCAATCGGAGAGCCATATATTCAGTCAATCAGTCAGCCAATCAGTCGGTTACCCAGTCAGCCAGTTAGTAAATCAGTCACCCAGACCATCGACCAGTTTGTTGATCAGTTAGTGTCTCGGCTGATCTGTGGGATCTGTCGATAAGCCACGAGACTCGAAGAGTTCCCGCGAGAATGGCTTGTATACTTCGCTCATTGTGCGTGTTCCAGGTAGTTGGGTATGTTTGCCTCAGGCAGGTATTGGGCTGGAAAGTTATCTACTTGCATCATCATTGCAGAATCGGGTGCTCATTGTCTGACACATAATTTTGTGGCTGCTGACCAAAAAAGAAAAAAAAACAAACAAGAAACGCTGATATTTAGCAGCCATCAGGAAATGAAGAATCTCTAGCGTAATAAGGCCATGCCCCACTTCATTTACCCGTTAGTCATAAGTAGTCCAGAAATGGCATGAAAGAGAGCACAAGGGTCTAAGATAATCCCCCGAGATACCCCTAGTGGTGCAGCAAATCAAACAGAGAAGGTCCGGGTATAGATACCATCGGTCTTGTTCAAGTGGGTCCTTACCCTGAAGCGAAGCAAAGCAAACACTACATTTCCGATGGCCAGATGGGAAGTTGGCGCTGTTCTGTATCAGCCAAGTTCAGCAGCCAGAGAGACCGTGGTGTGTGGTTCTCCTTCATTTCGCGGACCCGTGAGCTACCAGGGCCAAGTCCCATCATGGACAACAAAACCCTTGTTAGTTTTTCATTACCTGCTGCTGGATGAGATCTGCGCTGCTCACGTTCAAATCCTGCTCTTTCAATCGTAAGCTGTTTCACTCTTTCCCTCGTGAAGCGGTCTTGATTCTGTTCAATGCCAGTGCCCTTTCACGCGTCCACGCCTTGGCCTATACAGACCTTGCAATGGCGCTGTTCATGAATGGGAAATGGGAGGTGCTGTATTTAGAAATGCTTAACGGCACATTACAATGTAATCCCCGCATTTAAAATCAAATCCGGGAGGCTCTCGTGAGATTTTATACATGTTCTTTCCAGGTCTGCCGTATTTGTGTTCAGTTTGCTGTTTGAGAAAGGTGCATTTGAACACTAAACAGTAAGCTGTCTTGAAGGTCGGCACGTGGAAATGTTCATTTGCCATATTCTCTTGCAATTGATCATCCTACATGTAAAGTTCCCGGATTTAAATCTGCTAAATATCGCATTTAAACCCCCCGTCCCATATGAACGTGGACACTACTTGATAATCCAAAGGTTCCTCCAACACAAAGTTTAGAACGGAACTGAAGTTGTAAATATTGTAACAGCAAAGCCCTGTTGGCTTAGTCACAGTTACGAGCGTTTAGAATTCATAAAGGTTAAGTAGGAAATGCTTACAAGCCGCCTGCTAAGGTCAAGAAATTGAACGCTACAGTTCCTGCAGTATGTTCATTTTGAACCTTTATTGCTGGTCACTCCTTTCGGAATCACAGTTGTCAGGATGCTTTGCTACACACGTTTATAACCCTTGTAAAGGATTAAAGGAAAAGAGCAGGGATGAGCAGTCAGGATCTATTGGCAAAGGGATAAGTTCACAGATAAGAAAACATCTTGGCTGTCTGAACAAGGCATGAGTTCATCTCCTCTTTCAAAAGTTTGATACCAGCTTAGTAATCCTCCGATTTCAAACTAATACGCCTTTTCAGCAGCAGCATGAACATTTTTTTTTTTGTTCTTTCATTTGGCTTAAGATATTTTATCCGTGAATGATAAATTCTGTCCTCAAGCCACCTGCCATCTTTTTTTTTCTCTCCCTCTCTTTCTGTCCGACTGTTAATTTTTCATTTTGATGCCTGAGTAGTGTTTGCATTTCAGTCATCTTGGGAGATTTCAGAGTCTGTTTTGTGGGTGTTTCTGAGTCATGAAAACCAGACCCGGATTAAGTTTGTTGGTCTTTAGTCTGAGATCTCCTCACCGTGTTTGTGTGTTTAGACAGATGGTATTTACTGGTATCAAATACTGTCTTCGCCGGAGCTACTTTGGCTTGTCAGCGCTTGAGTTATTCCTTAAGCAACCCGTGAATTAGGTCCGCGTTTTTCTTACTTTGTAACGCTGTTGTTACAACTGCTGTAGCTGGTATTGTATTTTATTATGGTCTGTGGAATATCATTTGTACTAAAGCTAGAGAGACATAACGAAATAGCTACACATCTTTTCCCACTCCTCTGTCAATGGAGCTTGTATAATGTTTAACGTCATCCTACAGAAACAACAAGGAGGCCGGAATCTGCAAGTTCATTTAACAGACTTTAATCATATTTGCGAAATTCATGTTACAAATCTATTTTACAGTAAGGGCCTTTCCCGTCAGATTTTTATTTTCATTGATTTGAGGTCTTTATTTTAGGAGGTTCGCTGCCCTTGGCATTTACACCTCACTTTACTTGTTTTATTATTTCTTGTTCTGGCGGGGGGGGGGGGGGGGGGGGATGATATGGATAAATTTTAATCTATTAATTTCAATTTTGCCCGGGCAGCGGCCTTTCGGGTCTAAGTTTATTTTCACTTCTATTTGATTTTATTTATACGAATCCGAAAGCTGAAAATTAACCCAAGCTAAGATAAGGGGGAAAAAACGCGAAAGGCGCAAAGTGGCTGTGATCGTGCTGACGGGCCCTTATACCCAAACTCAGATTCAAACCCAAACTCCATCCTACTGACTGATGATCTCTTCAGGACATGGTCGCACAAAATTTATCCAAACATTTATCTTAATGCCATGACTGTGCATCTTCCATTATACGATTTACACAAATCATTAATAACCTAATGTTCAACAAAGCACGCGTGTGTACACTAAACGAAACCTGCCCCGTACTCATATTGCGGCAACTTTCACCCGTTACTCGTAACATGCACCCCATGTTGTTGTTTGTTGTTGTTGTTGTTGTTTTTTGTTTGATTTTGTTGTTGTTGTTGTAATCACTGAAGTAGTAGTGGTGAACTAAGGCTGGATGGTTTCTGAAAGAAGATATGGGTTGAGCATGGTAGGCTGACCGACGAGTTGGTTCAGTGTGATACTTACATGAATGTTAGCTAGTGATGGTACTTCACCGATAGGACTACGCCCTCTTAGAATATTGACAAAGCTCTAACTGCCTTCCATCAACTTATGAGAAATTGATGATTGAACTTTCATGCGCTCATAGCTTTTAGAGGTACAACTTTTTTCTTTGTCTACCTGTTATAGTGTACACTCCAGGTACTTAGAAATTACGCACCGAATCCGCTTGATACTTTGACACACAATGGAGAAGGCCCGTAGAAGTAGTGTGTAGTGTGTAACTCAATTCAGTCAAAAAATGGAGATAGAATCGTGTCATTCTAGGGGGTCGACTGGTCGATCGAAGTGGTTTTTACGTCAGCATCTTCCAGTCTACTTTTGTGATTGTCCCTGTCAGTTTCCACCACCCATTGTCCACCAGGCCCGCTATACCCAAATCTTGCTTTTGTCGAAGACGACAGTCTGTAAATAATTTCAAATCCCCCGGCGATTCCACTCTTAGCGCCCATGACGATTAGGATGTATACTTTATTTACGGTGGGATGATGTTTTGTATTCCCCAAAGCCCCTGTCGATACAGCCATTCATCCATTTGGCTTCACGTCCCAAATAATGCAGCTGGGCGATTACTGAGACTTTCTTGGGAGTAATCCAATCCTGTTAATAGTTATCTAGTATCATCTGTGTGTTCTATGGATACGATTACGGTATCACTGCCTGTTGGTCTTTGTGAAATTCAGGTCAAGAGAAACAGTTTATGTAGAGACAAAAGAGACAGTGCCGATTATTTACTGTATTTACGGGCATGGAAATCAATGATCGAAGCTCCAGTGGGTCAAGGCGAAGCTTTTGAGTCAAAACGAAGTCATTTCATAACTAAATGGTCATTGGATAACCACTGTCGGAAACGATTCTTCTGCGTGGCCTTATGAGATTCAAACAAAATGAAATGTGGGATAACAGTTGGATACCAACAACGTCCATGGGCAAAAACAAATGTGCCTATGAATAACAGGATGGTCCGTTCCCACTTCAAAGGGTTTCGAGAAAACTGAGTTCGACGATCGGTTTTTTTTTTTTCTTTGATTAAAATAGCAGGCGAGGAGAAAATAAACGGAATATTTAATTAATTCCGTTTTGGGAGAAGTTCGACCATTATTCTACTGACAGATTGAAAGGTCCTAAGTGGCCTTATAAGGTTATCGCGTTTTCTAGCAAGAGTGGAGTTAAGCCACTTTTGTAGTGGTGAGCACAAAATAAAGCAGATTGTTTTTCCTCATGTGCTTATAAACAGCGCAAGGAACAATCACCTGAATGCGGAATGCAGGCTGAAACAAATGAATACCGAGTGTATGTCTTTGTCTTGGAGGAGCTGCTGTGCAGCTGGCTATTGTCGGCATACAAGACTTGGGTACTGAATAATCGTGTGGTTTAAACAAAAAAAAAGTACATGTAAATATGTATGCAGAACTGTGACTGTTATGTTCAGAAGAAAGGATAGTTAGTTATCAGTATTATCACAACATATCATAAAAACTACAGATTATTTCACTTTGCAGGTTAAATAGAAAATCATTTTGCAATTATTCTTGAAGGTTCTGGCTGGACATTATTTTTTCCACTTGTATTCGAAATAATAATAACAGAAGAATAATATAATGATAATGATAATAATAATAATATATTAATGATAGCAATAAAAACAGCAAAAAAAGATGAAACAGATTTCGTTATTAAAATATTCTTTATTGAAGTATTCTTTCTTCGCACTTTTTGATCATAGAAGAACACTTTGTATGCCTCCCTCATTGAGATAGTTTTCAGTGTAGGATGTATAATGTGGGTGTCAATATTCCAAAGTCTACCGTCTTCATCCTCTCTATAGCAATGTTGCCCCTTTCCCATCCCCCCGCCCCACACACACATACACCATTTTCTTTGATTCTGCAACGGAGAATTGCGTGTTGACTCTGTAATCTGTGACCTCGGAAAGAAATCGTCTCTGGTCCCCAAACACCCCGCGGGGCACTGACTGATTGGTTCGTTTACAATCACTGTCAGGGGGCGAAAAAGAAAACAAAAAAGCCGAAATTACAGCCCCCCAAAAATCTGTTCAGGGCGAAAATTACCATTTTTCTTTCTGGGATCCTTGGCCAGTCAGTTTTTGTAGACTGTAAATAAATACTAATTCCTCGCTGACACACGCTTTGCATTCAGTTCTGAATGGCAGCCTCGGTATCTCTGCCTAAACTTCTCCTTGTAAGCGAGTAAGCTCTTGTGTGCCTGAGTATTATTTGATATTACATTCTGTGACAACTGAAGGAGAAATTGCTGTTATCCTGGAGTCTTGTCTATTGACAAGTTCTGCCCCTCTGATAACGAGGGCGCTTTCATTCAATGTCTCCAGTGTAAAAACGCATTGCCGAATATCCTGAGAGATGCTGCAACACTGTCGCCCCGGCTGGCTGTTCCTCTCGACACTCATTGGGTGATAAAATCTTCATCGGTTTATTTTCTCTCGTTTATGGCTTCTCTTGTCCCGAATGTAGCGCCAGCTAATACCGCTGGTCATTTGCAATGTTTAACGTGGGATAAAAGATAAGATAGCTCAGATGTTTCCGGGAATTTCGTTCTTTCTTTATTACGCCGGAGCGAGCAATTTGGGCTAGAGAATCGGCGACGTACTTGTGTATTATCGGTGTACTTTATTTACGTCATCAAAATTGGGGTGTCTGTGGGCCGTTATGCAATGTTCCGCCGTCACTTTGAGCAAAGTGTTCTGATAGTAATTTTGGACACCTTGTCTTTCCTTCTCTTCTTTTCGTACTCAACCTGAGGGACTGCAGACCAGACCTCCCTCTGTCTCCGTCTCTCTCTCTCTCTCTTTCTCTCTCTCTCTCTCTCTCTCTGTCTTTCTCTCTCTGTCTTTCTCTCTCTCTCTCTGTCTCTATCTCTTTCTCTCTCTCTCTCTCTCTCTCTCTCTCTCTCTCTCTCTCTCTCTCTGTCTCTATCTCTTTCTCTCTCTCTCTCTCTCTCTCTCTCTCTCTCTCTCTCTCTCTTTCCCGTCGACATTTAGAAGGGTGGAAGGAAAGTGGAATCAATACTGTTAGTACGTAGAGCCAGCAGGCCTGGTCTGGAGTATGTCGTGACGTGTCAGAAAACATTCAGGTGACATGGTTTCACCGTGCACCATTTTGTTTTTCTATTTCGACCAGGACGATATAGTGACGATACTGGCTGAGACTTTGTTGCACTATGAGTCAGTTTTGGCTGTGGTCAACAACAGGAAGAAACACAATAGGATAGACATGTAAAGAGTTTGAATTTGAAGAAACCATGTCGACACGATAACTGCCACATTGTGCTTTGAAGAAAGAAGGCGACAGACCAGCTATAATAGAGTCATAGGACAGTCAGAAAAAGCCCCTACCAGAAGCGTCCACCTGCCATCCGTGACACATGAACAGACATTCTCAAATGTCCAAGAAAACTACACAACACTTGAACAGACATTTTCAGATGTCAAGTTGAAAAAAACACTACACACACATTTAAACAGACATTCTCAGATGTCTAATAAAAAAGCACACACACACCCACACACACCCACACACTTACACAGACATTCTCAGAATGTCTAATAAAAAAGCTACACACACACACGCGCTGAAACAGACATTCCCAGGGGTCCAATAAAAACTGAGAAGACAGCACAGGGATCAATTCGGGCAAAGAAAACTATGCAGATAAAGAACAATGAGACACATAATAAAACAGAAAGAGTCCAGTCCCCTTGACTGAAGTACGGTGGTAAACTTAATGTTACCATTTGACATTGCTAGTAGACGTTTTGCGTGCGCGCGTGTCTGCCTGTTTCTCATTGTGTTATATGTATGTGTGTGTGTTTATCTGTTGTCCAGCAGTCCGGCCAGTTGGCAAATGCGCCTCCCGGCTCATCGGTTAAGCGTCTGTTGTTTATGGTTGGCTCCCACTACCCACCCACCCCCTCCCGTAGTACTTCATTAGTGTACAAATGAGTCCATTGTCCCATTTGTCTCCCGGAGTGGATACAGCGCGAGGGGAGTTGGCAGCCACGTCATGAGTGGCGCGTGCCCGATCTTCACGCATGCGCGACTCCTTCTTCTTATTCTTCTTCTTCGGCTTCCTCATTCTGTTCAAGCTTTTTTCTCAGTATAGAGTTGGATGTATCTTTTTATTTTTTTTTAGGGGAGGGGATGGAAAGAAATCGGGGGAAAATGAGATACAACTCTGGGTCATTTGTGCGTGTGTGTGTGTGTGTGTGTGTGTGTGTTCTTGAAGTATTCCCAGTATTTATTTTTGCTTTTTGGCCATTCTTCTTCTCCCATTGCGTACTCCCCCCTTTCTTTCGTGTGTAAGTTTCAATTCAAATAATGTAATTTTGTTTTTAATGAAATAGCTATCAATGATTCATTAAAACGCCACTTGAAGTTTTGGATTCTGAGGACCATATCCTGGACGTTGATAACGTTCTATTGACTGTGCGCTCATACAGGGGGAGGAGTGGAGAGAAGTAAAGCAAAGTGTGTATGAAAGGGAAGGGGATATTTGAAAACATCAACAGCAACAAACAGCAACGCTACAGTGGTGCGGGTGCACTGCAGAACAAGACAGACAAGATCGGAATTCTAACGGCGTACAGGAAAAAACGAAGATATTTCAAGCCCTCTGCCAGTCAACAACTGTAATGGTATGGACAATTCTAGAGTCCTGCAGCACTGTCTTGTGTCCGATGTCAGCTGGAAATTTTGTGGATTTTTTTTTTCAGCTGGACACAAAAACTTTAACAAAAGCCACGAAGTACAGGTCACAGTGAGCTCGTTGCCAACGTCTGTGGACGCTTCTGGGCTGAAATTTGTTGTGTTGCTAATTAGCGCACTTTCTGACCCTCTCGCCCTTCCCCTCGCCCCACCCCACTCACTGATTTCAACTGGGGCTGGGGATATGACATGATTATGGAATGAACGTGTAAAATAAGAGAGTTATTTGAGATGGTCCTCTGCCCTTCTCTCTCCCCTTTACTTTTTCCTGTCACTTTGGCGGGTGGGGATATTGAATAATTGCCGAGTGAATATTTTAATATGGAAGAGGTATTTGGGATAGACATATTGCATTTTGAAATTACATAAATTCCTATACTAGTTAATGAAAAATTCATTTATTTTGTAGACAGCATTAGATATTTATTAGTTTTTGATCTAACATACAGGACTTGACGTATTACTACCCAGTCTGATTAGCCAAACGCCCGTGGAGAGAGAAATGCATAATTCTGTGCACCAGTTTGTATTTTGCAACCAGTTTCTCCACCAAAATGTTTCCATTTTCTGTTATTCCAGTACACTTGTACATCATCCAAATTACACTGATAAATTCATTTATGACCCCCCAAAAAATCTATTTTCCCATTTTCCCCAGCTTTGCATCTCCGATCTCCGAAATGCAGTTATTTCCCTCCGTCAGAATAGTCGCCCTTTATTTGTCAATGTCTGTTTGTTTAGGTTTGTCCATGTACCCCAGACCGGCTATTGTGGTAATTTGTCGTTATTGCTGCATAATGCATTAAAAAAAAAAATACGTGGATTTGTCAGGGAGAAATGAATTTTATTGTTGTACATGTAGTTACACCTCTTTTTCCGAGACCGACATGTTCTTCTTTGATAGTGATACCCTGGCCAGATCAATTTCAATACTGAACGGTAGAAATAGCATTGGTGTACATCGTGTCCGGCGAGAACATTCTGGTCTCTTCTTGAGAGTTTACCCCAATTTAAATAGAAAACAACAGCTCAATGGACCCATTATTATTATTATTATTATTATTACGAATGGGCCTATTACTTCGGCTAATACACAAATGTGATTTTTAAAGTTGAGTTTCAGACACCAGCGTGTGAATAAATTGAGGCGCAGAACGAAATTTCCTGTCATACTTTTTAATTCTACTCGAAGAAAATGCGTTTTGTTGTTTTTTTTTGTCCGGCTGAAAAGGTTGAAATATTTTCTTCTGTTCAACTCAGTTGTTTCTCACAGTCAACAAAAGTATTGAAAATAAATCGAACCTGAAGACCTTTGAAACATGCCCACTGTGATGTTTCCACTTTCTCTCACTAACTTTCTTCTGACACCAGCCGTGATGGGCACGGCACAAACACACTAAATAATCGACTATCTCTCTTCTATAAGTTATAACAAACGATATCTGTATTGCTTACATATATACAATAATTATTAATTCATTCAATAATAATAGGAACATAGGTCATACAATTTCATGTGAATTTCGATGGAATGAAGTTGATGCAAATCAGTACATGCTAATTAAATGGCTTCGTAATATTCAATTTCTAGCACATTTTATAAAACACATGGGAACATTCAGCATAAGGAAACCTCTCCTTTAGGGGTGTATGGCGCTATCTGGGCACTGGTTCTTCCTCTCTACCCTGGCTTGACTGCGCAGTTAGATCAACAGGTATCGGCAGGTACCAATAGGTCGGGAAGCCAAGAAGCCACGATGTCGTTAATCAAAGTACAAGAAGTTGAGAAGCCAAGAAGGTGTTGTTCTTCCTCCTCACTCAGCAACAGCTCAAATGCCGACAAGATACCAAAGATACCACGCTCTGACAAAGGATGTTTGCGGGTTCCCTGACCTTCCCCACTCACAAGACTAGTACAAAGTTACAGTTGCAGTTGTGGTCTCCTCTTCGGCACGAAGCTGGTGAGTGCTCTCAGCGGTCTGAAGTTGGAAGGAGCGTTCGGGGATTTATACCCAGACAGGTAGCGTCCCAAGACGCTCACCGAGTGTACATTAGTTATCCTAATAGCCACCCCCGTCGACTCCACGTCAAATACTATTGAAACAGCTCTACCCCCCAAGCAATTCCCAGGTGATCTGATCGGCAAGTACGGCGGTCAAGTAAACACTACCCTTTTCGGGTGTCAAAGCGCTTCAGTTGCATCGGCTACTTTCCCCCTCTGGCCTACAATAACTCTGTCTCCCCGCCGTTAGCTATCTTCCCACGCTAGCTATACCTTGCCTGTCTGTCGCCCTTCAACCCGAACGGCATGACCCTGTACTGGTATAGCCCAAACGGTGTGGCGAACGCCGTCAGGTGTTTATCTTCCTCGGCCATCGGAACTTGATAAAAGCCCTTTGTCAAGTCCAGCTTGGTGAAATATTTTGCCTCCGCTAGATTGGAAATAATGGCTTCTACCTCAGGCATCGGTTCGGCGTCATCGGCAGTCACAACATTTAGCCGCCTGTAGTCGTTGCAGAAACGATGTTGACCATCGGGCTTCTTAACTAATACAATTGGACTATTGTACGGGGACTCGGACGGTTCGATGATTCTGGCCGCAAGCATCTTGCCTACCTCAGCATTGACAGCTTCTCTAGTTGAGTACGGTAGTTGGTAGGGTCTTACCTTCACAGGTTTTTGATCTAGCAATGGGATTTTGTGCTTGATCAAGTCAGTGAGCCCCGGTACATCCGTAAATATATCTTTGTATTCTTCCATGAGCTCTTGCATCTGTTCTCTCTGATCCTGATCTAGCGTATCCCCTAACTGTACATCCCTGTAGGTTTCGGTCTGTTCTAGCCTAGGCATGACTGTCTCCAGAGGCATCGAAGTCGCTTCCTCTCCTTCATCGGTCTCGTCAATTATAGCTGCAGCTATTGTCTCTGTGTTTTCCTGTTCGTCTTCCCTCTCAATATACTTCTTCAGCATATTCGCGTGATACAATCGTCTCTTCCCCTTGACGTTCACCATGTAGTTCACTGACCCTCTCTGCTCTTCTACTTTGTAAGGCCCTTTCCAAGTCATCTGTAGTTTCGATCCGTCACTTGGGAGAAGTATGAGGACGGAATCGCCCACTTGGAATTTCCTCTGTTTGGCCCCCCTATCGTAGTATTTCTTCTGCCTGTGTTTTTCGACGCTGCTGTTCTCGGCTACGACTTTCATGGCATCCTCCAATCGTTCCCTCATATCTACCACGTATTCGTACGATGACCTCGTTTCTGACTCCGCTTCCCCAGTCCACAGATTCTTCAGTATTGCAAGTGGTCCTCTCACAGGGTGACCGAACACTAGTTCAAACGGCGAAAAACCTGTACTGGCCTGTGGGGTTTCGCGATACGCGAACAGCAGTGGACACAACATTCTGTCCCAGTCCTTGGGTCTGTCATGAGCTACTCGGCGAAGCATATTCTTCAGCACTCCGTTAAATCTTTCACACAGACCATTGGCCATCGCGTGGTAGGGCGAGCAGAATATCTGTTTCGTTTTGAGAAGTGCACTGACCTCTCTCATCAGCTCACCGGTAAACTGTGATCCCCTATCTGAAACTATTTCCTTTGGTATGCCTAACCGAGAAAATATTTCCATTAACGCTTCACTGACCTGCTCAGCTGATATCCCCCTTAAGGCTACGGCATCCGGGAAACGCGTGGCATAATCTACTAGCGTCAAAATATAACGCGATCTCCCATGTTCCGTACGCGGAAGTGGACCAACCAAATCTATGGCGACGCGCGAAAAGGGCGTGTCGATCAGGGGTGTCGGCACTAGGGGTACCTTTGTCACCCTACCTTTATTGGATGTCCTTTGACACGCGTCACACGATCGACAGAAACGACCTACGTCCGCACCTATCCCAGGCCAAAAGAACGACTGCATTATTCTGTCCTGTGTGCGCGAAATTCCTAAGTGTCCCCCGAACACTCCTTCGTGAGCTATCTTCATCAGCTCACTTCGGTACTGCTTAGGTACCAACAACTGCTCCACATCAGCACGTCCAGCCCCGGCCTTCTTTACCCGATAGTAAATTCCCTTACTCTCCTTTATGTGAGTACCTACCTCAGCCGATTGCTCCAACGTGGCTCTCTCCCTTAAAACTCTCAAAGTTTCGTCCTCTCTCTGGGCCCGGGCTATCTCACCTGGTGTGAGTTCCCCTATCTTGGCCCCTACCCTTACCTCCTCCGTTGAGTTGCCCTTGGCCTCCTCATTATCTGTGGTCTGACTCACTTTCGCACTCGCATTCTCACACTCATGCTCTTCCTTGTCAATCTCCACCTTGCGAGATCGCGTGAGTACCACACTTATCTTCTCAAGAGACGCCCCCTTTATGTTTCCTATAATCAAATCGGCCACTGGGTCTTCCACTACTAGCGCTTTGAGAAGCCCAGTATAAAATGGGGTTTCTACCCACATTTCCGCGACAGGAGCAGACCTTCTCGTCCCGTCCATCAGGACATAACTCCTGTTCTTCCCAGTTAAGCTGTTAGGAGGCAGTTTGTCCCTTTTTATAATCGCACACGTGCATCCCGTGTCACGAAGGATAGTAATCTCTTTATCCCCTATCCTCCCCTTCTCCAAAAATGGAGCGGATAAATCATTCTCCGGAACATCGTCTTCGGGCTCATGTTCTGTCGAACCTTCTAACTCAATACTCTTACCTTCCGTCTCCCAAGAAATGAAGGTCTGTGGCCCAACACTCTGCTCAGCCCCTGGTTGAGTATTCGCCCTGCCCGATGACTCCCACTGACTGTCATCGGCTTCCTCATCGCTGGTTAGTACGACTGCGGTCGTCTCTTTCTGTCTCTTCCTACAGAATCTCGCAATATGGAGAAGTGACCCACACACAAAACAACCACGCCCACTCTCACGCTGGGACTTACCTCGGTTGTCCTCGACAGTGGCAGCAGCACCCTTCTTCGTCCTGCCCTGGTCACACTGCCTACTCAGGTGATTGGGAGAGCCACAGTTGAAGCATACCGGTTTACTCACTCCTAAACCCTTACTTCTGCTCTCCTCAACCCTCTTACCTGACTTCTGCTGTTGCTCCAGCCCTCGCTTCGACTGATCAGCCTCACTATACAAGTCCGCCATCTCAACTAACTCATGCACGGACTTGGGGTCCCTCTCTTTCAAATATATGGAAAGATTACAGTCGACAATCTTCAACATCTGCTCCCTGACTAACAGATCCGTAATCCCTCCCATAGTTCTCTCTGCCTCTGAGAGGTCTACCCACCTCTCAAAATATCTCTGCAATCTCACGGACAGCTGCGTATAAGTTTCGTCCTTATCTAGACGACTCTCCCTAAACTTACGCCTATAACCCTCTGCCGTGAGGTGATACTTCTTGAACAACACCTTCTTTACCTTCTCGTAATCCCTACTGTCTTCCTCGCTGAGACCGGAATAAACATCTAACGCCCTGCCAGTTAACAATGCCCCTAACATGTCTGCCCAGGTGTCTTCTTCCCAATCATTTGCCTGCGCGAGCCTTTCAAATCTTTTCAAATACGAGTCGAGATCCTCGCGCGAGTCATCAAAAATGGCAATTTTAGGTACCTTCGGGGCAGCAGATTTTCCATTCCCTTTACCATTGTGACACCCGTTTTTGGCTAGTTCCCGTTCGCATTCCATTCTCTCCCTTTCAAATTGTCTTTCCTTCTCCTTTTCTTCTCGTTCGCGCTCCTTTTCTTCTCGTTCGCGCTCCTTTTCTTCTCGTTCGATAGCCCTTTGTTCTCGGTTTTGGGCTTTCTCTTCGTCCCACCTAATTTTGAATTCCTCATCACTAATGCCTTCTTGTCTGGCAAGCTTCAGTGCGCCCAGATAGTCCATCAGCAATTGACCTGTAAACAAAGCTAACAATAAAGCGTGGATCGTAACTGTGAAGTTAACAACAATATTCCTGCAATAGCAAACAACAATTTTCTCTGTGACAAAAGATAAAATTGAACAGTCAATGCACAGGTAAAATCAGAGCATGTCGCAGGCACTAAATGTCAATCTCTCTCACTCGCCTCAGGGCAGATGACCTGTCCACACAATCACACAATAGCCCCTTGACACGACCCAGATCAAAATTAAATGTTATTTACTAGCAGGATCCCACTTCTGACACCATTGTGATGTTTCCACTTTCTCTCACTAACTTTCTTCTGACACCAGCCGTGATGGGCACGGCACAAACACACTAAATAATCGACTATCTCTCTTCTATAAGTTATAACAAACGATATCTGTATTGCTTACATATATACAATAATTATTAATTCATTCAATAATAATAGGAACATAGGTCATACAATTTCATGTGAATTTCGATGGAATGAAGTTGATGCAAATCAGTACATGCTAATTAAATGGCTTCGTAATATTCAATTTCTAGCACATTTTATAAAACACATGGGAACATTCAGCATAAGGAAACCTCTCCTTTAGGGGTGTATGGCGCTATCTGGGCACTGGTTCTTCCTCTCTACCCTGGCTTGACTGCGCAGTTAGATCAACAGGTATCGGCAGGTACCAATAGGTCGGGAAGCCAAGAAGCCACGATGTCGTTAATCAAAGTACAAGAAGTTGAGAAGCCAAGAAGGTGTTGTTCTTCCTCCTCACTCAGCAACAGCTCAAATGCCGACAAGATACCAAAGATACCACGCTCTGACAAAGGATGTTTGCGGGTTCCCTGACCTTCCCCACTCACAAGACTAGTACAAAGTTACAGTTGCAGTTGTGGTCTCCTCTTCGGCACGAAGCTGGTGAGTGCTCTCAGCGGTCTGAAGTTGGAAGGAGCGTTCGGGGATTTATACCCAGTCAGGTAGCGTCCCAAGACGCTCACCGAGTGTACATTAGTTATCCTAATAGCCACCCCCGTCGACTCCACGTCAAATACTATTGAAACAGCTCTACCCCCCAAGCAATTCCCAGGTGATCTGATCGGCAAGTACGGCGGTCAAGTAAACACTACCCTTTTCGGGTGTCAAAGCGCTTCAGTTGCATCGGCTACTTTCCCCCTCTGGCCTACAATAACTCTGTCTCCCCGCCGTTAGCTATCTTCCCACGCTAGCTATACCTTGCCTGTCTGTCGCCCTGTTACACCCACGTACACCATTCCGTCTCTCCGTGCATATGATATCTTGTAGAGTTGAAGCTCAGCGGTCAAATAGCCTTTCATGATTACATTGGAGGCCTTACTTCCTATGTTAGGATTTTTTTTTTTCGTTTTTTTTTTGTATGTCACCAGGACGTGAGCATTGTAAAATCAGATAGTTCACAATAGCGGTCTCATTATGAATTTCATGATATGTGTAGATCTAATGGACTCGTTCTAAATCTAACAGCGGTCACATGATGCAGGAAGCACTTCCGTTGTTTACATCGCTCAACGCATTGTTCTGTAAACTAAACAGACAGCATGGGTCGCTATTGTGCGGCTAATGGGTGTAATAACAGTGACACAGCGGGCAAGAAAGAAAGCTGGAGTAACACTTCATGCATTTCCATTGAAAAGGTCCGAAATTTTAACAACAACGGCTCAGTTTGTATTGAAAATATACGCCGGCTCCGCCATTGCTTACAATGTTATTCCTTGCGCGAAAGAGAGATTTAGAACGAGTCCATTAGAAGAGACCACTAAAATACCAAATTAGAGTTTCTGGAACGGATAAAAAAGGACGCAGCTTTTCCCGAGCACTCACAAGGTTTAACAGTATGGAACACAGCCGAAAAGACGGGAAACTCAGTGAATGTATGTTCAGTTTTCGTTTGTAAATTCACATGAAATTATAGTGTAATATCAGTTTTGGCTTTCCTAATCTTGGAAACCTCTACCTTTTCACGCTCGGATCCCCACTTGAACGTCCTGAAGAGTTCTTAAATCTTCACAATTTCTGGTCTATTGGGCGCTAATGACTTCTCTCGCGTGTGTCTGTTCCTGACCGACTTGTATTCATTTAGTCGTCCATTCATTTTCCTTGGACTTTCTAAAGTCCATTTTTTTTATGCTGAACACAGAGAAAGCGGGTATTTGTAATAAGAAAAGGTGTACCAGATGAAAAGTATAAAAACTGAAAAAAACAACAACAACAAAAAAATCCGGAAAGTATGATAAAAGGAAAGGGGTAAACTGATTGTATGGGAGACATTCTAAAAACAGCAACAACAACAACAATATCAAGTCAAAGAAATAAACACCAACAAAAAAAATCCCGTCTGTCAGTAATTGCTTTTTTTTTCTTTCTTTTTTTGCCCCAATGTTTTTGACAGGAAATCCTTCTTGCTACTTTTTACACCGGCTTAGCCGTGTATGCTTCAAGCAAGTGTCAGAAACTTGCCATGTTGACAACTGATAATGACCGTAATTAAACCATAAGGCTGGCGATAGCCAGAAAGGCGAGCTGCTTTCTCTTTCTCTCTCTTTATATCTGTAACTTGTAGGAAATATTAATCTTCCAGGTTCCGTTCAGGCGTTACCAAGGCAACATAAACTTACACTTGACACTCCATGAAAAGTGGTGGATTGTGTTCTTTTCTTGAAAGAAAAACAACAACAATCTAATGATGCCTTTTGGGTTCAATTTCATTCACTTTTATAATGTGAGAAAAATGGACTTTCTTTCACTCCATCTCGCCACTGTCACTACGGCCGTGGGAGACAAGAGATCACATACAACTGAACGGAATTGGCAGCAGATGGGAAAAACAGTTTGCGAGGCGCCGTTGTTGTTTTTTTTTTTTTAAATTTTATGTTCAAATTCCATTTCGAGGGCGCCGTGGTAAACTATCGTAACTGGATTTTTACAAGCTTTTCAAGAGACGCAAAAAAAAAAAATAATAAAATTGAATAACTTTCTTTATCAGACTTAATGTTTACGATTTTAGAAACAACAGAAAACAAACAAACAAACAAACAAAAAAGTTATTTAGCTCTTAGTTTTCATAGTTGAACCTACACACACACAACTTGCGGGCTGCCATGGACTGCAAGCATGCCAAATATCTCAATTTTTGAAATAAAAACGAAGTGTAGTTACGATAGTTTACCATGAAGCCCTCGACAAAAATTGGCAAAAAGAAAAAGTTGTATGTAGCAAAGCATTGTGTAAGAAATCATTCCTACACGATACAATGAAACGCAAAGAAAAAGGGAAGACAAAAAAATCTCAATATTTCTCTGAAGTTCCTTTGTCAATAAAAAAAAAACAACAACAACAGAAAAACATTGTGGTTTTTATAGTATTTCATGTGGCTCTCGATTTTGTTGTGACCAAAAGAAGCGACTCTTTTGTATCCCCTGAAGTGTCCGGGAGTGTCGAGGGAGATGTTAAGGATATGGAGGGTGCCAAGAAGAAACTGTTAGTCGTACAAAATTATAACCCAGATAGACAGAGCACATTGCGACCTCAGTTCTTGTTTGTTCCAACACTACTGAGAAATTCGACATGAAACGTTTGCGGCTTTAAACTGGGGTTTCATTTGTGCGGAAACGGAAACAGAAACAGCAAAAAAACCCTTCACTAGTGAAATAGAATGTTTTCATGTGCCGTTTCCGTACATATGGAAACACGTTTTCTTTTTTACCTATTTAATGAATTTTTGTCGCTTCCGCTGCCAGTTTCCGTACACATGAAACACCAGCTTTAGGCCTAGTTTTATGATCAGGAGTTAGAATAGATCGGAATTGTGAAACAGCTTGATAAGTGCTTCAGCGGATTTTAAACAAGTGTCAGAGAGTGCATTTGTTCTACGTAATAAAAGATCTCGGGTTTTTTTTTTCAGAAAATGAAGACAGGACAAACAAGAACTAAAGTTGTGACATCTCAGTCTAGGAAATGACGTTTAAAGGTGACTCTGACCCAGTTTGGCGTGAACTTCTCTTTTGCCTTTACATGGGAAATTAACACAGTCAGATTCTCTGTTCTGATTTTGGGACAAAGAGTTTCGTTTAAAGTGGTATTTTGCTATATAAGTATAAGCTACAGCTAGATAATGAAGACAACTCGGTATTTTCTCTCGTTGACTTTACAGTTGGGCCACGGTTCCGCTAACAAACAGCACTCATTTAATCCTCTCTCATCCGGATTCAACAGTTTTTGTTCAACCCTATTGTATCTCTTCACTGAAGTTGGTCCTGTATGCTTTGAATCAGTGCCCACTCACTGCCTGTGTCTTTGTTCCCCATTGTTTTCCAGTGATTTTCTTTTGTCTTGAAACAGTACGACATTTTTGTCAAACAAAGGCCATGAGGATTTTAGCATTATGAGCTCAAAGGCTGTTAATGAAGATTGTTGGGGGAATTACAATAGATAAAATGGATAATGAAATGGGGATGAAGAAAATGTCAGTGGGAGGATTTTGAAAGCTAAAGAAGGATGTCAGAATGATCAGATCATGAACAAAGAACAAAAGAGGATAACAAAACTGTGACAGACGTTGAACTTGCACTACAAAGACGGGAAGAAGAAGAAATTTGCTTACGGTAAAGATTATGTAAAGAATGAGACACTGTCTGAAGGCAGAGCTAAAGCTCAAACTCAAAACTCCTTTGAAAAATGGGGGGGGGGGGCGGATGGTGGAGACATCACATAATATTATGGCTATCGTTTCTTGTTCGTACGCACCCCAAGCGTTTTGCAATAGGGGCGCGTACGTATATGTGCATATCCCTAACCCCGTCCTTAACCTCAACCCTAAATATTATCGAATCCCTAACCCTGCCCCTTACCCTTTCAACCAAAAAAACAGACAGTTATTCTCTGACACTGTGTAAAAAAAACACAAAAAAACAATCCGAGGTGTCTGGCTGGATCACTGAAATGACCTGACGCTTTTGCTACTATTGTTACTGTTGGTTTTCCCTTGAAATTCAGTACGGTCAACAAAAGCCCCCCCCCCCCCTTTTGGTTTAGGTGAACAACAACAACAAAGAAGAAAAAAAAAAAAAAGCAACGTTCCAGCAATACAGTATATTTCAATAAGAATTGGAACCCTGTGCTTTGTCCACCAGTAAGATTTGAAATAATTGCTTGGCGGCCCATTCACAGCCCTCTTTCTCTCCTCCCTCCATCCGCATAATAAGAAAATACTTCCAGCCTTCTGAGAAAGGAGTAATGCTGGTAAGTTCGGATGCCCCCTCCCTCGCACACACAACGGAAAATCTCTCTCTCTCTCTCTCCCTCTCTGTCTCTCACTCTCTGTCTCTCCCTCTCCCACTCTCTCTCTCTCTCTCCCTCCCACTCTCTCTCTCTCTCTCCCGCTCCGTCTCTCTCTCTCTCTCTCGCGTCAATCCGTTTTTTTTTTCTTTTAATCTCTCGTGATACCATGCATTTTAAGACCACCCATAGCACGAGCCAATGTTATTAACTTGAAGTTCCGGTATGCTGACATGTCTGTATGTATCAGTGTTCGTCCACCGAGAGCACACCACTGACGCACGTATTAAGCGCGGTCTAACTGCACAGAAAAACCCAGGGACGTGACATTCAACAGGGGTAGTTAGCATTGTCTCCCACAGGGCAGTGGCGTCAGCTTTTTAACAGACACTACAGCTTCTTATTGACATCTGCATTGTTTCAGCATCCCAAGGGATCCCCTAATTGTAAATGAGGAAAAAAGTGGGGGAAAAAACAATACCCGTCTGTGTTGCATTTTCGGAGAGAGGGCGCATTTTCATCCTTTTATGTCACCGAGATGTGCTCGGGAGGGGGAGTTGACCCTGTCTGTCCGATTCTTTTTAGGAAGCGCATATCCGTACAACATGTTGTACGGATATGGACCGTGCATAACCGTACAACGCACACAATTCGGTGACGTAGAACGCACACCGGAATACTGTATTACTGACCTTGTTAATTTGCATAGTTTTATTTTAAAATATGAATCGGCTTAGTAGTAAAACAATCCGACTTCTGCTCGGAGATTGCATGATCTGCGCTATTAATATACTTGAGTGTACGTCGATCACCAATGGCTACCCCAACCCCTTTTCGCCAGATTAGTCAATCTGACTACCGCCAATTGATACAAACTGACCCTCACGCCCCCAGGTCCATCTGACTATTCCATGTGTTGTCACTTTAAATTCGTGAACACCATACCAAGTTTTGTTTCAGCAAACCTTCACCAGTCGCGCTTTTTGGAAAACATGTTGTACGGATATGCACTGTCCATATCTACACAACATGTTGTACGGATAAACACTTCCCTTCTTTTTATTCCCTCCCGGCTTTCTTCCCAGTAGATGAAATTCATTTGCTGCCATGGTGATCAATGTATTGTATACGAGCTGTTGTCTGCAGAGCGGTAAGTGCCGCCCGAAGACAAATTTTTTTTTTTTGGTTTACGTGTGTATGTGAATATCATTACGAGTGTTTGCTGTCCACAGTGTGAATACATTCAGAGACAAACTTTTCGTTTCTTTTCTTCAATTGTTCTGTAGTGTATGTTGGGAGTTGGTAGGAGGGTGTTTTTGTGTATGTTTTGGGAAGCGTAGGAATTTTTTTGGGAGGGTGGGGGGGGCGTAGGTTGTTTGTTTGTTGGGGTTTTTTTTTGCGGGGGGGGGGGGCGTAGGCTTTTTATGCGAGGATCGCGTAGGCTTTTTATTCGGGTGGGGATAGGCTTAGAGGGGAGGGGGGGGGGGAGTCCAGAGATTCTGTTGTTTTTTTTCAATCGAAAATAAGTCCTTGTTGCAAACAACTGTTTTCAACCTTTACCAGTGGGACTGAACCTTGATGTGCGTGCTTCATTTTGCTACAGTTTACTCATAATGTCTGTTTTTTACCACTATTACGATCACCCATTATCTTTCCATGTCGATGTTTATGTTATCAATGTTTTAAATTTACCTCCACGGACTTTTGCTAAATATGCTTTTATTTGTACACCATGCCATTGCGTGTACATTGCGTATAATAAATAGAGGTTATTATTCGCTTGAACAAAAAAACCAACAGAAAATAGTGTTTAAAAACAAAATTGTCTTATCTTCTCATAGTTGTTGAGCGTAAGTGGTCTTGTCTACAGCATCAGCTCCGCTCCGCTATTTTTGGGCGGAAAATGCCGTATGAAAGAGTAAAACACTCTTTGTTTCTACAAACACTTGTACATGTGAGCCGTTGTTAGCCCTTGCGAAAAACGTCTTGTTCGTTTTTGTTTCGTGTAATTTAAGTTTTTATGTAGAGGCATAACTTTTTGAATTTTTTTCTAATGGCGAGCTTCAGCATGAAAGATGCTAGTTGAATTTGTCAAGACGATTCGTAGATCGGCAATCTCTAGCTCTAATCCGAACTGAACCAAGTTATTTCAAGACATGCGATGCCAGAATTAGAGCATTTATGTGAAATCAAATTAGTTTAATAACCGGCTTATTGTTGCGACAGGAATGATCATTTGCGCAAACTGAAAAATGCGGAGCTGCTCGGGGATGAGTAAAGAAAGACCAGACGAGCGTATTGTGTACGTATTTCCTGCCTAGTGCAGCGTGTAAATGTAGCAAAGAATTATCTTGAACATGAAGAGTGCATAGATAGAAAAGTAAACAGAGACGGCAAAATAGGGGATGTATGAGCTTGGCGATACAGCAGTGCAGTGTCTTAGAAACCGGAGTAGATTTCTCTCTCTCTCTCTCTCTCTCTCTCTCTCTCTCTCTCTCTCTCTCTCTCTCTCTCCCTCTCTCTCCCCTTTCTCTCTATGTCTCTTTCTTTCTGTTTCTGTCTCTTTCTGTCTGTCTCCCTCGCTCTCTCTATCTCGCCTCTCTTCCCTCCCTCCTTTTTCTCCCTCTCACCCTCTCTCTTTCTTTCTCTCTCTGTCTCAGTCTGTGTGTCTGTCTGTTTCAATCGTGAAAACTATACCAGAAAGTACAAGAAAAATACAAATAACATAAGCATGAGTGGAGAGCTTCTCGAAACAGCCCGCTGTGGATTGGAAGGTTATGGGCTAAAAATAATGGAGACACCTAATAGCCTGAACATAGGCTGAAAATATTTATTTTTTTTTTAATTGAACTTACGTGTCTGTTTGTTTGTTGTTGTTGTTCTTACATGATTATGATTATGGTTGCCACTACACCCCCATCTCCCTTTTTTTTCCCCTTTTTTTTTACTGTGGGGGGGGGGGGGGGGGTAGGGGTGTTAAATTACGGCCTTGAAGATTGTTTACTTCCTTTCAAGTCAAACGTTCAACTTTAGACAGAATTAAGTGGTATGGACTTCCTTTCCTGGCACAAAATTGGTGAATGGGGGACAGCGGTGTCTGGCGTATCATGGAGCAAAGTAGAAAGAGATTATTTTCATACTTGCTTGGTTTTACTACTTACTCCAATAGCCCCCCCCCCCCCCCCCCTCCGAATAGGGAGACAGTACAGGTAAATTCTTTGTGACCCATTAAAAAAAATAAATAAGAATTAAATACAATTATATTTATAGGCACATAAGGAATTGGTACGTCTCAATTACGTCACGAACATTTACACGAAGACCGCCATGCAGTGCTCCGCTGCTATTTTGAGTGCGGGTAGTTAAACAAGATTGGACATGTGCGTGTTCTGTGATTTGAAATTGAATCAATTTACTATTTTTTGTTTGTTGTTGTTGTTGTTGTTTCTTGCTGCCGGGTTATTTATTTACAAAGACATGACATTTTAATGTAATATTATCGACAGTAATTATTAAAGAAGTATCTGGTATCTGGAGACGATGGAAATATCGTGACTTAAGTTCTTGTTTGTTCCAACTTCACTTTTTACACAGCTGAGAAGTTCAACGTTAAACGTTTTGTGGCTTTGGAATTATCATAAGGAGTTAGAATAAATCGGAACTGTCAAACAGCTTGATAAGTGCCTCAGCGCATTTTAAACAATTGTCAAAATGTGCATTTGATATACCTCTTCTACATACGAAAAGATCTCCAGTTTTCTAAAAATGGAGATGGAACAAACAAGAACTGTTTTGTAATAAATATAGTAGACTAACTTATTGCTGCTGGACTGATGATTGCATATTGTCACTCGTCAATCTTCTAATGAAAATAGAATTAAGAATGCAAATTTTGTGACGTTAAGTGAAGCAAACAAAATTAATATTCTTTTGATAATTTGATAAATTTATTTTGTATTACGTCATTGAATTTTGTGCAGACAGCAGCGCCGCACTTTTGAGCATGATTATGAACGCATAAATTGTGACGTCGTGCAACCACGCGCGGTTAGGGTATAAAAGAGCCGGTGTCCGAAGGTGCCAGGGTTTTCAGTTATCTGTTTTATATAAGGTACGGCTTTTTGTTGGCGTGCAAAGCAAGTCATGAAAATTATGAATGCCGCTTATCGTAATGTTGCTCTTTGATAATTATGTAATGTCAGGCTGTTGTACGCGATGCGGCTGTTGGAGTGAAATAAATGAATACATAAATTCCTAAAATTGTATTTACATGGAAGTGACTTGTGGATTTTTCTTGTTGAAGTGCCGGAAATTATTAAATATTCATGATTTTTTTATTCTCTTGTATTTGTTTATTACCAGAGATGCAAAACATCTGACACCAAACGGAGTTATAAAACCAAGTATCTATTTGTTTATTTACCTACTTATTATTTGTGTCTGGAACATGTAAAACATGGAACAACGAGCCCGATGTCCAACGAAATTATTTTAATAGTGCAAGTATTTCTGTCTCTGTAATTTTACTTTGTTACTGAATTTTCATCCCGGTCAACCGCTCAAAATTGAACAGTTATTTGTGTGATTAAACATCGCTATCCATGGTTTCGTTTGATGCGAGAGTAATGAAAGAATTGATTTTAAAAAGTTCACTTGTAATTAAATCTACAAACGCAAACTTAGAATTTGGGCGCTAACAAAATTTGGACCGTGAGCAAAATCGATAAATAAAACAGAATGCTCGTCTAGATTGCCACAAAGTCGACGTAGACTAATGGGCCCTTGAAATTTACACTATGTAATTCTGAGTCATTCATTATGAAACAGGTAAACCATGAGGAAATGCGACCATTTTGCATTCACAATTTGTTGAGTCAACGGCCGTGTGTAGGAGAATTAGTAGAAGTTCATTCGTGAAATCGGACATGTCAACAAAACTTCAGTTTGCGAGAATTGAATTTCATTATCTGTGTTGCGTTTGAAATGCGATGAAATTCACAATTTCAGTTGTGTTAAATTTAAAATTGAATAAAAATGAACCCGTTAATTCTATCTCTACAATCTGGAAAGCGAGGCGAACCCAACACAATAGTATAAGGCGGAATAAGTAAGTTCGCAAATGGATAATAAGTGACAAAATAGGTAATAATATGCTATGATAAATAACAATAAAAATAATACATAAAAAGTAAAAATAATAGTGTATTAAATAAACAATTACGTAAGAGAGCTTAAGTAATTATAATATTATGTATATATACATAAACAAAAATGCTCTTGCGAGATGTGAGGCTTAGCAAAACATTCAGAAATTATCGTATTTTGTGTAGACAGGAAAAGAAAAACCAAAAATATTAATAATAATAAATAAATAAATGTATATATTTTGAACATAGATATTATTGTCTCTTACCTTTTCGAGTGGACATATCCATTAAATGAGTATCCTGCGTTTGCCGAGTGGACACGTCCACTGGACATGCCGTGTGACCATTTACGTTGTTGGGTCAGCGACCAGTGCCACCCACTCTCACTTCCCTGTCAGGGTTCCAGAAAAACCGCGTGCGCAAACAAGTCTCTTCAGTTTTTCTGTGGTATTACTTATTTTTTTGTCTAGAACTTTCTCTGACGAAATACCATTGGACACAGTAATATCTCAACTTGCGGGATAAATATTCAAGATAGTTTCACGCATTGTAGGAAAATTCTAGACAGTGTCGATGGCGTGGCCAAGATCCTTTTGTGAGTCGGCATCGTTAACACATTACGTAGAATATAAATAATCCATATATACTATGTAATTAACTTGGAGTTTGGGTTACTTCAATACTTGTTTCTTTAGAACAGTATCGGTGATGGTTTCCGGAAATATGCCTGTGGAAGGTATCGGTGATGGAATGAGTACTTTACCACATAACACAGTTTGGGTTATAAACATCAGAATTATTTGGAATCTTGCAGAACTATTCCACAAGGGCTACATAACAAACTGTTCCTGATAATGTATTCATCAATCCTTGTGATAAATGTCAAATATTTCTGTAAAACGTATTCACATCTAATACATGCTGCCCACGCACAAAGAGCTTTTGTCGGTATCCCTGTTTGTAAGTGATACAGAACGTGTTAAGTCAAAGGCATGTTAACAAAAATCTAGAAAATACTAGAAAACAATAATTTGGAAAGCAGAACAAGGCGCGGCCACAAATAATAGAACAACAAGAAAAGATATGGCTTTTGTGTTAATCGGTTAAGTCGCTTGCGATAAAGCGGACGTTTGTAACGTGGTGCGCGCCTCTAGTACAGTGGTAGGATCTCCTTCTGCCCTGTCATTCTCTTCTATTCTGTTTATCGTCTTGCTTTTTCCTAGCACAATATGAACTTTACATATAGTGTCGACATCCTTTGCTCCAAAACACAAATTCAAACTTGTGAGATACTGTACTTGAAGACGTGGACGGCTGCACATGTGTTGTAATTTCAGTCAGGATTTCCATGTCTTTTTCTAATTCAAGCCGAAATTCTAGATGTTTTTGTTTTTTTTCAATCTCAAATTGCCTTAAATGTTAAACGTTGAACTCAGAAACTTTGTTAGGCAACAAAAATCTAACCTCATCTCGAGATAGACATTGTCGATTCATTTAAAACGTCCGTCTGGAAAATGTTTTTTTTAATACCAGCAAAAATCATCAAAACATTCTCTGATTACGAAAGTCTGCCTCGTTAAATAGCAATTTATTTGCTGTTAACGTTTTTCTGAGGGAAGAAAAAATAACACACACAAAAAAACAACAAATTCATGCTAAGAAAAATGCACGACTTTTTGTTGTTGTTGTTTGTTTTAATATGGACAAAAAGGGGGCGGGAATTAGAGACGGGGAATTCCCATTCTCATTCTCTTTTGCTTATCGCAATTTTATTTTTACTTTTTAATGATCCTGTGGCTTTTTTTTTTTTTCACTTCATTAGAATAAGTTTGATTTGGTCTGTCTGAGCCCATATTATAGAATATATATATTTTTTCCATCATGCATTGATTGAAATGTTGTGAGCCAAAGGCGTCTTTTTTTGTGTGTGTGTTGAGTTTGATGTTTCCAGCCTTGAGTATAGCATGAAACCAGTTGATGTGGTGTGAAAACACCAGAAGGAAGAAAAATACATGTATTTATAATCGCCTTTAGGAAAAAGCAAAAAAAAAAGGTATGATGTTTGTAAGACTTCGATGATTAGATATGAGTTCCAGGGTGAGCAAATCAAAATTCTTTGTCATTCCGCGGCACAGAAATGTTCAAATATTAGAGACAAAAAACAACTGAAGACATACTGAGAAGGCTTAGATAAGATAAGATAAGTTAAAAATTACTTTAGTGTCCCATGAGAGAATTCTTGTTCATAGAGCGTTTGAGAGCACATAATTATATGGTACACGCATCTTACGCATCATTACTTATATTATAAGGATATCATAACTCCATAAAATTCAACAACAGGCATACATGAAGTGACATGGTAAAGAACCTGAGTGAAATGTGTGCACACACCTCGCCATAATGTCTTGTTGAGGTGAATGGCGGAGGGTATGTGAAAACGATCTAGTGAATCTTTCTCTACACGACTGAAATCATCATAGCTTGCTCACGTACAAAGGTTGTGTTACTGCCCATGTAATCTGAAATCGCGTAGGCGAGCGAAACAAGCCGCCTTCTATTCCAAGTTTAGCAATTCCCAAGTGTATTTTGTAATTATTATTTTACGTCCAATTCGTGTGGTTTCTTATTGCCACAATATTAAATTTAAGATGAAAAGAGCAATTCTAATCATTCAAGCAACAAAAATGTAAAGGCATATGAAATGTATCTGAACTCCTTATTGTGGAATGTCTCAGGAGATGACAAGAACCAGGTTCATGCACTGTGATTTGGAGAGTCACATGCCCGCAAATCATGCGCTTACTGACTGTGTCTGCCAGTTTTAGGCAGGATTAATCTTGTCCTGCTGTCCTGGCTTCTCCTAAGATTCGGATTACTTTTTCCCCCCGGAAGCGGATAGTATATTGTGTCAGTTTTGACTCAAAACTTGAACTTCTTTGACTCAACTAGCGAGACAGACGTATTTCAGTGTCAAACTCCGAGCGGTCCTGTAGTCCCCAAAACCTAGACCAAACAGATTTGACTCAATGATCAACGGGGCTTGTTACTTGCTGCATTTTTCCACTATTGATTCTGACGTCAACCTTCTTTACAGCCTTAACTACTTGTAGTTTAGGTCTTTGGTCAATGAGACTATTTGCATAGTTGTCCAGTAAATTTGTGAGCGATCAGTAGCCAGCACTCACTAGCAGTGTCATTTCCTCAGTTGCCACTTCCACCAAGAGCTCATCATTGGGTTTAGATCTGAGGATTGCTGTATTGACGTCATCATTAAGCAAATAGGCCGGTATCTGACAGTTGCCCAGCTTAGCGATAAAAAAAATTAAAAAATAAAGGTGTCTCTACCATTTTTCTGGAGTAGTCCATTATGGGAACCTCGCAAAACTGGCTTGGCATACCCAGAAAATTGTAAAAAACTTTTTTTTTCGGGTTCGATTGAATGCGATTTGGTCTGTGTCCATTGTGTGCATGACGCTGTTAATTTTATGTTCAATACAAATAAATGGATGAGTGAATAAATAAATAAATAGAAATAAATAAAAATAAAACTATCAGGTAAAATAAGCAAATGAATAGATCATTAAATAATTAAGCACATAAATAAATACATAAATAGATAAGCCCTTGTATCTCTTGACCAGCCTTCTGTTACGAATATCCTGAGTATTGGACCTACATGAAGTCTTTTGTATCCCAAAACTGTCAACTGAACAGTTGACAGCCGTTTTTGAACCTTAGAAAATGGTTTCAAAACTTTCAGATTTAGATTTATACGCATTTGTTTCTAATACAAAAAGGTAGTTTAAAAAAAAAAACGTCATGACTCGTGAATTTGACGGGAGAGAGAGAGAGAGTTTTTTTTGCTTCAGAAAATTGTGTAGGAGAAAGTAAATGAAGGAAGAAAAAGGAAGAAACAAAAAAACAAATACAACAACCAAACATAAGCGAAATAAGCAAACCAAACAAAAAACAACAACAGAAAACTCAATAGAAATACAGTTGCTCGGGGGAAAAAAAGAAGAAAAAAACTTGTAGCTCAGTGTAGACTTAGTTCCACTTGGCCAGCCCTGCAATGTTTAGTTCTGGATCCAGCGCACAGATTGACTGCAAAAGTCAACCAACTTGAAGAAACGCGTTCGTCCTGTCAGATATCCAGTTGTCTCCCCCTTGTGACCCCCTGGACTCCAGTGGTAGAAATTACAAAGTCCACACAGCAAAGAGTAATTTTATCACGTGATCAACTCAGCACGGAAGAAACGCATTTAGTCTGTCACGAGGACGGGGAACAAACTATGTCTCCAGAAACTACCATAATTTTTTAGAGGGTTCAGATGTTGTTTACAAAAAAACAAAAACAAAAAACTCGACTTACGCTTGAAAATATTTAGGGTGACACTAAATAGCATTATAATCCAGTATTCGCATGGGTATGTGGTTTGCATATAATCGAGATCCAATACGAGTCAAACTGCTAGTCCAAAGAAGGTTAACGCCCTAGGGCATAAAGTCTCGTCTTTTTTGCCTCCGTTTTAGGAACGTGAAGTTCAGCGCATTGGTGAGTCTGAAACAAGTATGTCTCAACAATTGATTCAAAGGAAGTCTGAGTCGAAAGCGAGGCAAAACAGACCCGGCTCTGTGAGCTACAGCACCCATAGCTACACGAATCTTTTAGCTTTCCCACTCCTTTCCTAATTTAGAAATAACACGCCGGAAGTGACGCCAGGGCTCGTTCTGACCACCTGCCTGTCATACGTCAGAGTGTCAAAGTTAGCGCCTTGAGATTTTCACAGTCCAAATTTTAGGATGAATCTATGTTTCATGATCTTTCACAATGACTTACAAGGCTAAAGGTCTTCAGAAACTTAGGCGATGCTCAACAATGTACGAAACCTGATAAATCACGTCTTCAGTAAGATCGAAATAAGGTCTTGTAATTTGCAAAGATACTTTAAAAATATAGCCCGTAGTTATCAAACACGTATTTTCTTTTTTCTAGCATTGACAGATTTAACTCTGATAATGTGTTGAACAACAAACAATACGTAATATTTCATTACCGGGTGTGGTGCTGTCAAAGATCAAACGTGAATATCAACACATCATAGCTGCGTATGTTATCCACACAAACGCGTTAGTTTCCATAACCAGCGATAACGCTACCAGTGTCGTGTCAAGAAAAATGTTGACAAGCGTTACAAACGCGCTGTTTTTCCATGCTCAGGAAGGTACGAAAGTAACTGTGGAAGTTCATGCCAAACAATATTCAGCGAATTTAGCCAGCGATTTTCATATTTTTGTGGCGGACAGCTGCCGGCGGTAGAGGAGAGTTACCTCCCTCGACGGTTTGACCGCGGGCTCTCGCACGAGACGCGCCCTCCGATAGAGGCGCTGTCCCGCCGGAAGTGTGACGTCCCCTGCACGCGGCGCTGTGTCGCCCTCTCGTTGTCTGATCTGTGGCGGATCAACTCTCACAAAAGTTATCGCACGGGGCAGCGCAAGAAATTTGCTGGAAAAGTGGAGTATCGATTCCCCCCTATTTTTGGGATGTTAGAAATGTATTTTGGCAATGGCATCTCTAGAGGGCAATTACTTACTCACTGAAGGGGGGCGATAGGGAGAGAACGGAGGAATGATCATTGAAAACTAGTTCCCGGGCTGACAACTCCCATGTACAGACCGTACTTCCCCAAGCCAATTAAATCACCACTTCCCTCTACCCCCCCCTTACTCCCTTCTCCCCCCCCCCCTTACTCCCTTCTTCCCAACATCTTCCCCACCTCATTTCGTCTCCACCCCCACCCCCCCCCCCAACCGCACCCCGTTCCTTCCCTCCTCCACGAAAATAAACTGTGTGTTTTGGGATGCGCAAAATCTCCACTGTCCAGTATGATCTGTGTCCTTTACAACAAATTCCAAAAAAGAAAAATGTTTGTTTAAATAGCAGTCTTGTGTACTGTGTTCGGACAATGTCATTTCTGCCATTATTTTTGGGATGTTTGCCATTTAAATGCTGGTCACTTAAACATTTCAGTGATTATCAATTAGAATGTGTTATGTCCAATTTTATTCATTGGTCTTAAATGCCTGTAGATATCCAAGGCGCAACGTGTGTTTCATAACCCAATAAAACTATTCATGTGACGGTGTTGAAGTTATTGCAATTATCAGAAGTTTCATTAAGGTAACAAAATTCAAACTCATTTTTCTCAATTTGACGACTTTGGGCATAAACCATTCTGGTTTGCGAACACTCGATTTGTTCTCAATATAATAAACTTTGTGCGTTACCAGCTAGACGTGTGTATCTCTTGAAATCTTCACCCAGCAACCCCGCCCGTTCTGTACTTATTGGGTGTGATTTTGTTTTGCTATTCCATGAGATTAATTGTCGAATTTTTCGACTATCTCTCCTTTCATCCTCCTCCGCCATCCACTCCCACCCGCCCACCCAAGTGTCTGGAAATGATTGGGGGGTTTGTCATTGTCGAGACGAAAGGTACACATCATTTGATGACGTCATGCCAAATTGCTGTCTGTGATACACGGCAAGCCCGGGTTTCCGGTGATAAATTTGGTTTTGAGTGAAACAGATCAATTCACACGTTGTGATGCTTGTTGTTTGTGAGGTGCCGTGCCGAGCCTGTGGGTGTGGGTGTGTGTGTGTATGTGTGGGGGGGGGGGGGTCTGTCTGTCTGTCTTTTCACCTCTGGGCCCTAGTTATAAAATACGTTCACGGTTTTATACTCGAAAATATTCTTTCCGTCCTCGTTTCTCGCTTATTAAATTATGGGGAAACAAATTATCTGTTCTAATTGGCTGTTGTTGTTTATACGTACGCACCCCAAGGGTTTTGCGCTAATAGCGCAATGATTTTTGTACCTATCCCTAATCCTGTCCTTATCCTCAGCCCTAAATCTTATCGAATCCCTAACTCTGCCCCCTTACCCTTTCATCCAAAAAACAGGAGGTAAACAAAAAGAAAATCTGAAAGAATAGTTAATTAAGGCTGTTGTTTGGAGTATTTCGGGAGGATGTCGGGAAGAGCTCTCTGGCTTTGGAGTCACGATAGGCTTTAAGATACGTCCCCCCAGCGCAAAACACTTGGGGCACGTATGTACTTGTAGCAACAACCATTGAAAATCCGTATACACCCATCCGCCCCATGTAGTTGTGTCGTTGTGTTGAAGTGTGAAATTTGTAAAATGAAGATTACCCTCTGCCACCCCATGCCCCGCCCCCTCCCCCTTGCCACCCCATGCCCCCCCCCCATGTTCTCGTTGCGTTGGGGGGGGGGCATTAAAAACACTGGTTGAAAACACGATTTTTTTCTTTTTTATTACATTGCGATTCAGCCGTGATGCCATACAAAAACTTGGGCATTTGCATCATCAAAGCCTTGTTATAAACTGTATGATTATAATTACTTCAAGGGCATTCATTTGGGCTATTTTTACTTGCACGTAGACACCCGCGAGCGTTTTGCGCTAGGGGCGTGTACGTTTACCTACGTATCCCTAACCCCGTCCTTATCCTCAACCCTAAATCTTATTGAATCCTTAACCCTGCCCTCTACCCTTTCAACCAAAAAAAAGAGGAGGTAAACAAAAAGAAAATCTGAAAGAATAGTTAATTGCAGCTGTTGTTAGGAGCATTTGGGGAGGAGCTCTCCAGCTCTGAAGTCACGAAAGGCCTTATATTAAAGTATCTCTTGCGCAAAAAAATTGGGGTACGTACGTACTTGTAACAACATCCTTAATTTGCGTCCAAATTGTGTTACAGGCCAACACTGTGTAGCTGTAATTATAATGCAATACTCACTCATAACGAAGTTAGATTAACGCCGACCTGTCTAGTGTGGGAGACCTCCCTCGGTCTAATTCTACGTTGTTGTTGTTTTTTTTGGTCACAGTTAAATCTTCTCCTAAGCTAAAAATGGCCAATCTGTCATGTCCACAACTGTAGTCGAGACAGCGAGTAAACAAGAATAAATTACCCCACTATTTGTCTATGTTCAGTTGTTGTTTGTTTTTTTATATATGACAGTTCATGGCCAGCAGCGCTCTTTCTCTCTAGAGAATTGTTGAACTTTCTATGGAGTACCCAGATGGGCTTTTAAAGTCATTTTGAAACTTGCAAAACCGATGGAAAACAATCAGACGAATGCAAAAATGTAGAAATTAAATTATAAAACAAGCAAATAAATAAACTAATAGATAAGTAAATAAATAAATAAACAAATAAATAAAGTTTTGATTTGATAAATTAGCAAATGCTCTTACAAAAGAATTTTTGACATAGTGTTTCGTGCTAGAAATGTGGAACACAGTGCAATAAAGTGGTCTTGTTTTGTTCATTCTTTAGTTTTACTGTGTGGACATTTAAATATTGTAGGTAGAAATACAAGAACGTTAAAAGCAAACACAAATGCTGTCATCGGATTGTTTACGAACGAATCTGTATATCAGTCAATGATTATCAGTTATCTAATCAGCGAGTCTAGTAGTGATACTGGTGGCATACATCTGTTTTGTCTCGGATATAAGAGTGGACTATGGAGCTAAAGGGGGCCTTGCGCACTGGGGAGACCGCAACTAGTCTCTTCTCTCACTAGTTCAGGCACGTCAAAACTGTCTTGTGTCTGTTGGTGGGAAGAGAGACCTTGTGCACTGAGTCAAAAAAACAGACGCACAACAGATTTGACCGAGTTTAAATCGTTGAGAATACAAGTTGTATGGAAAGAATACACGAATGAATGAATGTGTTTTTTAGTCAGTACATCTGAGGACAGACTGATAAACCACCAGCCAATCAGTCAAATTCACTAAATGTTGAATCAGCTTAGCTGCAGGGCTGTTTGTTCAAGCAAACTGATCCATCCAAATTCTACCCAGCGCTACCGGAGGGTGTAAATAGATACGGGTACGTTGTTGGACAAACACGCTTGCATATGCACGCCGCTGATGGTACAGTTAGCATAGTGGTACCCAGGGGAGAGTGTGTGTCTCTTTTAGGGGGGTGGGGGTTGGGAGGGGGTGAAGCTTTCAGTGTGGAGACTTTCGTGTAGAGCAATGATTATTAACTTTTGAGATCCACCCCCCCCCTCCCGCCCCCTCCCATTTAGCCACATTTATGTGTTATTCATGGGGCTTAATTTTTCACATCTTAATCCTCCCAGTTCAAGCCTTCCTCGCTAGTAGATTCAAAGGAAGTTCACAGTCTAGGTCAAAACCGACTCTAAAGAGACGTCTCAGTGCTCTAGCAGCCGCATCCATAGAATAGAGATACTAGTCAGAAGAGGCACATGGCAGGAACACGCCATTCGCATATCTACCCTGCGCCATGTTGGACGAGCTCAATTGTTCGTAACGAGGCACGCATGTGACGGTGTTTATAATGAAACGTTAAAGAGTATGCATTTATAGAGAGAGAGAGAGAGAGAGAGAGAGATCTCACTTCCGCCAAATCGCGAATTATGTCATGGCGGTAACAAGAATTGAAGAAGACTATCTTCACCAAAGACAGTTTTGATTGATTGAAACTATTTAGAGCCATTTGTAAGCTCTTAAATACTCCCGTGGAAATGTATAAACGGGTATTGTTTACCACCGATCAAGACAAGTGAAGTTATATTTCATCCAAAATGGCGGTGCGCCTACTTCCTGCAGTCACGAAAAGTGGACTTCTTTCGCTTCTGGTAGTTCTCTATTTTGCGGTCGCACCCAAAGTTTCTTTGAGTTTTCCTGCACCTGTTCTGGACTTGATGTCACTGCACCCCGAATGGCAAACACCAGGGAAAAAAGACTTCATAGGCGTACAGTTCCTGTCGACATTGCGCAGTTTACACTGATTTCTTTGAATCCACCTTCGTAATCCGTTCAGACTTACCCTATTACATCGCGCCAACCACAGCCGGTTTTTTTAATAGTCATTTCAACGGTGGCAAATCAGAAAGCGTGCGCAGACTGCGACTCGGAGGATGATGTTGTATTCAGTCGGCTCACAGCAGCATCTGCCGCATTCATCTTCTCCGTTATTTTTGTCTCAACTTCCCCATGTTTAATGTCGTTAGTTCCCCCGAATTTTTTTCCCTTGGAGAGTTCAATTTAGGAAATGGACATTTTCAGTTAGTTGCACACGAGACATATTGCCGAAAAGCCGGAGAACTGGCGCTGGTTATGCAAACTCACGAAAGTCTTAGTGCTTTTTTTTTTTTTTTAAATCCTCAACTTTTTGTGTTGTTTTTTTAATTTTCATCTTGTCTGTTCCTTCAAAAAACTTGTTCTCTTTTTCTTTCTTTCTTTCGTTCTTTCTTTCTTTTGCTTTCCCTGTCTCTAGTTTTAGTTAACTTTTGGTTTTTGTTTTTTTAATACCCAATTTCTTTTAAAATTTCATCTTGTCTGTACCTTAAAGAACTCGTTCCCTTTTCTTTCTTTCTTTTTTTTTTCTTCTGTTCTCTCCCTAGCTCATCCACACTTATATATCTTGTTATGTCGACGCAGTGTACAATGGCGTACAGTTTGACCTGACGAAATGAATTCCTGTGGGTTATTGCAATTAATGTGACGTTTGTGGGAAGCTCAATGACATGTCCTATACCGCTGCAGCGACTCGGTTTCCCCCTTCTGAAATATTTTTCTTTCTCTTTCTTTTAACAGAAAAGAACATCCTGTTATGCCCATGTGGCAGTGGGTCAAATCTGTTTGGCCTCACTTTTGTGGAGTTTGGACTCAAACCAAACCTGGCGCACTAATGAGAAACAAATCTGTCTGGCTAGTTGATCCAGGTGAACTTCTTAAGTCTTAAATCTGAGCCTAAACTGACGCAAAACAGACTTCATTCAGTGTGCTATAAGCCTTTGACGGTCTTGTTCACAGCACACGCTCCGCTATTTTTACGGAAAATAACGCACGAAAAACTCTCTTGGTCTCTATACTGGTGAGGAGCGGAGCGTAACGGATGCTGTGGACAAGTATACAAAGGCAAAGAACGTTATCCGTAAAAATAGTGTACCGGAGCAGATGATGTGGACAAGACCAGTAGGAGATTTTATTTCGTTTCCCTTTCTGTTCAACCAAAGGCGAATTTCCACACTATTTACCCCTCACCAGTGAAGTTTTTCCTTAATGAGGTTAATAAGCCATTGTGAGCTCGTTTGTCTCACTTTGTTACTGTCGCTAAGGTACGTAGATATCGGCCCTGTGATCTACAGAACACTTGTGGGGAGGTCTGTCACAATGTAGAGTCTGCCGACTTCTCACGGAGATCCATCCAGTGAAGGAGTCCCTATCTCTTTAATTTCCAGACTTACATTCACACTTCAGACCGAGGGCTTTGGTCTTTGTCTGTGTGGTCAGAGAACCCCGGGAGACAATAGTGATCTCATTTTCTTGCATTGCGTGATTTCCTCACTTAAAATCATACTTAGCAGTTCTTTAAAGTATTTTTTTTCAATGCTGGGGGAAGGGGGGAAGCTCACTTAAAACCCATCAGTATGTTTCCCATTCAATCCCTCAGTCGCCAACTGTTTATTTCAGTCAGTGTGTAACCTTATTCTGGGTCCATATCGTTTTGCTTGAGATGTGTACTGTGGAGTTCAAGGGGACTTGGTTGACCAGTGGGACTGAAATGTCTTGTCTCGCTAGTCGATCCAAATGAAGTTTGTGGAAATTTGAGTCAAAACGGACACAAAATGGACTCGGCTTAGTATGCGCTTCGCTACTAGTCTTTAGGCTTGGGTTAACAGGTGTACACCGGCCATGCTGTGTTCTGCAGCTTTTGTGATACTCTTTTTGAACACAGTCTGTTAGTGCTTGGCCTATATTGTAGCCTCTAAATGTCTCTTTGCCCAATCCAAATATGTATATTATAAATAATATATATCGTACTAGTGAATGACCACCCGTCTCTCTTTGCATAAAGACTTACAGATATAAACAATGTTTTTAAATCTTATTTGTCGATCTGTCATTTAATCCTTCTAGCCATCCATCTGTCTGCCTGCCTGCCTGCCTGTCTATCTATCTGCCTGTCTATCTATCTATCTATCTATCTATCTATCTATCTATCTATCTATCTATCTATCTATCTATCTATCTATCTATCTATCTATCTATCTATCTATCTATCTATCTATATGTCTGTCTGCCTGACTATCTCTCTGTCTCTATCTATCTATCTATCAATCTATCTATCTATCTATCTATCTATCTATCTATCTATCTATCTATCTATCTATCTATCTATCTATCTATCTATCTATCTATCTTCCTTCCTGCTTGCCTGTCTTTCTATCAGCCTGCCTGTCTGTATATACGTCTGTCTATCAATTTGTCAGCCTGTCTGACAACCTCACCATCAATGATAGTCATTTGTGTCGCCGCTGTTCCAAAATTCAAAACACCAGGTGGTCAAGAAAGTCATACAAAGGATTGTGAAATCCTTGAAAACAATCAAATGAGACTGTCATTTCAGCGCGGCTTCTACTGGATCTGAAGTCAGGAGAGCAAAGTCAGCATTGGAAGATGGACCGAGTGTGTCGGAATCAGTGAAGAAGTGGAGAGAAGGGGAAAAAAGAACTTGGAGGCAGTTGATGAAGAAACGGAAAAAGAAGAGGAGGGAGAAATAGATGGGTAGAGAGGGGGGAAACTTTGTGAGAAAGGAGGAGGGAGGAGAGAACGGAGAATTGGGAAGCAGTAGATGAAGAAACTGAGCAAGAAGGGGAGAAGGGGGATGGTGGGTGGAGAGGTGGAAAACCAAGAGAGAGAGAGAGAGAGAGAACGGAGAATTGGGAAGCAGTAGATGAAGAAACTGAGCAAGAAGGGGAGAAGAGAGAGAAGCGGATGAGTAGAGAGAGGAAAAATCAAAAGTGAGAGAGAATAGGAAGCCGTTGGTGAGGAAATGGGGGAAGAGGAGCAAAAGAGAGAGACAGCAGATGGGTAGAGAGAGGAGAAAGAGAGAGAGAGAGACTGAGAGAGGGAGAGAGAAACATGATCAAAGAGGACCGATCGACCTGTTTGGTTTTATCATTTCCTTCCCAGACATTAGCATTTCGATTGAATTCATCGACATCCACTGTGCCACTGTTGATTGTCTGGGATGTCTCAATCTCCTCCTCCCTCCTTCCCCTCCCTCTCCGCACTCTTCCTCTTACATCCCTCCCGGCCACTCCCCTTCCTATTTCCTCCCCGCCCACCCCAAGCCCAGGGTAATGACCACCGCCTTATCAGTGAATATTAGTAATAAAACAAATTTCTGATTCCATATCGAGACAAGGGTTTTTGTTGCCTGTTATTTTAGGGGCTTGAAAGAGTCATGATGTTTGAAAGCTATTTCAACGTGGAGATCGGTGTGTGTGTGTTGCCATAGCAACGTTGTCGCTTAATATGCTTGTACGTCAGCAAGTTTGAATTACTCAAGAGTCAAAGGGCGCTTGGTCTTTAGTGCTGGTCCCAAGTTTTGACAATGACAGTTGTGTGGTCTCACTATATGTGTGTGTGTGTGGGGGGGGGGGGTCTGTATAACAGTAAAATTCTAGGAACGTGGAGCTATATCGGGGGAGGGATGGGCGGCATCTGTAAAATTCCAAGAAAATAAGGCTATAATTTGGGGGGGGGGGGAGAGAAGAGAAGCATCTGTATATCTTACTAAAATTCTAGCACAATGACGCCACCTCAGAGTCAAGACTTTTTCTTTGAAGCCAGTTGGTCGCTTATCCCGCTGAAACCCAGACTGAGACAGGCATGAAATGGGGCCGATGTGAAATGGCTTCACTCAAAATATTCTGCCGAATTACTGCGAAAGACAGCATAATATGCCAATCTAAGTCAAATTCACTTCTTTAACATCGTCGTAGGGAATGAAATGTACTGTTTCCTTCTCTGGGTCATAATTTTGTACGATTGAAAGTTTTGTTTTGTTTTGTTTTTGTTAATAACTAAATAAACACTTGAACAAAGAATAAAGCGAGAATCAAAGTGAAATGTATTTTGTGGCGCCTGCAAAATTCTGTATTTTGGCTTATACCGTAGTTTGCCATAATGCAGCAGTATTCAGGTGTATAGTTATGTGTCGTTGGCGTTTTTGGGAAGCGGTCGGTGACCATGCTGGACTGGGTATGTCAGGGGATTTTAGAAGGCCATTGGGTGAGTGGGTTTTTTTTTGGGGGGGGGGGGAGGGGGGGAGGGAGTAGATCATAGAAAGAACGTACAATGTATTTCATAGACCTTAGTTCTGTGCATGGTCTCATGAGTGCCTTGTGAGTTCCTGAGAATCGAACTCATTTGGTGGGATTATCCCATTATTAAATTTTGAGTTTCGGGCCCGGCGTGTTTTATCAGTGCATTCACTTACTTACTGGGTAAAATTCATGCCGAAAAATTAATGATAAACAATATTCATGTTGTTTCAAGGCTGGTGGCTGACCGAGTCAAGTCTTGTTTTATCGCAGTTTTAGCTTCAAGGACTTCTGAAGAGGCGCGTCTCATGACGGCCTAGGCTGCCAGAGAATGTCGCCACCTGGCAAAGTCCATTCCCGCGAAAACAGCAGACATCCAGTGCCCTGTATGCTCGTGACTCGGCAAGTCCCGACTTAGACTACGGAGCCATCTCCGTATACATAAATGACTCAGCAGATACGTCCTTCTCGAACATGAAGGACCACCGTGAGTGTGAGACGTGACCGGAGGATTAACTCTTTCCCTACGGGCCAGCATTCCACGTCTGGACAGAGCACCTCCTGGGGTTATACGCCATACTGCACTGTGCATTTGTAAACAAAGATCGCCTTACTACACAACGTCTGGCCAAACTGTACACTTATCGCACACGTGGTATCGCTGGACATGTTAGGACAGAGAAAGCGTTACCAAGAATTCTATTTTTAAGATTCAACGCCACTGGATGTTAATTTCCAATACTGTGGTCAAAGAATACCCTTACAACGTCACAACACAGGCTGAGTTGTACCGGCTGCCGCTAGGGAATCGTGCGACGCAGTGTGCGTTGTACCGTAGAGAAAGAGTTAAACGGGACTTCGCACACTCAGTGGTGAGTCCGAAACAAGTATGTCTGGGGCATTAAGGTGCGTTAAAATTGTCTTGAGTCACCTGGCGGAAAAAGAGATCTAGCCCACTGATTTTTTATTTCACTTTCATTTGATCTTAGTTATAAGAATCCGAAATCTAAAAACCGCAAAAAAAAAACAACTGATGAAAGGCACCGAGTGGCCGTCATTGCATCGACTCGCCGTTAAACCCAAACTCAAAACTCAAACTCAGAATCGCCCACTGAGCCAAACAGACGCAAAGCAGACTTGACTTAGAGCGTCAGCAGCCTGAGGCTAGAATCGTTACTGCAAGCAAATCTCCCTGATGTCTAACTTGGAAAAGTGGGCATGGAATTATCTGAACGCACTTAAACTTTGTTGTATTTAAGGAGCCGTAAGCGGATTGCTACAAAGTGACGTTTAATTAATTTGCAGTTATCACTGGATTTTATTGTACTTTCTGACGATCAGGATGTCTTGACAGGTCCAATTGACCTGGGAAGTGTAGCGATAAAATAGACACATGGAAGTTCTTCCTTGATTTTCAGTGGGCAGCCAGTTAATAGGTGAACCGTATGTAATTTTTCTATATGGCGTAAATCCATGCAATCTCTTGTTTCACTGCTCATGACTGTCATATGTGATAAAATATTTCTGTGATTTGCTGTATCATATTGCTAGTTTGATCTCTTTGAGTGGGTTGTGTAATTATTATTATTATCATTATTATTATTACTAGCCGAGCCGAGGAATAAAATTTTGCTTCTGTGTAACAAGCCCAACCATATATCTAGATATAGGTCACATCAACAACGGCACTTTGATTCAGTAAAAAGGCCAATAGAACTTACTGTGAAACCAACAATTTTGGCTGAATACACAGGTGTAATAAAATTGATTTGCCATCAGCAATTGTAAAGAGAGGCGGAGAACGAAATTTCCGATCACACTTTTGGATTTTACTCGACGAAAATGCGTCTTTTTTTATATTTTTATTTTGCGTCACAAAATATCGTAGATAAATAATTTCAAAGACCGAATTTTGTCCAGAATAAACTTGTCCACGTAATTTGTCCTTAAAAATTGAGGCAGCATACAAAGTTTCATAATTTTTTATCATATAGTCACGACGTTTTAGGTGGTTACATGTTTACCCGCTACCTCCAATCGCGGGTATAGAGCAAAATTGTTGTATCTCCAGTGATATGAATTGGGGTTCATAATGGCAGTACTGTAATAATGACAAACTGCTTCTTGCAATTTTTTTTCGTTATTCCGCTATCTTCAACCAGTTCCAAGTTACAGAGAAGCAGTATTGTTGTATCTCCCTTAAAAATGAGATCATTGAGACCAATATTATGGTATTTCTGAGTAAGCTCCCTTTATTCATATCACTGGAGATACAACAATTTTTCTCTATATCCGCGCAATATAGTAAGATTATTATGGGGGAGAAACATCGCCGAAATGGAGTGTTCTTACTGTAGGAATGGCCCCTTACCTCACAGTGTTTCGGTAACTGGCCCCGTGGGCCGCCCAGAGTTATGTCACCGATATTTTGCAGTTCCTTATTTCAGCTGAAGTTTTTGCCGTCGTTTTTTGTTGTTTTCCATCAGGCAATAGAGAATATCTTACAATCTTTATATAGCGTTATCTGTTCCTGTGTCTGACAGTCAGTCATCAGCAGCATCACATTTTCTGGTCTTGTCTCCCCCTAAAAAAACACAACAGTTGTAACATTGTACATTTGACAGGTCTCACAGTGCCTCTCTTGTTTCTTCCCTTTTGGGGGGGATTTAGTTTCATCAAATATTTGAGACTAGAGGGTGGCTAGAGGGGTGAGGGAGAGATTGGAGCAGGGGAGGGGGTATATTCTGGGGTGGACAAGCTGCTAAAGGGGTGGGGGAACCCACACCCTGACAAAATTATGGGCTGTTTTTACCGGACCATGGGTATTTTACACAGTAAGCTATAGACGAGCAGTGAAAACAACTCAGTATTTTCTGGTATTCGGCTTTGTAATTAATACTAATACGTAGCATTTATATAGCGCTTCATCCCGTTAGCAACTTGGCTCTATGCGCGTTACAGCAATTATGTCATATAATCACACACACACGCAGTACGCAGGCATACTCAGGAAAAAAACAGGGACATTCAGAGTGTGGAAACATGATTCTTCAGCTGATGTTTAAAGGTCATAAAATTTTCAGTCTCTCTCAAAGTCAGAGGCAGAGAATTCCAAATCTGAGGCCCTTGAAAAGAGAAAGATTTTTTACCCGTGGTCTTAAGGGATATCTTGGGGAATTTTAAACTTATTAGTGTCTACAGATGGTCTAAGATGCCGTGATGGTACATAAGGAGTCAACAGATCTGTTATCACGGAAGTGAAAAATTACTGACTTCTTGGGGGCAGTTGGACGGCCTGGTGAGCCAGACAGAGCCTAGAGACACAGACAGACAAACGCCTGAACAGGATGAGAAATGAAACGTGGGGGGGGGGGAGAAAAGGAGAGAGACAGACAGACGGAGCGACGAGAGTGACACATTTATAGTTAGACAAATACATCTAGCAGGCTGAGGGGTAAACAAATACGTCGCTTGAGAGACAAGAGTGAAAGCGAGGGGCGGGGGTGGGGTGGGTTGGGAGGAGGGCGGCGAGATAAAGAAAAGTAAGAGAGAAAGAGAGAAAAGACTAGATAAACGTCTCCAGCCGGGAAAAGAAAGAAAAAATGTTGTCCTCCGACTAGGTCAAACATGTGCATGTGTCAGTCCCACCCTCCCAAAATACTTCTGCCAATCACGAAAGTTGTCCTGAAATAGACCCAGCGATCTGTTCTGTGTCCTCCTCTCTTCTCTCCGCCCTGCCCCCACGCACACACACTCCTATACTTGCCTTCTCTGCACGCATCTATCCGGGCCATTAGAGTCTATTGTCACACAATTTACGTGACACCGCTGACCTAATTCCCGTTTTGTTTTGGGCGCCTCTCCCTCTTTAACTCTCCATGCTGGCAATTCTTGTTTGGTTAACACAGGTCTATGTACTCTCTTGAAATTCTGGGACGGGTGTATTTTTTTTTTCGGAAGGGGGGGGGGGGTACATTTTTCTGATGTTAACCGTGGACGTAGTACATTGGTGCTACAACGGGTCGCAGCTGGGTATTGCAGAACATGGGTGGATCTTCAAATTGCTTTTTTTTTTCATGTCTCTGCTTGGTGAGCCGCCTCTCTCACCAACACCTATTCATGTCTCTGCTTGGTGAGCCGCCTCTCTCACCAACACCTATTCATGTCTCTGCTTGGTGAGCCGCCTCTCTCACCAACACCTATTCATGTCTCTGCTTGGTGAGCCGCCTCTCTCACCAACACCTATTCAGGCCAGTAGTTGACTCTGAACTGTTGACCGATGTGTCCTAGCCAAGACCATGTAAAACAAAGATTGTCTGACCCTGCTCTGGACTGTTGACCGATGTGTCCTAGCCAAGACCATGTAAAACAAAGATTGTCTGACCCTGCTCTGGACTGTTGACCGATGTGTCCTAGCCAAGACCATGTAAAACAAAGATTGTCTGACCCTGCTCTGGACTGTTGACCGATGTGTCCTAGCCAAGACCATGTAAAACAAAGATTGTCTGACCCTGCTCTGGACTGTTGACCGATGTGTCCTAGCCAAGACCATGTAAAACAAAGATTGTCTGACCCTGCTCTGGACTGTTGACCGATGTGTCCTAGCCAAGACCATGTAAAACAAAGATTGTCTGACCCTGCTCTGGACTGTTGACCGATGTGTCCTAGCCAAGACCATGTAAAACAAAGATTGTCTGACCCTGCTCTGGACTGTTGACCGATGTGTCCTAGCCAAGACCATGTAAAACAAAGATTGTCTGACCCTGCTCTGGACTGTTGACCGATGTGTCCTAGCCAAGACCATGTAAAACAAAGATTGTCTGACCCTGCTCTGGACTGTTGACCGATGTGTCCTAGCCAAGACCATGTAAAACAAAGATTGTCTGACCCTGCTCTGGACTGTTGACCGATGTGTCCTAGCCAAGACCATGTAAAACAAAGATTGTCTGACCCTGCTCTGGACTGTTGACCGATGTGTCCTAGCCAAGACCATGTAAAACAAAGATTGTCTGACCCTGCTCTGAACTGTTGACCGATGTGTCCTAGCCAAGACCATGTAAAACAAAGATTGTCTGACCCTGCTCTGAACTGTTGACCGATGTGTCCTAGCCAAGACCATGTAAAACAAAGATTGTCTGACCCTGCTCTGAACTGTTGACCGATGTGTCCTAGCCAAGACCATGTAAAACAAAGATTGTCTGACCCTGCTCTGAACTGTTGACCGATGTGTCCTAGCCAAGACCATGTAAAACAAAGATTGTCTGACCCTGCTCTGAACTGTTGACCGATGTGTCCTAGCCAAGACCATGTAAAACAAAGATTGTCTGACCCTGCTCTGAACTGTTGACCGATGTGTCCTAGCCAAGACCATGTAAAACAAAGATTGTCTGACCCTGCTCTGAACTGTTGACCGATGTGTCCTAGCCAAGACCATGTAAAACAAAGATTGTCTGACCCTGCTCTGAACTGTTGACCGATGTGTCCTAGCCAAGACCATGTAAAACAAAGATTGTCTGACCCTGCTCTGAACTGTTGACCGATGTGTCCTAGCCAAGACCATGTAAAACAAAGATTGTCTGACCCTGCTCTGAACTGTTGACCGATGTGTCCTAGCCAAGACCATGTAAAACAAAGATTGTCTGACCCTGCTCTGAACTGTTGACCGATGTGTCCTAGCCAAGACCATGTAACACAAAGATTGTCTGACCCTGCTCTGAACTGTTGACCGATGTGTCCTAGCCAAGACCATGTAAAACAAAGATTGTCTGACCCTGCTCTGAACTGTTGACCGATGTGTCCTAGCCAAGACCATGTAAAACAAAGATTGTCTGACCCTGCTCTGAACTGTTGACCGATGTGTCCTAGCCAAGACCATGTAACACAAAGATTGTCTGACCCTGCTCTGAACTGTTGACCGATGTGTCCTAGCCAAGACCATGTAAAACAAAGATTGTCTGACCCTGCTCTGAACTGTTGACCGATGTGTCCTAGCCAAGACCATGTAACACAAAGATTGTCTGACCCTGCTCTGAACTGTTGACCGATGTGTCCTAGCCAAGACCATGTAACACAAAGATTGTCTGACCCTGCTCTGAACTGTTGACCGATGTGTCCTAGCCAAGACCATGTAACACAAAGATTGTCTGACCCTGCTCTGAACTGTTGACCGATGTGTCCTAGCCAAGACCATGTAACACAAAGATTGTCTGACCCTGCTCTGAACTGTTGACCGATGTGTCCTAGCCAAGACCATGTAACACAAAGATTGTCTGACCCTGCTCTGAACTGTTGACCGATGTGTCCTAGCCAAGACCATGTAACACAAAGATTGTCTGACCCTGCTCTGAACTGTTGACCGATGTGTCCTAGCCAAGACCATGTAAAACAAAGATTGTCTGACCCTGCTCTGAACTGTTGACCGATGTGTCCTAGCCAAGACCATGTAACACAAAGATTGTCTGACCCTGCTCTGAACTGTTGACCGATGTGTCCTAGCCAAGACCATGTAACACAAAGATTGTCTGACCCTGCTCTGAACTGTTGACCGATGTGTCCTAGCCAAGACCATGTAACACAAAGATTGTCTGACCCTGCTCTGAACTGTTGACCGATGTGTCCT